>CP139507.1:36411644-36482752 GCA_021014915.2 Artemisia tridentata subsp. tridentata | reverse complement strand
GTCACATGCTTGAGCTAATGCCTGAAACTCGTGCATGAGCACATAGCTAATTTTGATATCCTATGCATTTAATTTAATATATACATCATATGCAGCAGACATTCATCAAAAGAAGTGAATTTAGCTCCACAATAGAGTATGAGGAAAAATTTCTATCTCATATTTGTTATACATCCAATGTCATAACCATTCATTCTTTGAACAAAACTGTTGATATAAATAATGCCTAAAAACGTTATTAATATTTTTCGATACCTCTACGTTTTGATATTCACAAAATTATGACGTAAACAAGTATTTAGTTGTAAATATCTATTTTAACAACTTAATCACTTAAGGTATGAATAAACAAATGCCTAATGCATTATAAGATCAAAGAAACTTTTTCTTAATCACTAGATTTTTTATAAAATGACACAAACATTTTATATCTTTTAAAAAATCATTTTTGGAAATTAAAGGAAAATGTTTAATCCATAATAAATTTATGAATTCAAATTTTCAACCAAAAATGGCAAAAATATTCCAGAAAAACCTTCCCCATAAAAAGACAAAGCTGGGAAACGGATATAAGGGGCGTCCCCCTTAATTAAGCAGGCGGCCCCTTAATAATTAAGGGGACCGGCACCCTAATTAAGGGACCGGCCATGCTCGTCCAGTCCCCAGCTTTGCCTATAAATACCGGTTCATTCCAGGCATTTTTCCTCACCTTTTGCACTAAAAACTTTCTGATTTAGATCTCATTTCATATCTTCAAAAACCCTTTGATCATATAAGTATAAGCTTTTGTTTTAGGTGATCCAAAGTTTCAACTTCTCAAGTGCAAGAGAAGAATAACTTCTATCCTTCAAGACAAGAAGTATTACAACTTGGTGTATCTCTTCCATCCAAGTTGTTGGTCTATCAAAATGGTAAATCATTCATTCATTTGTATAAGTTGTGTATATTTGTAAGATAGGTGTGAGCATAATTGTTTAGGCTAGATTAGTCTGTAAGTAGTGAAGTTGTGAAGAAGTTAAGGTGTGTAAGTAGTGAAGGTGTGAAGAAGTAGAAGAGTATATAAGTAGTGCTAGATCGTGAAGTAGTTGTGAAGCCGTTGTGAAGTAGTTGTGAAGCCGTTGTGAAAAAGTTGTGAACCCGTAGTGAAGAAGTCGTGAAGAAGTTGTGATTGAAGTTGTGAGATTTGTTCTAGCTACGATTAGAACTCATTTTGATATCCTATGCATTTAATTTAATATATACATCATCTGCAGCAGACATTCATCAAAAGAAGTGAATTTAGCGCCACAATAGAGTATGAGGAAAAAGTTCTATCTCATATTTGTTATACATCCAATGTCATAACCATTCATTTTTTTGATCAAAACTGTTGATATAAATAATCCTAAAAACGTTATTAATATTTTTCGATACCTCTACGTTTTGATAATCACAAAATGTAAAATCATTAAACGAAATATTATGACGTAAACAAGTATTTAGTTGTAAATATCTATTTTAACAACTTAATCACTTAAGGTATGAATAAACAAATGCCTAATCCATTATATGATCAAAGAAACTTTTTCTTAATCACTAGATTTTTTATAAAATGACACAAACATTTTATATCTTTTACAAAATCATTTTTGGAAATTAAAGGAAAATGTTTAATCCATAATAAATTAATGAATTCAAATTTTCAACCAAAAATGACAAAAATGTTCCAGAAAAACCTTCCCATAAAAAGACAAAGCTGGGCAACGGATATAAGGGGCGGCCCCCTTATTAAGCAGAGGCCTCTTAATAATTAAGGGGACCGGCACCCTAATTAAGGGGACCGGCCACGCTCCCTCCAGTCCCCAGCTTTGCCTATAAATACTGGTTCATTCCTGGCATTTTTCCTCACCTTTTGCACTAAAAACTTTCTGATTTAGATCTCATTTCATATCTTCAAAAACCCTTTGATCATAATAAGTATAAGCTTTTGTTTCAGTGATCCAAAGTTTCAACTTCTCAAGTGCAAGAGAAGAATACTTCTATCCTTCAAGACAAGAAGTATTACAACTTGGTGTATCTCTTCCATCCAAGTTGTTGGTCTATCAAAATGGTAAATCATTCATTCATTTGTATAAGTTGTGTATATTTGTTAGATAGGTGTGAGCATAATTGTTTAGGCTGGATTTGTCTGTAAGTAGTGAAATTGTGAAGAAGTTAAGGTGTGTAAGTAGTGAAGGTGTGAAGAAGTAGAAGAGTATATAAGTAGTGCTAGATCGTGAAGTAGTTGTGAAGCCGTTGTGAAGTAGTTGTGAAGCCGTTGTGAAAAAGTTGTGAACCCGTAGTGAAGAAGTCGTGAAGAAGTTGTGATTGAAGTTGTGAGATTGGTTCTAGCTACGATTAGAACTCATTTTGATATCCTATGCATTTAATTTAATATATACATCATCTGCAGCAGACATTCATCAAAAGAAGTGAATTTAGCGCCACAATAGAGTATGAGGAAAAAGTTCTATCTCATATTTGTTATACATCCAATGTCATAACCATTCATTCTTTTGATCAAAACTGTTGATATAAATAATGCCTAAAAACGTTATTAATATTTTTCGATACCTCTACGTTTTGATAATCACAAAATGTAAAATCATTAAACGAAATATTATGACGTAAACAAGTATTTAGTTGTAAATATCTATTTTAACAACTTAATCACTTAAGGTATGAATAAACAAATGCCTAATGCATTATATGATCAAAGAAACTTTTTCTTAATCACTAGATTTTTTATAAAATGACACAAACATTTTATATCTTTTACAAAATCATTTTTGGAAATTAAAGGAAAATGTTTAATCCATAATAAATTTATGAATTCAAATTTTCAACCAAAAATGGCAAAAATGTTCCAGAAAAACCTTCCCCATAAAAAGACAAAGCTGGGCAACGGATATAAGGGGCGGCCCCCTTAATAATTAAGGGGACCGGCACCCTAATTAAGGGGACCGGCCACGCTCCTCCAGTCCCCAGCTTTGCCTATAAATACTGGTTCATTCCTGGCATTTTTCCTCACCTTTTGCACTAAAAACTTTCTGATTTAGATCTCATTTCATATCTTCAAAAACCCTTTGATCATATAAGTATAAGCTTTTGTTTCAAGTGATCCAAAGTTTCAACTTCTCAAGTGCAAGAGAAGAATACTTCTATCCTTCAAGACAAGAAGTATTACAACTTGGTGTATCTCTTCCATCCAAGTTGTTGGTCTATCAAAATGGTAAATCATTCATTCATTTGTATAAGTTGTGTATATTTGTTAGATAGGTGTGAGCATAATTGTTTAGGCTAGATTAGTCTGTAAGTAGTGAAGTTGTGAAGAAGTTAAGGTGTGTAAGTAGTGAAGGTGTGAAGAAGTAGAAGAGTATATAAGTAGTGCTAGATCGTGAAGTAGTTGTGAAGCCGTTGTGAAGTAGTTGTGAAGCCGTTGTGAAAAAGTTGTGAACCCGTAGTGAAGAAGTCGTGAAGAAGTTGTGATTGAAGTTGTGAGATTGGTTCTAGCTACGATTAGAACTCATTTTGATATCCTATGCATTTAATTTAATATATACATCATCTGCAGCAGACATTCATCAAAAGAAGTGAATTTAGCGCCACAATAGAGTATGAGGAAAAAGTTCTATCTCATATTTGTTATACATCCAATGTCATAACCATTCATTTTTTTGATCAAAACTGTTGATATAAATAATCCCTAAAAACGTTATTAATATTTTTCGATACCTCTACGTTTTGATAATCACAAAATGTAAAATCATTAAACGAAATATTATGACGTAAACAAGTATTTAGTTGTAAATATCTATTTTAACAACTTAATCACTTAAGGTATGAATAAACAAATGCCTAATCCATTATATGATCAAAGAAACTTTTTCTTAATCACTATATTTTTTATAAAATGACACAAACATTTTATATCTTTTACAAAATCATTTTTGGAAATTAAGAAAAGAGTTCTATCTCATATTTGTTATACATCCAATGTCATAACCATTCATTTTTTGATCAAAACTGTTGATATAAATAATCCTAAAAACGTTATTAATATTTTTCGATACCTCTACGTTTGATAATCACAAAATGTAAAATCATTAAACGAAATATTATGACGTAAACAAGTATTTAGTTGTAAATATCTATTTTAACAACTTAATCACTTAAGGTATGAATAAACAAATGCCTAATGCATTATATGATCAAAGAAACTTTTTCTTAATCACTAGATTTTTTATAAAATGACACAAACATTTTATATCTTTTACAAAATATTTTTGGAAATTAAAGGAAAATGTTTAATCCATAATAATTAATGAATTCAAATTTTCAACCAAAATGGCAAAAATATTCCAGAAAAACTTCCCCATAAAAAGACAAAGCTGGGAAACGGATATAAGGGGCGGCCCCTTAATAATTAAGGGGACCGCACCCTAATTAAGGGGACCGCCACGCTCCTCAGTCCCCAGCTTTGCCTATAAATACAGTTCATTCTGGGCATTTTTCCTCACCTTTTGCACTAAAAACTTTCTGATTTAGATCTCATTTCATATCTTCAAAAACCCTTTGATCATATAAGTATAAGCTTTTGTTTTAAGTGATCCAAAGTTTCAACTTCTCAAGTGCAAGAGAAGAATACTTCTATCCTTCAAGACAAGAAGTATTACAACTTGGTGTATCTCTTCCATCCAAGTTGTTGGTGTATCAAAATGGTAAATCATTCATTCATTTGTATAAGTTGTGTATATTTGTTAGATAGGTGTGAGCATAATTGTTTAGGCTGGATTTGTCTGTAAGTAGTGAAATTGTGAAGAAGTTAAGGTGTGTAAGTAGTGAAGGTGTGAAGAAGTAGAAGAGTATAAAAGTAGTGCTAGATCGTGAAGTAGTTGTGAAGCCGTTGTGAAGTAGTTGTGAAGCCGTTGTGAAAAAGTTGTGAACCCGTAGTGAAGAAGTCGTGAAGAAGTTGTGATTGAAGTTGTGAGATTTGTTCTAGCTACGATTAGAACTCATTTTGATATCCTATGCATTTAATTTAATATATACATCATCTGCAGCAGACATTCATCAAAAGAAGTGAATTTAGCGCCACAATAGAGTATGAGGAAAAAGTTCTATCTCATATTTGTTATACATCCAATGTCATAACCATTCATTTTTTTGATCAAAACTGTTGATATAAATAATGCCTAAAAACGTTATTAATATTTTTCGATACCTCTACGTTTTGATAATCACAAAATGTAAAATCATTAAACGAAATATTATGACGTTAACAAGTATTTAGTTGTAAATATCTATTTTAACAACTTAATCACTTAAGGTATGAATAAACAAATGCCTAATGCATTATATGATCAAAGAAACTTTTTCTTAATCACTAGATTTTTTATAAAATGACACAAACATTTTATATCTTTTACAAAATCATTTTTGGAAATTAAAGGAAAATGTTTAATCCATAATAAATTTATGAATTCAAATTTTCAACCAAAAATGGCAAAAATGTTCCAGAAAAACCTTCCCCATAAAAAGACAAAGCTGGGCAACGGATATAAGGGGCGGCCCCCTTAATAATTAAGGGGACCGACACCCTAATTAAGGGGACCTGCCACGCTCCTCCAGTCCCCAGCTTTGCCTATAAATACTGGTTCATTCCTGACATTTTTCCTCACCTTTTGCACTAAAAACTTTCTGATTTAGATCTCATTTCATATCTTCAAAAACCCTTTGATCATATAAGTATAAGCTTTTGTTTTAAGTGATCCAAAGTTTCAACTTCTCAAGTGCAAGAGAAGAATACTTCTATCCTTCAAGACAAGAAGTATTACAACTTGGTGTATCTCTTCCATCCAAGTTGTTGGTCTATCAAAATGGTAAATCATTCATTCATTTGTATAAGTTGTGTATATTTGTAAGATAGGTGTGAGCATAATTGTTTAGGCTAGATTAGTCTGTAAGTAGTGAAGTTGTGAAGAAGTTAAGGTGTGTAAGTAGTGAAGGTGTGAAGAAGTAGAAGAGTATATAAGTAGTGCTAGATCGTGAAGTAGTTGTGAAGCCGTTGTGAAGTAGTTGTGAAGCCGTTGTGAAAAAGTTGTGAACCCGTAGTGAAGAAGTCGTGAAGAAGTTGTGATTGAAGTTGTGAGATTTGTTCTAGCTACGATTAGAACTCATTTTGATATCCTATGCATTTAATTTAATATATACATCATCTGCAGCAGACATTCATCAAAAGAAGTGAATTTAGCGCCACAATAGAGTATGAGGAAAAAGTTCTATCTCATATTTGTTATACATCCAATGTCATAACCATTCATTTTTTTGATCAAAACTGTTGATATAAATAATGCCTAAAAACGTTATTAATATTTTTCGATACCTCTACGTTTTGATAATCACAAAATGTAAAATCATTAAACGAAATATTATGACGTAAACAAGTATTTAGTTGTAAATATCTATTTTAACAACTTAATCACTTAAGGTATGAATAAACAAATGCCTAATGCATTATATGATCAAAGAAACTTTTTCTTAATCACTAGATTTTTTATAAAATGACACAAACATTTTATATCTTTTACAAAATCATTTTTGGAAATTAAAGGAAAATGTTTAATCCATAATAAATTAATGAATTCAAATTTTCAACCAAAAATGACAAAAATGTTCCAGAAAAACCTTCCCCATAAAAAGACAAAGCTGGGCAACGGATATAAGGGGCGGCCCCCTTAATTAAGCAGGCGGCCCCCTTAATAATTAAGGGGACCGGCACCCTAATTAAGGGGACCGGCCACGCTCCTCCAGTCCCTAGCTTTGCCTATAAATACTGGTTCATTCCTGGTATTTTTCCTCACCTTTTGCACTAAAAACTTTCTGATTTAGATATCATTTCATATCTTCAAAAACCCTTTGATCATATAAGTATAAGATTTACTTTCAAGTGATCCAAAGTTTCAACTTCTCAAGTGCAAGAGAAGAATACTTCTATCCTTCAAGACAAGAAGTATTACAACTTGGTGTATCTCTTCCATCCAAGTTGTTGGTCTATCAAAATGGTAAATCATTCATTCATTTGTATAAGTTGTGTATATTTGTTAGATAGGTGTGAGCATAATTGTTTAGGCTGGATTTGTCTGTAAGTAGTGAAATTGTGAAGAAGTTAAGGTGTGTAAGTAGTGAAGGTGTGAAGAAGTAGAAGAGTATAAAAGTAGTGCTAGATCGTGAAGTAGTTGTGAAGCCGTTGTGAAGTAGTTGTGAAGCCGTTGTGAAAAAGTTGTGAACCCGTAGTGAAGAAGTCGTGAAGAAGTTGTGATTGAAGTTGTGAGATTTGTTCTAGCTACGATTAGAACTCATTTTGATATCCTATGCATTTAATTTAATATATACATCATCTGCAGCAGACATTCATCAAAAGAAGTGAATTTAGCGCCACAATAGAGTATGAGGAAAAAGTTCTATCTCATATTTGTTATACATCCAATGTCATAACCATTCATTTTTTTGATCAAAACTGTTGATATAAATAATCCCTAAAAACGTTATTAATATTTTTCGATACCTCTACGTTTTGATAATCACAAAATGTAAAATCATTAAACGAAATATTATGACGTAAACAAGTATTTAGTTGTAAATATCTATTTTAACAACTTAATCACTTAAGGTATGAATAAACAAATGCCTAATCCATTATATGATCAAAGAAACTTTTTCTTAATCACTAGATTTTTTATAAAATGACACAAACATTTTATATCTTTTACAAAATCATTTTTGGAAATTAAAGGAAAATGTTTAATCCATAATAAATTAATGAATTCAAATTTTCAACCAAAAATGACAAAAATGTTCCAGAAAAACCTTCCCCATAAAAAGACAAAGCTGGGCAACGGATATAAGGGGCGGCCCCCTTAATTAAGCAGGCGGCCCCCTTAATAATTAAGGGGACCGGCACCCTAATTAAGGGGACCGGCCACGCTCCTCCAGTCCCTAGCTTTGCCTATAAATACTGGTTCATTCCTGGTATTTTTCCTCACCTTTTGCACTAAAAACTTTCTGATTTAGATATCATTTCATATCTTCAAAAACCCTTTGATCATATAAGTATAAGATTTACTTTCAAGTGTTCCAAAGTTTCAACTTCTCAAGTGCAAGAGAAGAATACTTCTATCCTTCAAGACAAGAAGTATTACAACTTGGTGTATCTCTTCCATCCAAGTTGTTGGTCTATCAAAATGGTAAATCATTCATTCATTTGTATAAGTTGTGTATATTTGTTAGATAGGTGTGAGCATAATTGTTTAGGCTAGATTAGTCTGTAAGTAGTGAAATTGTGAAGAAGTTAAGGTGTGTAAGTAGTGAAGGTGTGAAGAAGTAGAAGAGTATATAAGTAGTGCTAGATCGTGAAGTAGTTGTGAAGCCGTTGTGAAGTAGTTGTGAAGCCGTTGTAAAAAATTGTGAACCCGTAGTGAAGAAGTTGTGAAGAAGTCGTGAAGAAGTTGTGATTGAAGTTGTGAGATTGGTTCTAGCTACGATTAGAACTCATTTTGATATCCTATGCATTTAATTTAATATATACATCATCTGCAGCAGACATTCATCAAAAGAAGTGAATTTAGCGCCACAATAGAGTATGAGGAAAAAGTTCTATCTCATATTTGTTATACATCCAATGTCATAACCATTCATTTTTTTGATCAAAACTGTTGATATAAATAATGCCTAAAAACGTTATTAATATTTTTCGATACCTCTACGTTTTGATAATCACAAAATGTAAAATCATTAAACGAAATATTATGACGTTAACAAGTATTTAGTTGTAAATATCTATTTTAACAACTTGATCACTTAAGGTATGAATAAACAAATGCCTAATGCATTATATGATCAAAGAAACTTTTTCTTAATCACTTGATTTTTTATAAAATGGCACAAACATTTTATATCTTTTACAAAATTATTTTTGGAAATTAAAGGAAAATGTTTAATCCATAATAAATTTATGAATTCAAATTTTCAACCAAAAATGGCAAAAATGTTTCAGAAAAACCTTCCCTAAAAAAAGACAAAGCTGGGCAACGGATATAAGGGGCGCCCCCCTTAATTAAGCAGGCGGCCCCCTTAATAATTAAGGGGACCGGCACCCTAATTAAGGGGACCGGCCACGCTCCTCCAGTCCCCAGCTTTGCCTATAAATACTGGTTCATTCCTGGCATTTTTCCTCACCTTTTGCACTAAAAACTTTCTGATTTAGATCTCATTTCATATCTTCAAAAACCCTTTGATCATATAAGTATAAGCTTTTGTTTCAAGTGATCCAAAGTTTCAACTTCTCAAGTGCAAGAGAAGAATACTTCTATCCTTCAAGACAAGAAGTATTACAACTTGGTGTATCTCTTCCATCCAAGTTGTTGGTGTATCAAAATGGTAAATCATTCATTCATTTGTATAAGTTGTGTATATTTGTTAGATAGGTGTGAGCATAATTGTTTAGGCTAGATTAGTCTGTAAGTATTGAAGTTGTGAAGAAGTTAAGGTGTGTAAGTAGTGAAGGTGTGAAGAAGTAGAAGAGTATATAAGTAGTGCTAGATCGTGAAGTAGTTGTGAAGCCGTTGTGAAGTAGTTGTGAAGCCGTTGTGAAAAATTGTGAACCCGTAGTGAAGAAGTTGTGAAGAAGTCGTGAAGAAGTTGTGATTGAAGTTGTGAGATTGGTTCTAGCTACGATTAGAACTCATTTTGATATCCTATGCATTTAATTTAATATATACATCATCTGCAGCAGACATTCATCAAAAGAAGTGAATTTAGCTCCACAATAGAGTATGAGGAAAAAGTTTTATCTCATATTTGTTATACATCCAATATCATAACCATTCATTCTTTTGATCAAAACTGTTGATATAAATAATGCCTAAAAACGTTATTAATATTTTTCGATACCTCTACTTTTTGATAATCACAAAATGTAAAATCATTAAACGAAATATTATGACGTAAACAAGTATTTAGTTGTAAATATCTATTTTAACAACTTAATCACTTAAGGTATGAATAAACAAATGCCTAATGCATTATATGATCAAAGAAACTTTTTCTTAATCACTAGATTTTTTATAAAATGACACAAACATTTTATATCTTTTACAAAATCATTTTTGGAAATTAAAGGAAAATGTTTAATCCATAATAAATTTATGAATTCAAATTTTCAACCAAAAATGGCAAAAATGTTCCAGAAAAACCTTCCCCATAAAAAGACAAAGCTGGGCAACGGATATAAGGGGCGTCCCCCTTAATTAAGCAGGCGGCCCCCTTAATAATTAAGGGGACCGGCACCCTAATTAAGGGGACCGGCCACGCTCCTCCAGTCCCCAGCTTTGCCTATAAATACTGGTTCATTCCTGACATTTTTCCTTACCTTTTGAACTAAAAACTTTCTGATTTAGATCTCATTTCATATCTTCAAAAACCCTTTGATCATATAAGTATAAGCTTTTGTTTCAAGTGATCCAAAGTTTCAACTTCTCAAGTGCAAGAGAAGAATACTTCTATCCTTCAAGACAAGAAGTATTACAACTTGGTGTATCTCTTCCATCCAAGTTGTTGGTGTTTCAAAATTGTAAATCATTCATTCATTTGTATAAGTTGTGTATATTTGTTAGATAGGTGTGAGCATAATTGTTTAGGCTAGATTAGTCTGTAAGTAGTGAAGTTGTGAAGAAGTTAAGGTGTGTAAGTAGTGAAGGTGTGAAGAAGTAGAAGAGTATATAAGTAGTGCTAGATCGTGAAGTAGTTGTGAAGCCGTTGTGAAGTAGTTGTGAAGCCGTTGTGAAAAAGTTGTGAACCCGTAGTGAAGAAGTTGTGAAGAAGTCGTGAAGAAGTTGTGATTGAAGTTGTGAGATTGGTTCTAGCTCCGATTAGAACTCGACATTTAGCTTTGTGTCATAAAATTGGTGTAAGCAAAAGTTGTGTAAGGTTTTCTCCTCCATAAGGTAGCTTGTTGACATAGTGAAGAAAACTCTCGAGTTAGGTGCTGGAGGAGTAAGTAGGGCAAGGAAGGTGTCCTTGTAGCCGAACCACTATAAATCCTTTGTCTCGCGGTTCGATCTTTCCATCTCTATCTTTCATTTCATTTCATTACTTTACTTGCATTGTTAATTTAGATTTACTTATATTTGTTCATATTGTTCAAGAGTTGAGTTCACATAAATTCGAATCTAAGTTTTTAAAAGTAAACAAAGTTTTTATAATAAATTAAAAAGACGTAAAACTATTCAACCCCCCCCCCCTTCTAGTTTTCCACAATTGGTATCAAGAGCCACGTCAAACAAGATTTTTAAAATAAATTGTATTTTAAAACTTGAAACGATCTATGGAATCCGAAAAATATTTAGAAGGGCAATCTATGCAAAGACCACCACTATTTGAAAGTGATGGTTTTCTTTATTGGAAAAATAGATTCGAAACTTATGTGAAATCAAAAGATCTTGATCTTTGGCATGTTATTACCTATGGTGATTTTCCCCCTATTCAAAATAATCCTTTAACTAAAATAGATGAAATTGTACCTTTTGAAAAAGAAACTAGCAAAAAATAATGAGGCTAAAATGGTAATTTATAATGCGTTACCACGCAAAGAATATGAAAGAATCTTTATGTGTAAAACCGCAAAAGAAATTTGGAACTCTTTGCTAATCACTCACCAAGGTAATAGTCAAGTCAAAGATAATAAAATAGATCTTCTTGTTCAACAATATGAACAATTTACGATTCCGGAAGAGGAATCAATAGATAATGCTTTTGCTAGGTTTAACACTATCATCACAAGTTTAAAAGCACTTGATGAGAATTTTTCTAGTAAGAATTTTGTTAGGAAATTTCTTAGGGCTCTTCATCCAAAATGGCGAGCTAAAGTTACGGCGATTGAAGAATCAAAGAATTTGTCAACTCTACAACTTGACGAATTGATCGGCAACTTGAAGGTCTACGAAGCAATAATAAAGAAAGACTCCGAGATGGTCAAAGGTAAAAGAGAGCAAAGCAAGTCAATTGCATTGAAAGTTAGGAAGGAATCTAGTGATGAGGATAGATCAACCTCCGAAAGCAATGACGAAGAATATGCTATGGCCGTAAGAGACTTCATGAAATTCTTTACAAGACGAGGAAGATTCGTTAGACAACCTGATGAGTGTGTAAATACTCATCATTTTATACCCATAAAAGACACAAAAATGACCAAAAACACCCAAATAGATCAAATATTGTTGCAAATATTCTTGGTTTGTGTTTTTATGTGTTTCAGGTACAAAAGGATTGAAAACGGGGCAAAAACGGACAAAACCGAGCACAAGATTGGAAAATCGTGAAAAGCCGAGGACGGGGAAGAAATTTATGAGTTTGGACCAAGAAATTGATCAAGTTGTCAAAATCAACCTCAAAGAATATTAAAATGTCAAGATTGACCCTTGGATTAATTTTTCCTATTTGGCATTTTTGGTCCCTCAAAGTTTAAAACAATACCAAAAATAATCCTAACCTTATCCCATTTAACCCTTTTTAACCTAAATCCTAAAAACCCACTAAACAAATAAAAAAACCCAACCCTTAATCCTATTCCCAGCCCAACACCGAATAAAAACCCAAGCCCAATTATCCCAACCTTATTTTAGCTAACCAGATGGTCAAACCCAAAGTCAAAACCACCTTCTCCCTCAAACCCGCCAAAACCAAAACCATTACCTCCTCCCTGACAATCAACCCACTCCCCATACTTTTTTCACTGAAACACTCCTCCCCCCCCCCTCTAGCTCCAGACTAGTACAGCTTCACGTGAATCCCATCCCCACGTGGGAAATCCTCTTAACTCAACTTTTCCCGCCAAAATGGAAATTAACGGTGGAGATTGAACCAAGCCAATCTAATGGCTAGGAAATGTTCAAAGAGATGAAGGGAAGCTTTTTAGTGATATGAAAACTCTTTCACAGAGACGTAGAAGGAGCAATTAGGAGTAGAATAATTAAGGTAGTCGTTTTAGTAGTTTTAGAATGTATTTAGTTGCAACTTAAGTTCTAAACTTTAATTCAAGCTCATTTAAGCTCCTTTGTATCAGAATTGTTCGAGTTTTGTAGTTCAATGAAATTTCATGTTTTCAAGTTATTCCTATTAATTCGAATTGTTAGCTAGTCACTGTTACATGATTCAAAAGCTCTTTTTCTCAGTTTTATTAAGCTTATATAAGCTATTTTTAGCTTATTGTGAGTTCAATTTGGTTTAATTCAGTTTAAATTCCATAAAGTCAAAAATAGTCAAAAAAGTCAACTTTAGTCAACCTTATCTTATTCAGCTTAATTCAATCCTTATTTTGGTTGCTTATTAATTTTTAAGTCTCAATTTAGTTAGATAATGATTTGTTTTAGGTTTCATAGCTCAATTTTACCTATTTCATATTTAACAGTCAAAACAGCCCAAGTAAAGGACTGTTTGGCATATGGGTCAAAATGGGTTCACTAATGAGTTCACTGTTCATTTGCAATCCTTGTTAGTTTAGTCTAGCTTAATAAGATTCATATAAGTTGTTTGTAGAAAGTAATTAGCTGAAATGAAGAGTTTTGAGGAATTGAGTGGTTTAGTGTAGTTATAGGGCATGAACTGATCTAGATAAGCTATTTAAGCCATAAGCTCAATCAGCCCTTGTTTTTGTGTTCTTTGTGTCCACTTTAGTCTACTTAATTGAGTTTTAAAGGCCTGGTATTAGTTGATTAGGTTTTGAGGTATTTTGCTCTCAACAGTGACTGCATCAGTTGAATTTACCTAGTTGCAGCCTTTTTCCTTGATTTTTAATTTGCCCAATATAAGTTTTTATAAGCTAGAATTTTGCACTAAGTTAGTTGGCTAGCTTATCTAGGTATTCCCATTTTTCTTTGATTTTTAAGATTAGCTTTTAGTAGCTTTTGAGTAGCTTTTGAGAAATCCCCTATTTTTCCCCTGTGCACCCTAGTATATCAGCAGCCTTTGCTTATTTTGTTCTTTTCAATGCTTATTTTCTGTGTTCTTGTAGCTTTTTCATTTTCATTCTTGCTTATTTTCATTTACTCAACTTATTGTTGTTCCCTTTTTAGCTTCTTTATAGTTTAAATAACCTTTTTGTTCCAACCTCAGCTCATTTCCCTTTTTAAGCTACTGATATAATAAGCTCAGCTCATTCTGAGCTTATTATAAGTTTTCAAAAATATTTCCTTTTCAAAAAGTGTTTATCTTTTGTTGCTTAATCAGTTTTTAAAATAAAAATCGAAAATAAATAAATAAATAAATAAAGAGCAAAAAGAGGTTGCCCAGGTTCGAACCTGGGACATCTAGCCACTCACAACCTTAGCACCCACACGTTTAACCAACTGCCCTTGGGTCTTCTATGCTTATAGCTTTGCACCATTAATTTCTTATATCAGTTTTCAGTCCATTAGCTTAATTCCCTATTTTCAGCTTATTTCAGCTTATTCCAATAAGCTGGGATCTAGCTTTTATTTTTCCTAGGATCATAATAACACCTAGCACTTTCCTGTAATTTTTCATAATTTTCCATTTACGTTTAGTATTTTTAATCTATTTTTCTTTCCATTTTAGTTTTTAATTCGTAGTAAATTAAATAATAATCAGAAAAATGTAATTCTTTTTTTTCCAAATTTTTTTTTTTATTAATTAGAATTTAGGAAAATTAGTTTGATACCCGTAGAGTTAGTATTTCACCATTTTGACGTTTAGGCTCGGTTTTCCCGGTTTAAACGCGCGTTTTAAGTTTTCTTTACGTTTTTAGATACAGGAGCTTTAGATTATAGTTTTCCTTACCTTTTAAGTCGTTTTTAGTTCATGTTCACTTATCTTAGCTTAAAAACTCAAAATCCCTTTCTTTTAACTATTCAAACACGTTTCACGAATCGAGATCACAAATTCCATTCAATCCTTCGTTGGGGATAATGACTCGGGTTTACATATTTCCTTTGTAAATCCTTGGAGAAAAATAAGTGTTGATTTTAACGAACCACAACCACATGATGAAAGAAAGGCATTCCAAAGATACAAAGAGGACAAAAGCGAAAGGAAGTGTTATAAATGTGGCGACCCAAATCATCTCATCGGAAAATGTCCAATGATGTCAAGGGATCAAAATCAAAAGGCGTTCGTTGGAGGAGCATGGAGTGATAGCGATGAAGATGAGAAAGAAATAAAAAAGGACGAAAAATGTCTTATAGCAAAGGCATCCAATGAGGTACTTTCCGAAATCGAATACTTTAGTGATGAAAATCAATCATTGGATGAAAAAGACCTAGATAATGAATATAATAGGTTATGCAAATTAGGTCAAAAGGTTATAGCTAAAAATAATTCACTAAAACATATTAATAATCGATTAAAAAATGAAGTACTCGAATTAAAAATTAAACTAAAACATTTGGAAAAAGGAAAAGAAGTTTTTATAGAATGCAAAACATGCTTAGAAGTCAAAAATGAAAATGAAAAACTTAAAGATGAAATTTTCAAACTTGACAAGTTTAAAAATAGTAGTAACTCACTTAAGAAAATAATAAGTGTTCAAAGATCATCCAAAGATAAAACCGGCCTAGGAATCAATTCAATCGATATTTCAAATAGTGAAAATAAAAATGTAAAGTTTGAATGTGAGTCTAGTAAACAAAAACTGTTAGAGTCAAAACCTAAGTATATACTTATAAAAGATAGAAAAATACCCATTGCTAGTGATGAGGAAGTAAAAAGCTTTTATAAACCATCGTTAAAAACCAAAACCGGATTTTCTAAACCAAAATTAAGATCAAAAAACTCCACCTCCAAATAGACCAAATAATCCTCATCCTCGGCCTAAAACCCCTCAACCTAGAAGAAATCAAGGTAGACAAAACTTTCCTAATAATAGTCACCCAATGTGGAATTATTCACATCAACCAAGTTTTAATCCTTGGGTAATACTTCCACCATACATGCAAATGCAAACCATGTTTGGTTCAAACAATTTTGGACAAATGAGACAATGGGGACCAAGTGGCTAAATCGTCACTCATTGAATAATTCGGAAACTCATCTATGATTGGCTTCTATAAGTCAATATAACACCTTGAAGTATTTGAAGAAAATCTACTGAAGACTAAAAGGTACATTTTTTTAAGCTCATTGTTAGAATATATGCTTAGATTAATGACTAGTTATTTCATGCCTATTTAGCTCATAATGCCTAGTTATATATATACACATAATAGCTTATATGAATCTACTTATAACCTAGAATCACTTGTTCTTTTCCCTTTGGCCCTCTTAAGCTATAACGTTTAAAATGGAAATCTTCTATGTCCACTATTAGAAAACTCATGGTGATGAAGTGAAATGAGTTAAGTGGATTAATCATTAACATAGAAGTAAGATTAGATTTCTCGCATTAGAAAACTATGGATGAAACAAGCTCTCGTAGACTATGGCATCAAGTTAGATAAGTGTGCGACAACAAAGGAGTTATAGATGTTAGGTTATACCCCATTCAACACTCTCGCATCAAACATATAGAATTTCGTCATCGCTTCCTTATGACCATAGGATAAGTAGAAAAGGGTAGCATGTGACAATAGCCTTAACCAATTCCTTTGAGCATGAGATCTTTAACAACCATTTTTTTAAATCTAGGATTAATGGTATTTGTTGTCAAAAATCTAGTATCTTTAAAAATATACAGAAACTTCACATTTTGGAAAAATGATTTTTTAGATGACTATTTCACTTTTCTATTAACATGTTTTACTATCTCATTTTTCTTCTTAATCTATGTCCATAATTCTGTTTCGATCAAAGTCAAAGATTGGGAATTTTTTTTTCTTACCCATTCTTCATAAACACATTTTGAAATAAAACCCAATCTATTTTATTCAAATAACTTTCACATCTACATAAAAACCCACTTTCAAACATTGTTGAATAATGCTAAAAACATTTCTTTAAATCATGCATGGTGATCTCATATTCGTCATCTATATTTATGTACATGACATTTATAAGTGAACTAAGTCAAATCAAACGGACCATGGTTTGTTTATTAAGATTTTGTTTGTAACAAGTCTAGAAGTCCATGCTATCTTAAGTTCCCATTTATTGCACACAGGCACACATTAGGATCCATCAAATAGTTCATTAATCTTCCCACTTACATATAATTAAGAAAATACTTGGTGTAGTTTATTGTTTCCTAGTCCATATATATTACTTGCTTGATGTGTATGTTTACATGCTATATGAAATTACTTGTTTGCTTAATCTCTTTAATTAACATGTTTTGCATAAATATCTATTACATGCTTAATTGCCTCAAAGAGTTGGACTTGCTTGAAAGTTGAAACTAAACCCAAAAACACAACCCTTTCTACAATTTTCTGCCAAAAACCCATTTCCAGTAACCTGGAGACCTCATGATGGGCGGCCCCCTTAAATCATAAGGCGGCCCCCTTAATATTTAAGGGGACCGGCCATCTGATGGTCGGGGTTTACAGAAACTTTTCTGCTTTTTAGCCCATTTCATCCTACACTTCCCAAAATTCACAAACATATCTTATTCCAATCCATCCAACAAATTTTATCCATTCCTTTAGCCCATTTCATCCTACACTTCCTAAAATTAACAAACATATCTTATTCCAATCCATCCAACAAATTTTATCCATTCCCTAATCCCATCAATCCTACACTATAAACACTCCCATTCCTCATAATCTTCCATCATCTCATCATGCCATCTCCCATCAAACCAAAACCAAAATCCTCAAGGTTAGCAAGGATGACCGAAAAACCCGTTTGGAGAAGAAAACCAAACCCCCGAAACAAGTCCATCTCAACAAATGATGTGGCTAAACAACCAACACCTCCACCCACATTTGTTCCCAATTATACTCCCAATCCTCAAGCTCATTCCAACGAATCCTTTCACAAACCTCATCATAATAACCAACCATCCATTTTTGCTCACAAAAATACATCATCATCTCACCCAAATAATTCTTATGAAGAACATGCTCAATCTCGAAATAACAATCCTAATTTCATCACCAACACCTCACATCATGTTTCACCTACCAATGCACCATCCAAAACACCCTCCACTCATGAAATATCCTTTTCTTCCGTGCCTTCATCTTCATCCATTAATGATTACCCAAACTCAAAAATGTCTCCATCACCAAAAGTATCACCACCACTTCCTACCAACTCACATGCTTCTTCTATGTTGCATATCCAAACATCCATCCCAAATAACACTTGAAGTTCATTGAAGAACTTAAAGAAGCCCATGAGCTTTGTGCTCTTCTTGCCTTACACCTTGCTCAACGCAAGATTGGATCAACTCCCTTCTAGCCCTCCTTCATCACAAAATAACCTCAACCTCCACCTTCGTTCCAAACTACACATCTCAACCTCAAACTAATCTCAATGAAACCCTTCAAAACCCTCATCATATTGGTCAAACATCCAAGTTTACTTCCAACTACACACTCAAATTTCATCCACTTCCACCAAATGATCAAATCCACATTCTCACAGAAAAGGAAAGGTTCCGTGAAGATATAAACCAAATCCATGACCTTTGTGATCTCCTTGCTATACACCTCGCACAACACAACAGGGGCCAACCTCGATCCTCCATCCTCACTCTACTCAAATTGCTTACCTCACCCCCACAACTTGAATCAAGTTGATAATCATGTCAACTATTTTCCTTGTCGTATCCTTCTCCAAAAACAAATCATTGCCTTAAATGAACATTTCACTTGGATTAAGTATCTTATCACTAGATCTCATCCAACACATCCACTCCAAACTCTAGCACAACACCTCCACTAGCACAACACTCTAACCCACAATCAACCTAATCCGCTCCAAACTCTCTACCTCCAAACTCTCCACCTCAAAAAATATACCACTATTAATCCAACATTCTTACCCTCACTCAACCAATTCCATCCCAAACACTCTACCATCAACCATCTAAGCATACTATATGCTTATGTTTCTTATTTTCCAAGCTTTCGTGTCACAAGCAAGTCCGAAAGCTCTCTTTGGCAATTTAAGACCTTTTTCTTGTTATATGTTTCAAGCATACTAAATGTCGTTGCAATGATTATGTGTTTCACATAATCACTTTAAATTAATGAATGTCTTGCTATGTGTTCTTAATATTTGTTTGCCATGATTGTTGTTTGCCATGATTGTTGTTTTTATATTCCATATTTTGCTATGTATGCTTGTACTTCTAATATTTTTCTTGCAAGATTTCCATAGATCGACTCCTTGGTGCCCTCAAACGAGGGGGAGCACACATCAAGGGGGAGCTCTATTCCCGTCAAACTTCATTCTTGAAACTTGTCGGCATAACCTTTTTGATTCTACAAAAAGGGGGAGAAGTAGAGATAAACTCACCAAATACTTGTCTAAAAATTAATTTTTTAATTTAATGAGTTTAGATTTTGTAATCATCAAAAAGGGGGAGATTGTTGATATAAATATGCCTAAAAACGTTATTAATATTTTTCGATATCTCTACGTTTTGATAATCACAAAATGTAAAATCATTAAACGAAAGATTATGAAGTAAACAAGTATTTAGTTGTAAATATCTATTTTAACAACTTAATCACTTAAGGTATGAATAAACAAATGCCTAATGCATTATATGATCAAAGGAACTTTTTCTTAATCACTAGATTTTTTATAAAATGACACAAATATTTTATATCTTTTACAAAATCATTTTTGGAAATTAAAGGAAAATGTTTAATCCATAATAAATTTATGAATTCAAATTTTCAACCAAAAATGGCAAAAATGTTCCAGAAAAACCTTCCCCACAAAAAGACAAAGCTGGGCAACGGATATAAGGGGCGGCCCCCTTAATTAAGCAGGCGGCCCCCTTAATAATTAAGGGGACCGGCCACGCTCCTCCAGTCCCCAGCTTTGCCTATAAATACTGGTTCATTCCTGACATTTTTCCTCACCTTTTGCACTAAAAACTTTCTGATTTAGATCTCATTTCATATCTTCAAAAACCCTTTGATCATATAATTATAAGCTTTTGTTTCAAGTGATCCAAAGCTTCAACTTCTCAAGTGCAAGAGAAGAATACTTCTATCCTTCAAGACAAGAAGTATTACAACTTGGTGTATCTCTTCCATCCAAGTTGTTGGTGTATCAAAATTGTAAATCATTCATTCATTTGTATAAGTTGTGTATATTTGTTAGATAGGTGTGAGCATAATTGTTTAGGCTAGATTAGTGTGTAAGTAGTGAAGTTGTGAAGAAGTTAAGGTGTGTAAGTAGTGAAGGTGTGAAGAAGTAGAAGAGTATATAAGTAGTGCTAGGTCGTGAAGTAGTTGTGAAGCCGTTGTGAAGTAGTTGTGAAGCCGTTGTGAAAAAGTTGTGAAGCCGTAGTGAAGAAGTTGTGAAGAAGTCGTGAAGAAGTCGTGAAGAAGTTGTGATTGAAGTTGTGAGATTGGTTCTAGCTACGATTAGAGGTTTTCTCCGCCATAAGGGAGCTTGTTGACATAGTGAAGAAAACTCTCGAGTTAGGTGCTCGAGGAGTGGAGTAGGGCAAGGAAGGTGTCCTTGTAGCCGAACCACTATAAATCCTTTGTCTCGCGGTTCGATCTTTCCATCTCTATCTTTCATTTCATTTCATTACTTTACTTGCATTGTTAATTTAGATTTACTTATATTTGTTCATATTGTTCAAGAGTTGAGTTCACATAAATTCGAATCTAAGTTTTTAAAAGTAAACAAAGTTTTTATAATAAATTAAAAAGACGTAAAACTATTCAACCCCCCCTTCTAGTTTTCCACAAAAACAAAAAATATAAACTTTCACCCTTTTTTTAAAAATTAAATATCTCGCAAACCGTTAATCATTTTATCGTTTTTCACAACTCAACGTAATTTGTGTAGACGATCTTCAAACCCCTATGTATTTTCTTATAATTATCCCAAAATATCGTAGAGTCGATAAAGTGGTATGAAGTAAAACATTCAAACAAAAAGTGTTATAGGATTGAAGGAGTTAAAGGTAGATGCCCAATTTGCTATAGTGAATGGAGTCATATAACACACCCTTAATTGGATCCTTGCATGATTCCATGAGACCTTGTCTCGCCCAAAAATAGTCCTAAAACATACCCTCTATTTACCCACCACAATTTGCTCTATCAACTGAAATAAGCTAAGTCCCTAACTTTTCTTTATCCGTACATTGGTAGTGCCCTCTCTACCAATTCAAACAAGTCAACCTTTTCCTATGCATTATGACAACTCATACACATATGGTCTAACCAAATATGTATAGAAGTTTCAAACTCTTGGATTGTTTAATCGAACAGTACAAATTGAAAATTAGTCGTAGGACAAAGCATGATGTTGGGTTATGGTAGTTAGATTAGCCGTTATACGACTAGAAATGTGTGAGCCTATTGGGGGCACACACGTTAATACACGAAGAGTACGTTTATTAAATAATTAATATATATACTTGTTATATTTATTAAGTGTTTAATATGTTTCACGTAATAATTTAACTAATTTAAATATATGTTAAATATAAAAGAGAGGGACTTGGATGTCGGAAAACGAAACTCCCGGACCTCCTTCCAATGTGGCCAGTTATGGGAAGGTTCTAGGAGGGGAGGAGAGTGTCGATTTTGTGAAACTAATGGAGTGAATAACAATGACTTGTTGGACAAGTTGGGGTGCTATATAAACACCCCTTAGCCTCATTGTTTCACACGACACACAAAATAAAAAAAATACATGCGACACTTTAAACACCCAAATTGTTTTCTCTGTCCATCTAATCAACAGTATTCATATGGTGGTATTGATTGGTTTGACTTTTTAATCACTATAGGATATTGATTGGTTTGACAGTATTCATAACTACAAGAATATTAATTCTTGTTTTGGTCTCTATCTTTCTTTTATAAATACGATCGAACGTATCTTTTATATAGGATTCGATTGTGTTTAAGCTACAACAAGAACACAAGTTTGTTTGGTTGTATACGTGAAGCAAGTGACTAGCATCGTAACGTATTTGTTTGACGTGTAGTGTGAGCAACCGTAGAGGTGATTGTTTTAATCACTTGTTTCATTTGCTGGTGTCTACGAAGGTTAGTTTTCTCGTTCCCTTTTATTCTTTGTTTGTTTATTATACGTGTTAACTATAATTGTAAACTAGATCCATTATCCGCTGCGTACTCGTAGTTAATGGTTAACATGATTATAAAATCCCAACAGTGGCATCACGAGCCATCTCGTTTATCGATTATGGGTTACACGATTTAATAAACACGCGAAAAGGCTGCATGAAATCTAACTTAGTTATTTGTTTTATTTTTGTTTTGACAACTATAATGCAATACTTGTCATTAATTAATAAAAAATAACAAGACACAAACGAATTAATTAACGGTTAATTAGATACATAAAATAGCAAAAAAAAAATTAAAAGTTAATAAGTTTGCCATGATTATTTTATGTGTGTATTCCGGCTATAAGACCTACGCAATCATTTTTTTGTGATGCATGTGGCGATCTAGGCACTTGATGAAAACCTAGTGAGGGTCTTATGGTTCTCTTTTTGGGGAAGACTTGCTAGAGTTCTCGGATCTAAATGTTTACTTGTTAATATTATTGTCATGTTTTTAGTATTATGTTCTTTAGTGATTTTTGTTTTTAGCCTACATGTTTACACGCCTAAAACTAAAATAAAAGATGACTAATACCTATAAAAAGATGACATTAATATGGTCTTAATTTACACGCCTAAATACCATACTCATTGTGACCTGCTATTTGATTCGTGGAAAATTGTTTTTGTAAAATTAAGTGACCTAAATTATTGAAACAAGTTTTCATGAAATTAAAAACGGGACGCTATGGACACTTGGGAAGTATGGCTCACCCACTAGAACAAACTATAAGGGGGGTTTCAGGCGGTGCGCACAGTCACACCTAAAGGATTTCCGGTCATAGCTTCGCGCTGACCTGGTCCTCCGCTTCCTTGCGAGTTCGATTGGAGCTACCGTGAACCATGATGATCACTGCAATGTCATTACTAAAAGTTTTTAAAATAAAGTGCTACAAAGTTGTTTTGCATGCTTCTTTGTACACGATTTTATCACATTTATGTGTATACCCTAAATGTAAATTTTAAGTCTATGCCACCCAACCAAGAACACGTGCATTTGACTTGACCTCTTTGGTCAGACCTTAGGGCCATTTCAACCCATGGCGAATTTTGCTCATTGGTCAGACCTTTGGCGATATTTGCACGTTCTTGCTTGGTCGACTTATTTCGAGTATGCTTGGTCAGACCTTGGACCCGAGGCATAAGATGCGACTAAACATGCTCATGACATTATTACTTGTCTACTTATGTCTTGATAAGTCTCATAAGTCTAAGAGTTGCATTTTACGCAATTAACGCTCGTCGCTTACCTCTTGCCCTACTTGTTTACACGCTGGTCAGACCTCCGGTAATAAGTGGGAGGTCAAGATGGATCTTAGTCGTAATTAGTAATTAATTGGGTAGTTAATTCTTTTAAGAATTTAATTATCGAAAATACTAACATCGAACTTTCTATGTTCTGATTAAAATATTGTGTTGTTGCAAAATAATTCGTAAACAAAAGTTTTTTTTTTTCTTAAAAAGACACACTTAGTCTCTTTTCCTGGTAAGAAGAGTGAGACTTATTCCTATTTATTTCTCCTTAGTTGACAAACTAAGATAGGATTACAATTGTTAAACTCACTTATGATCTTTCATTACCCTTTTCCGGTATTGAAATAATTGAAAGATAAAATATTTTGTGTAACTAGAAAACATTTTGTCTATAGCTACCAAAATAAATGACATCTTGCACTTGTCACGATGTATGAGTTTAAACCGCAAAGAGTAAAGAAATTACTAGCATATTTGCTAGGTTTTTTTTCTTAGACTCTTATTATTCCTTATAGTGCTAAATACCCTTGGGGCTATGTAGACGATAAAGGAGGAATTGCATGCTAACTATTCAAGTTAAATGAAAGCATGAATGGCTAGTCCCTCATCTACATAAGTAGGACTTCATATACTCTGTACAATACCTAAGTACATTGCTACTTGTAGGCATTCGAAGGGAATAGGAAAGTGTATTAAATTGCAATATGCTTTCTACTGGCAATGTAACACTTACAATGTTGACAAATCCAGTGGGAGCATTGTGTTTTATTACCGAAATAACACTCCTGTAATGTTGTCAATTTCAGTGGGAGCTACGAGATTTATTTCCTTGTTAGTCACCCATATCATTTCAAACTTGCTTTGAAATAATTCGTTACTTTCCGAATATGAACGACCATTTCTTAAAGGATAATTGCATTTTATTTTATTAGATAACACGTTGCTTTTCTGCTATTGCTTTCTGAACGTTATCTATAGAATAATAATCCACAATTCATTATTAAAGGTTATGGTTCTAAAACTACTTGTAATATCTATGACATTATCATATTGTTTACACAATCAATCACATGTTGTTTGTTTTCATAATATGATGTTGTGCCTTACACAAGTGGGAGAAATCTCAAAGTGTGTGCAAGGAACAACATATTATTAGTTTCTCTTAACCGCAAGGTAAGAAAGCTAATCATTCTACTAGGACTTGAACACGGAAGATGTTTGTTGCCCTACTACATTCAAATGTCATGATATAGTGTAAAGATACTTCAACATTTCGACTACATGTTTTAGTCAACATAGTTATGGTTAAATGATAATAATCATAATTTTGAAGTATAAAATTAACTTGAAATTACTACTGAACTCAAGAGTTTGCGTTCATGATTACTTTTGTTAGTATAATTATGTTTACATGTTAAGACATAATTATAAAATCCTTGAATTAATCAATGACTTATAACATAAAGTATATAGTAAAATTGTTATGTCTTCTTGTTAACACATAAACATGGCCTTTGAATTATTCAAAGACTTATAATGTATTATTGACATGTTCTGTTTTCTTGTAAACACATGAACATATAATTCTTGAACAGTTCTGTCTTCTTGTGAACACATGAGCATAAGGTTCTTGTATTATTCAAGAAATATACATTATAGCATGCACTTGGTTCGAAAATACTTAATATTCAATTTGGCTCGACCCAATTGACAAGTATTTGGTCCAAAGAGAATTAAATTATCTATGGAATTCTGATATAGTATCACAATTCCAATACTCATAGAATACCACATTAATTATGGTATGTCTATCGTGTTGAAACAAACTATATTCATATTGTTTGATTCATGATAGCTTTAATTGCTCTACCTCCAAAATCTATCAAGGTTAGAAAATTGCGTGTGTCATGGATACACTCAATGTAGTTCAAACCTAGAAGGTATTCAAGACAACCAACGACTGAAACCCCTAAACACTTAGGGATTTTTTGATTTTTCCACTCAAACCAATTGAACCCTAAAACCTTTGGGTTTTCGATTTTTCTACACTTCCTAGCTTGAAGATAGTAGTATTGGTGTTCCTCCTAGCTCGACGAAACACAAAACTATTGCTAAGGTTTTCGGTTAAAGGGTGATACAAAATTAGGGTTTTGTTGCAAAGCTTAATTAGAGTTGTTGGAAGAAATTCCATTATGTCTTGATTTAAGTTCTGAATTTGTTAAAATCTTATGAAGCATTTTTTTAACAAATCTTGAGATGAGAACTTAAAATGTATTTTGTGGTTCCCAAATAAAGAACAATTTATTGTTGCTTAAATACTTAGTATTTAGAGAATTGTCTCTAATTACAAAAGTAAGTGGGAGCATCAACAAATCTTGAAGATATTCAAGAACAAATACATAACCTTCTAAAATCCACTTATTAATGTCATACTAAGGTTAAACATGTAAATGTTGACTGAAGTATAATGTTACTCTCTGATTGCGTGGTTTTGTAACCTTACAACAGGTTTTACCTCTCGAGGGATCTCAAGAGGCTTACAACCCCACCAGGCAGTGTACCTGACCGATGTAGTATAGTGTAGTGGTAAGTACGGGGGATTGATCGTTCTCCACAGGGAATAGTGTTCGTTAGGTGTGAAAGGCTACTCTAATTAGGTCTAAGGGTTGAGGAAGATTCTTTTTTATGTTTTTATATTTTTTATGAAAGCAAGTAAAATCTCGGGTTTGAAGGAGTGGGCGGAATTAGTTGCTAGTCAACTAACCCAAATTACTACGAATGCAATAAAATAAATAACTGAAAATAAAATGTGGTGAGAAACTTATGTGTAGAGAAATGTGTTTACTTAGATTTCCTTACTCCCTAACTATCTTTTACCGGTTAATTAGTGTGTATTAGTTGCGTGGATGACGGGTGTATTCCTTAATACCATTCGTGGGGTGGCGTACTTACTTCCCCAACTCTACAAGCTCCTACTTCACTCCTATGTCGAGCCGGCTAGGAAGCTCCTAACATGGGATCACTAGAATTCGCTTGTGCATTAAATACAACCATAAAAACCTTTAGTACGCATTTGGTTCATGTTTCTTAAGACGTTCAAGCAAGTTACCGAATAGGAAGTTAGCCAGTTTTCTTAAGCCTAACATAGATAAACAATCATCCAATACAACTAATAACACACTAACAACCAATAATCAATAGCTAGGTTTCATTAGATCTAAGCAAACACAAGATAAATTTAGCCTAACATGTTAAACAAAAGACAAGAATAAGATAGAATCAAACAACACATAGACATATTGAATGATTAATTGATAACTTATCTTTCAATGAAACATGGAAGATCTCAAGGCAAAAAGCCCTGAAAAAGATGCTAAAATCGTCTTAGGGTTTTCTCCCAAAATTCCACACACTAAGCTCTCCCTAATGACAAAAAATTAGAAAACTATATATAGATTTTTGGATCTGACGGCGTCACCTTATGGGGTGTGACGCCGTCACCTCGCCGCTTTTAGGGTTCCCGGATGACCATCTTGACGCCGTCCCTCTTTAGCTCTTCAAAAATCCATTCTGGCTTATCAAGGCTTGACGCCGTCGAACCATGAACGTGACGCCGTCCCATTATGATTTAAGCCGTGACGCCCTTGATCAAGTTAAAGCGTGACGCCGTCAGAATTCACATGCTATTTTCACTGGCCCGTCATGAGTAAATTTCACGTCCAACTTTTCTTGCCAAGGCATGACGCCGTCCAGAGTAAAGTCTGACGCCGTCAAGAGTAACTTTTAGCCGATTTTTGAGACTTTGCCATTTTCTTCACTTTAATGCTCCAAAAACGTCCAAAATGCCTCCTTTTCCAGATTTCTCCTCAAAAGTACCTAAAATGACAAAAGGAACGATTTAGGGCAATATTTGATCAAATAAATACGATTTAGGGCTTAAATGACCCCTTAAAAGCGGTACACTTTTCGCTTCATCAAATACCCTTACACTTGAGATTTGCTTGTCCTCAAGCAAATGTGCTTTTATTCTAATTAAAATACAAGTTAGGGGTCATTTAATGCTAACATAAAAGTAATTACAACAAATAATCGTTCCACTTCAATCATAATAAGCACGGAGATTACATACTAGCACCTCACAAGTAGTGTTTAGATACTCACATCTCTCAAGTGTCATCAAAATAAATCTCATAAATGAAAACGGATAATATCTCTCACTACCTGTCATAGCAAATAGATTACCATAGGCTTGGGAAAGGATCGAAAACCTCCTCCACTAGGCGTAAGCACCTAAGATAAACTATCAAAGAGGGCTTTTAAATGGGTTATAACGTAAGGTGTAGGGAAAAGGAAAAACACGGTTTTGTTGGATACGGGATATTTTACTGGTGGCGAGTTAAAAATCTTGATCAATTACATGTACTATACAATGTTGCTAAGCCAAGACTAGACTCGATCTTAAGCTAGAAACGAAATAACAAAAACATAAACAAACATAAAATGAAACGGGATGGTAGTCCGTATGTTTTTTCTATTTTTTTCTTTTTCTCATTTTTTTGTATTTTTCTTGATTTTTTTTTTTTTTTTTTTTTTTTTTTTTTTTTTGCATACACTTTTACCCTACCATCCAAAATAATACATCATAGGGGCGTTGCATCCCCCTTACACTTGAACTTTTACATAACTTTACAAATACTAATCTAATGACTCGAATTAAGATAATTGAAAAACTTGGAGTACTTTTAAAACATTTAGCACATATGGGGGTAATAAATGATGTTCTTCCCCATTACTCCATTACACTAGTACTTTACCCATGAGTCCCAATCGTCCCAAAACAATATGTACAAGGATATGACTCGACTTAGCAACCATGTAATCAACTAGATAATTAACTTGGGTTTAAACAAATGTTGTAACAATAATGCACTAAAAATGAGTGCATACAAGGTGGGCTAAGGCGATTTGGGTGTACATTTAAGTGGGGTGTAACGAATTCTTCCTTTAAGTAAAATGCTTAAAGGTCGAAACGAAAAGATAGGCTCTGAGGGGTGTACTAGGGGTATCGTGTACTAAGAATGAGTACAACGCAAAGGGTGTGGGAGAATTACTTGACCAATGTAGCCAAAGTAATTATAACAAAAACACAGGTGTAAAACAATGGGTTAATCCTAATGCCTCTTATCATGTAGTAAATCTAACTACACGAATGTAGTCTCACTTGTGGCCTCGGAATGGTCCTAACGCAAGTTCTAGAATCTAAGTGCTACCGGTACACACATCATAGCATAAATGTTTTTCCTACCAATTCTAGGGGCGAACCTCACATATTTGGGGTGGAAAATTTTTTAGTGGTACGGTTTTTGTGCTAGTCATATAACTCCTATCCGTGAGACGCTCATTAAGATCTAAAGTTTCACTCCTAAATGTTGTAAAAAATTTTAAATTTGGCACTAAAATTACCTTAACAAGGATTTCTCTCAGTTTTATTACACATCTACCATCAAACAAACAAAAATCAAGCGCAATTGTATTCTCTAAAATCGTACTTTTACCCTCCCCTTACACTTAAGATGAACATTGTCCCCAATGTTCAAATAATAAGATGTAAAAGCAAAAAGTAAAAGAATGAAATCAAATACTCCCCTGATTCGCTCGGTGGATAATGAAATTACACGGTTAAATCTTCCTCCAAAGAGAATGTTGAAGCTCCATGACTAATGCATCGCCACAAGCTTGATCCAAAAACATTTCCTTGTCCAAAATAACCTGTTAAACCTGAGAAAACAAACACGAAAACCTGCATAACATCGGCGGGATAAAATCTATATATAAGGATATAATGCTTGTGGAATGATAATTTTGCAGATTCCTGGAGATTATAAGTTGGAGATTTTAATAAAAACTTTTCTAAAAAAACAAAACTTTCAAAAATTTCTGAAAATTAAATCTGACGCCGTCAGGTTATAAACCCTGACGCCGTCAGAAATGACCTGACAAAAATTTTCATTTTAAGTTTCCGGAAAATTTCTGGAAAAACCTTTACCTTACTTCCTGGAAATCCTGCAAAGCATCATTATGACTCGATACAAGCATTTGACTCAAACACACACTAATATGTATGTTAATTTATTATTATTATGATTCATGTTCATTTGTGTTCTAATAAACCGATTTAGATTTCCCTTACACTTATCTTTGCAAAATACCTTTATATGTAGTTAAGACGAAGTTAAAAACAAAATAAAGCATTTTCACAAATTACTTTTGAACATGAATCAATACTAATAAAAATTAAACACACATACGGAAACAAATAAAAACAAATAAACAAATAAATAAACACACAAAGCAAATAAAACAAATAAAGTTTGGGTTGCCTCCCAAGAAGCGCTTTTCTTTATTAACGAGTCTTGTAGCTAGACTCAAAGTCACGTATATTACGTGACTCCATCATCGGTCACGGTTCCTAGGCCATTCTCCTTCCCGGTTTTATATTCCGGTCCTAATTTCAAACAATCCTTGTAGAAACCGAATATCCTTTCCATAACATAGTCTACTCCTTTACTTCTATCCTCATCATTCCTATAGTAGACCGCTTGCTTGAGCTCCTTCTCAACATTTGACAAGTGTTGGAATTGTTCTATCTTATATGGCATTTGGTAGCTTACTTCATCGGTTTCATCCTTAAATCTAACTATCCCTAAGGAAGGTTCATAAGTCATTCTAGAGACCTCAACAAATGGTTTTCCAAAAACCACTTGAGTTAAGGATGCATCGACTATTGGGCGGATATCTTCTACAATTATAAAGTCGGTGACATAGGTGAAGTTTCCTACATAAACCGGTAATCCCTTAACTCTTCCCGTGAAGTTACTCATCCAACCCTTGTCAGGGAGCATCCTATACCCAAGTTGATTTTTCATTATCAAGTTGTAGTGGGCTCTAGTCATGATGTTTATGGGCGATCTAAGGTCGATGTAAGCTTTCCACACATGTAGATGTCCGATGTTGCATGGTATGTTGAGATTAGAAGGGTCGCCTATTTCTATGATTGGTCTACCTAGGAAGTATGGTGTCTTGGGGTCATCGAATAAGTTTGTATGATATGCACGCTCTTCCTTAGTGGGTAGCCTATTGAAGTAGTCCTCATCATCATCTACTTCTTCAATCTCACTTGTCCTAACTTCCTTATCAACCTCGACTTTCTTATCCTCATCCTTAGGTTCACTATTATCCTCATTCCTATCAATTGGTTTAATAGTGACAATGTTGACAAAGTGGACGTGTTTGGATGAAGAGGGGTCTTTTACTTGGGGTCCGCTATTTGTGTTCCTAGCGTCCTTATGTGGAGGTGATAGCACTTGGTTATTGAGGGCTTTCAACAAGTTGTCAATTTTGTTGGTCATCTCTGTTTGTTGTTGATTGAATTCGGTCTCGAATCTAGCTATCCGAGCTTCTTGAGATGCCATAAATTGGGAAATCAATCCTTCAAAGTTATTGGTACTACCATTTCCGGAAGGATTGTTGTTGAAAGTACGGTTCGAGTTGGAACCGCTTGATTGGAAACGATTAGGTGGGTTGGAAGAATTGGTTTGTTGCGTGTTTTGGTTTTGTTTCCACCTAAGGTTCGGGTGATTTTTCCATGAGGGGTTGTATGTATCACCGTAATGGTTTGGCTCGGGTTTGAAAGTGTACCACTTGTCTCCCGCTCCGTCGGTACGCGATGATGCGTAGTCCACAAAAGCTTGTTCGGGGAGTTCCATGCAATCATGAGTGTCGTGGGGACCACTACATAATTCACATGAAGAAGTGATTTTGTTCACTTGGCTTGAAGGTTTAGGAGCCTCGTAGGATTTCATGAGAAACTTGACTTGGTCTTCAAGTTCTATGATCCTACGGTCAGAAGTGCTTGAATTGTTCGAAGGCAAAGATATTGCCTTGACCGTTTTATTCAAATCACGGGGATCACTCCAACTTTCGTTGTCATAAAGAGCAAGATCCTCTAGGAGAGCCCATGATTGTTCCGCACTTAGATCACGTAGCTTGCCACCGGCCGATTGGTCAATGGTTTGCCTCGTGGAGAGATTGATATGGTCATAGAAGATTTGGACTTGGAGCCAAAGTTCTATGCCATGGTGAGGGACTTTTTGGAGTAAGTCCTTGAATCGAGTCCATGCCTCGTAGAGAGTTTCGCCTTGACGTTGTTGGAACATCAAGATATCATTCCTTAGCTTGGTAGTTCTTCCCGGTGGGAAAAACTGAGCAAGGAAACGAGTGGTGAGATCATCCCAAGAGGTGATGGATCCTGCGGGTTGACGTTCTAGCCACTGACTAGCTTGGTCCCGCAAAGAGAATTGGAAGAGACGCAATCGGGTCGTCTCTCGAGTGGCAACATCAAGGTCTATAGAATCAACGATTTTAAGAAAGTCCTTGAGATGTTGATTAGGATCTTCAGAACGAAGTCCATGGAATGCGCATCCGCTTTGCACCAACCGGATGGTGTCGGATCGCAAGGGTGTGATATTGGCTCCTTGAGTGAGCTCAATGGTGTTTCGATAGCCATGGTGGCTAGGACGGGAATACTCTCCTAAAGTACGGGCTCTAGGAGGTGGTGGTGGTTGTTGTGGTGGTGGGTTGTGGGGGTTAAGGATATTACCATCTTCCATGATGTCGGATGGTAATGGTTACGAACAAAGACACGAAGAAAATAGATAGACTAAAGAAAACCTAGAAAAATAAAATAAAAATCTCACTAGAAAGGAATCTAGTGAGTAGACCTAATAGAAATAAAAATTCAACCTAAACAATAACTATTCCCCGGCAGCGGCGCCAAAAACTTGATTGCGTGGTTTTGTAACCTTACAACAGGTTTTACCTCTCGAGGGATCTCAAGAGGCTTACAACCCCACCAGGCAGTGTACCTGACCGATGTAGTATAGTGTAGTGGTAAGTACGGGGGATTGATCGTTCTCCACAGGGAATAGTGTTCGTTAGGTGTGAAAGGCTACTCTAATTAGGTCTAAGGGTTGAGGAAGATTCTTTTTTATGTTTTTATATTTTTTATGAAAGCAAGTAAAATCTCGGGTTTGAAGGAGTGGGCGGAATTAGTTGCTAGTCAACTAACCCAAATTACTACGAATGCAATAAAATAAATAACTGAAAATAAAATGTGGTGAGAAACTTATGTGTAGAGAAATGTGTTTACTTAGATTTCCTTACTCCCTAACTATCTTTTACCGGTTAATTAGTGTGTATTAGTTGCGTGGATGACGGGTGTATTCCTTAATACCATTCGTGGGGTGGCGTACTTACTTCCCCAACTCTACAAGCTCCTACTTCACTCCTATGTCGAGCCGGCTAGGAAGCTCCTAACATGGGATCACTAGAATTCGCTTGTGCATTAAATACAACCATAAAAACCTTTAGTACGCATTTGGTTCATGTTTCTTAAGACGTTCAAGCAAGTTACCGAATAGGAAGTTAGCCAGTTTTCTTAAGCCTAACATAGATAAACAATCATCCAATACAACTAATAACACACTAACAACCAATAATCAATAGCTAGGTTTCATTAGATCTAAGCAAACACAAGATAAATTTAGCCTAACATGTTAAACAAAAGACAAGAATAAGATAGAATCAAACAACACATAGACATATTGAATGATTAATTGATAACTTATCTTTCAATGAAACATGGAAGATCTCAAGGCAAAAAGCCCTGAAAAAGATGCTAAAATCGTCTTAGGGTTTTCTCCCAAAATTCCACACACTAAGCTCTCCCTAATGACAAAAAATTAGAAAACTATATATAGATTTTTGGATCTGACGGCGTCACCTTATGGGGTGTGACGCCGTCACCTCGCCGCTTTTAGGGTTCCCGGATGACCATCTTGACGCCGTCCCTCTTTAGCTCTTCAAAAATCCATTCTGGCTTATCAAGGCTTGACGCCGTCGAACCATGAACGTGACGCCGTCCCATTATGATTTAAGCCGTGACGCCCTTGATCAAGTTAAAGCGTGACGCCGTCAGAATTCACATGCTATTTTCACTGGCCCGTCATGAGTAAATTTCACGTCCAACTTTTCTTGCCAAGGCATGACGCCGTCCAGAGTAAAGTCTGACGCCGTCAAGAGTAACTTTTAGCCGATTTTTGAGACTTTGTCGTTTTCTTTACTTTTATGCTCCAAAAATGTCCAAAATGCTTCCTTTTCCAGATTTCTTCTCCAAAGTACCTAAAATGACAAAAGGAACGATTTAGGGCAATATTTGATCAAATAAATACGATTTAGGGCTTAAATGACCCCCTAAAAGCGGTACACTTTTCGCTTCATCACTTGAGATGAGAACTCATTCATAAATCCGCATGGATGCCTCATCACTTGATTGATATTTTGATATCAATGCTGAGGATATAAGTTAGAAGATCATTGTAAATCTGCTAACTACTAAGGTACATTATCATGTCTTGAATCTGATAAAGGTCTTAGAACTATGAATGATAAGTTGCAGTCCTTAAAAGGCAAATCAATGTTTTGATCTTGATTGTTATTTCGCCTAACAGTTAACCTATGAGGTTGGAATAAGTTTCTTTTGAAGAAAGGCTTACAAGGACAAAATTGTATACATGATTAATGCATGGTTTATAATAAGAAGTTTTTAATCATACTCATGCAATTGATTGTGATTAGATTTTCTTATATACACGCATTAATTAAATAAAGATAATTAATTGTCATACATGTTTCCTTGAATGTGGAATATGGCAATTAAGTTTTATAACTCTTTCTTTAATGATTACCTTTTGCGAGGACGGTGTGTAATCAAAAGGGTTATGAATCTATATAATCTTTATGTAATATACAAGTTTAAGCAATCCAAGTTTGGATCGAATCATGCATCTAGGAGCTGAGATCTTGAATTTAATTACAATATGATTTTGATTGAATTAAGATAACTCCTTGAGTACATCTGACATTAAGTGGGAGCACTATGTTTTTCCTTAAAATTCATATGTTGCATAACATATTGAAGATATCATTCCATTTAAGCTAGATTTTAATCCTTAAACTTGGAATGAAACTTCACTTGGGATTTAGGGAATAGAATAAACGACCTTGGAATAAATGTTTATTTGGAATAAACATATGCGGAAAATTAAGTCAAACACAAATGCAATAGATCATCGAAGCAAGTCTTAAATGGTATATTTCACTCGGAATAATTTATTACATGGATGGAAACCTTATGTTTTTAACTAAGGATTTGTCATGTATATATTATATTGTGTATAAGACTGGTTGTTACTTTTGCACTAGAGCAAGATGAGCTGACAACAACAATATCTAATTGAGAGTATTTAGATTATTGTTAATACAGATGTTTACGAATTATAAAGCATAGTGTTGTATACGTACAATGATGCTAGAGGACAATTAAAACTAGTTAAAGTAAGATTTTATCATTTATGATAAATCTGCTAACTAGATGTGCTCAACGAAGAGCATTGTTGCATTACACATTAAGGAATAAAGAATACTTTACATTTTAAGAAACTGTAAAGATGATTGTCAGTATGTCGTTGACTTCTCATACCTTATGCAAGGTAGGGCGACATCTCCATACTATGACACTTGCAGTAGTATGAGCATATAAGATAAAACACTCATCATATATTTCAAATCCCTCACTATATGTGAAATTTGAAACTAGTATTCGGAAAGTTTACTCAGATGACTATTTAGTTTTCTTGCAAAGAAAAGTTGAGAATGTTGGAAACATTAGACTTCAACTTACTAATTAATCTCACGCATATCTGTTTTTAGTATTTGGATAATTGGGATTGTAAGACAATTTTTACTTTATGATTAATAAAGATACTTGGTATTTGTTATTCATTCATATAATAATTGTTATCCTATATTTGCATGTTTAATCCTTGAATGATTTTATCGTTCTAAATATGTCCATTGTCAGTTAACAATATGGGAATATTGTTATGCAAGGCAAATGTGAGTGTTGGTTATATTCTATGAGAATGTGGATTGTTCCCACCAAACTCATATGTATTCACAAGGGATGCATATTGGATACCCCAACTTTCGAACATTTACTTTTGGATCCTAGTCATGAGTAAGATGTTGAAAATGGTTTGTTAAGTCATCCTTAGACTTGAGATACAAGCAAGTTCTGTTATGTGTGGATATCACTTTTGTAATTATATGCCAAACGCTGTCCTGAATAAGGTAGTTATAAAAGCTATTTTTCGGAGTGATGTGAAGCAGCATCCACAACACTTGTAGTCAACAAAGGATTTGTTACTCCACTTGATATGTGCAGAAAGATACCATGGGCCTCTCCAGAATTAATCAGATAATTATTTGGCCAAACCCAAAGGGTAATGCAAGATGATTCTTGATTACATTTGGTATATCTGAATTAAATTCTATAACGAGAATCTAAATGGTTAAACTATATGGAATGAGTTAGGATCCATATCCATGGTTTAACGGTATCTATAACAAGGGATGATTATAGCAAGAAATAAATAACCATGCTACTGAGAATATTTTTTGAAACTTTATCTCAGACATTTCTAGTTAAATAACGAATGTGAGTGTTGCTAGACGTTTCCGTCGTTGGTATATATGGTGTCTGCTACTCCAACTCCCAAGTGGGAGCTGTTGGGTTATGGTAGTTAGATTAGCCGTTATACGACTAGAAATGTGTGAGCCTATTGGGGGCACACACGTTAATACACGAAGAGTACGTTTATTAAATAATTAATATATATACTTGTTATATTTATTAAGTGTTTAATATGTTTCACGTAATAATTTAACTAATTTAAATATATGTTAAATATAAAAGAGAGGGACTTGGATGTCGAAAAACGAAACTCCCGGACCTCCTTCCAATATGGCCAGTTATGGGAAGGTTCTAGGAGGGGAGGAGAGTGTCGATTTTGTGAAACTAATGGAGTGAATAACAATGACTTGTTGGACAAGTTGGGGTACTATATAAACACCCCTTAGCCTCATTGTTTCACACGACACACAAAATAGAAAAAATACATGCGACACTTTAAACACCCAAATTGTTTTCTCTGTCCATCTGATCAACAGTATTCATATGGTGGTATTGATTGGTTTGACTTTTTAATCACTATAGGATATTGATTGGTTTGACAGTATTCATAACTACAAGAATATTAATTCTTGTTTCGGTCTGTATCTTTCTTTTATAAATACGATCGAACGTATCTTTTATATAGGATTCGATTGTGTCTAAGATACAACAAGAACACAAGTTTGTTTGGTTGTATACGTGAAGCAAGTGACTAGCATCGTAACGTATTTGTTTGACGTGTAGTGTGAGCAACCGTAGAGGTGATTGTTTTAATCACTTGTTTCATTTGCTGGTGTCTACGAAGGTTAGTTTTCTCGTTCCCTTTTATTCTTTGTTTGTTTATTATACGTGTTAACTATAATTGTAAACTAGATCCATTATCCGCTGCGTACTCGTAGTTAATGGTTAACTTGATTATAAAATCCCAACAAAAGCATGATATAGACAATCGATTAGACGTGTTGGTTCTTATTTTGACTTGATTTTTGACAAAAGCTTGATCCATAGTGCGATTAATACCAACTTAAAATAAGTAGCATGGCATGTAGAAATCCCGCTCTAGTAACGAATTTACGATCACAATGAATGATACTAACCAGTAACCACTACTGGGAGTTATAGATCAGATGGAAGCAACTCCGTAGGAACTTCTTTAATGGTGTTGATGGTTCAAATAGGAAAATGGTGTGGTGTAGTTGGAAAAACGTTTTGGCTTCGAAGCAAAATGGCTGTCTTGGGGTGTCAAGCTTATACGCTTTCAATCGCGCTCTTTTATTTAAATACGTTTGGCGATTCCTAACTGTTGACTCTTCTTTATGGTTTAGATTTATTAAAGCCATCTATGGATCCATAGGAGCTCTAGATTATCCTAGGGTCTTGGCTCGTCGTACTCTTTGGATTGATATCATTCGAGAGGTTCACTCCCTTAAAAATAAAGGGGTAGACCTGATGTCTCACATTCGAAAGAAGATGGGCAATGGAGATGATACTTTATTTTGGGATGACATTTGGTTAGACGATGTAGTGTTGAAAGTTCAATATCCAAAGATTTATGCTCTAGATTTGTGTAAGCATATCAATGTGGCTGATAAGATGAATCTTGGCTTGACCACTACCTATCATTGTGCTCCTAGAGGAGGTGCTGAAGAAGTTCAACAAAATCAGCTCCTTTCTCATATCTTGGACCTCGTTCTTCCTCAGATGATTGATCGTTGTGTGTGGAAGTTAGAGGCTTCAGGCATTTTTTTGGATAACTCGGTTCGTAATCTCATTGACGATCGTTTATTACCAAAGGAGGTGGTTCCTACAAGGTGGGTTAAGGTGATTCCCATTAAGGTTAACAATTTTGCTTGGAAAGTTTGCTCGGATAAGCTTCCTACTCGGTTGAATATCTCTTTAAGAAGAGTCGGGCTCAACTCTATTCTATGCCCCTTATGCAATGCGGGAGTGGAATCCTCTTCTACCTCTTCTTCTCTTGTTCGTTAGTTCGTAATCTGAGGAGATTGGTTCTTCGTTGGTGGGAGGTTGAAGACTCTGATCTCTCTTCTTATGATGATTGGCTGGCTTGGCTCAACAATGTTAGGATAGCTAATCGTTTGAAGGAGATCCTTGAAGGCGTATGTTATGTCATGTGGTGGTTAATATGGAGATTTAGAAATCAGTCCCTTTTCGGCAATTGTCAGCCTCGAACGGATTATCTTTTTGATGATCTTGTTCAAATAACTTTTAATTGGTGTTCTTGTCGTAGTAAATGTAATCTTAACTGGGCCATTTGGTTGCAAAGTCCCAGTTTACTTAATTTGTAATTTATTTTAGCTCCTTGCTAGTTTAATAAAAGTGCCGCTCAAAAAAAAAATCAAGAGGAGATTAGCACACTGATATCACCGTTAATGCAATGCAAAAAGTCTATTAAAAGAGAGGCTATATATTTAAGTCCAAAATGGTAAGTTCAATATTATGAACTTACATACCTCGGACCTGATCAACATCTGCGAGAACTGACAGAACCACAAAAAACATACATGCACGCCTTTTAAAATAAAATAAAAATACATGCAAATTATCAACAATCGTAAGTATCCACCTATGTTCTTCAATATCATCATGAACTCATCCTCTTTTTTCACAAAAACCCTTACACACCGCCGCAATATTGTCATTGCACGCCTTATAAGAACATACATGCACACCTTCAAAGAAAAATTTTGTATTTCCAATTTCTTATCAAATTATTTAGAACAACCATGTTTTTTTTAAAACATATATGTTGTTTTTTAAAACATATGTGCAAAAATAAAATTATTGAAGGCGTGCATGTATATTTTTCGTGGTTCTTTCAGTTCTCGCAGATAACATGATTTTCGCAAGAAAGTCTCACATAATAATAAAATAATAATCGTACCAATTCAACTGCAGCTTCTTGAACTTCAAGTTGGACAGGTTTGCTTTTGATTCTGTTTAGAGGAATAGTTGTCACTCTTCCCCTTAGATCACGATTTTCAATGATTTGTTGTGCTGTGTTTTCGTTGTCTACCACGATATAAAACAACTTTCCACCCACACAAATCTCCAAAGCAGTCATTGTCGAGTTATTTTTCACTTTGGTGAGCTCACCAGCTAAACCTTTGACTTTCAACCAGTCAAATTTCTTCACAAGATCATGATAAGAAAATTTTAAGTTTCCCAAACATGAATAGATACTCCGAATGTTCTCTTTTATTCTATTCACTGCTTGTGACTCCACTTCCCAATCCTTAAAATATTCAAATTCCACAAAATAGTTTGTTATATACGCAAATATATCCGCGAACTTGATTAAGCTATAAAATAAAATCGCACCTTTTTTAGGCTTTCCATATGCCCTTCCTGATACGATAGAGACGTCAATGCCCTTTCAATGTTTTCGACATCTTTCTGTCTGACTTTCACCTCATTTTCTAAAGCAACAGCTTCATCATGCTTTGACAACAGTTTAGCGGTTTTCCCTTTTAGCTCCGTTTCACAACAACTTATCTTGGTTTTTAGTTGCTTTAGATCTGCTTCCGCCTTTGTATTTACAAATCTACATATGCCCGACATTTACCTCATACTCTTTCTCATGCCCCTCTAAACTCTTTGCTAACTCATCTATTTTCGTCTTTATATCATATGCTCCATCTCATGCGTTCTTTATAGCAGAAGCTTTATCTTCAATCCTTTTTTGGATCTAACAAAATCAATTTTTTTTTCACAAAAAAATGAAGAAAATATATATATTTAATGGCTGCGTCTAAGGTTTTCCAAATTGGAATACAGAATTTAGAACAGGTGTAAAGGTAAGTGAAGAGGAAAGATACCAAGTATATGTGTTTTGAAGGAATTTGAGCGTGTGTATGGGTTAATATGGGGGTGTTTTTAAAAAAAGTCACTTAAAGAAAATATAGTCGCTTAAATCTTTTTTTACGTGGCTCAAGATTTTGAAATAAAAAAGTGTTTATACAGTATTTTAAAAAGAATTTAAAAAATAATACAAAAAAGTGAAAAGTACAAAAAGTTGAAAAGTACAAAAGCAATGACACAAGTACAAAAAGATGAAAAGTAAAAAGAGTCGCTCAAAGTACCAAGCCGTCAGTCACTTAGGTTGCTCAACATTGAGAAGGGGCAAAAAGAACAAAATAAAATTTTTGGATGTTTGACTTTTTTGATGGAAAAAGACAAAATAGAATGTCGTTTAAGGTATGAAAAGTTGCTGTAAAAAATCGCTTAGAAAGTACACATAGTGGGCTATGACACAAGTACGACTTTAATGATTGTGCGCGACTTTTTTGGGTGCCACATGTCACCTTCATATTAAGTCGCAAGTCGCTAGGGCTATTTTAAAAAAGTCGCAAACGTGAGTCCTCAAAAGCCCAACACTTCGATCAACTAGGCTAGTCTCAAAATTGACCTTTATTTTTTTTATTATTGTTCCCGTGCACATGAATGGTGTTCCCGTGCGTGAAAGGTGGTGACATATTAGACGTCCCGCACTTCCTCAATTATCAATATGTTGTCTTTTTGTTCTATAAAAATACATGTGCATAACCCAAATATATACTGTTAAGAGTATAAAAGTATTGAGGTAATTTTGTTTTCAAGGCTGAACCTATTTTTCAAAGCTACTTTTACTAGCTTATATCAAATTAAGAAGGGTTAAGTTGAAACAAAGCACTTCTTTAACATAAGCTAATCATATCAGCAATAACAAAAAAGTTAATATCAAACAGGATAATCTAGTGGTTTGTTAAAAATATAAAGTTACAATTAAAAGTTTTACTTTTTATAAGACAAAAGGGTTAAAGAATTCAAAGTAAAGCAATATATTGTGTACAATTTCAATAATTTCTTCTAAATTATACAAAGTTTATACAATTTTGCCAAAGACATATAATAACTAAAACTAAATAGATACAATCAAGGTAGTAAATCTGTATACATTTTCGTATCATATGACATATATATACACACTTAACTACATCATATACCACAAATTTCGACTTAGAACACCTCAACATGTTCAAACAGGATAAGATGCATCCATTGCAAGACCACATAATCCTTCTTTCGCCGAGACATCTCTTTTGATTCTTATATACCCGTTCTCTCCCCACGACGTACCCCACGAGTTCTTCATGAGCCAATACTTGGTTCCATCTGTCGTGGTCCCATATCCGACTGCAGTTATAGCATGTTCAAGATCAGTTCCACAAGTCCCACTAAAAACACCACCCGAATATAACTGGAAATCATATCCGCCTCCATCAATAGAAACTGTAACAGGTTGGTGCGTGACGGCCTACATAAAAAATTTAAGATTTTAGAGTAAGAACATTAGACTTACAAGCTAGCTAGTTATAACTTATAACTTTTGATCAAATATGTATTTCCTAATATCATTAGCCATTTATATGCTCTCTCCCGGTTATTTAGTTACCTGCAGCAGGGCCATTTCGTTGTTAGCTGGAACTTTCTCATAACCAGAGATTTTGGCAGCCGGGACGCCTGCTTTTTTGGTATCACAGACACCGTCTTCTGCAGTGTATGGATAGGCAGATTCCGCACTTAGCCCATTTTGTTTTTGGATGAATTGGAAGGCGCTTTCCATAAAACCACCTTCACAACCTCGATCAATGCCATTAATGTCACAATCAACTAGTTCTTGCTCTGATAATGATACTAATTTTCCAGTTTTGAGCTTGTTCATGCCTTCCACGGCTGCAACGATGACCGAAAAGGCCCAACAGCTTTCTGTTTTCAAAACCAATAAAAAGTTCATAAGTGGAATAGAGATAGCACAATGGTTCCTTAGACAGTTAGACATGTTGGTAATACAAATCGAGTACTGAGGTGGCCGGCATATAATATAAGTGGATTGACCCAAACACTTTTGTCCAAATATTTGAAGTTTTATAGACAGTAAGAGTGTCATATATGAACTCATAATTCTATTAGAAATGTTAACTTTTTTGAGTAATGATCAAATATTAGAATAAAACCTCCTGAGCTAGATGAATCAGTCTAAACATTGTCTTCCACGTATATTGCATGTGAGGTGGCCAGGTGGGGCATCTAATATGCTGATCAACATTGTCAGTTATTAATGTTTAGGATTAATTTTTCAAATAAAGCGATATATGAGATATCGAGTATTGAAAATATATTTTGTGCGACTTTTGACCATTTCACATAGGGGTAATTGCATTTTTATGTATCTTATTTGCCACGTTTTCTCACTTTAAGTAGCGTATTAAATTTTTTTCTTTTTCATATATAATACTTTTGAATTTCGTCTTCTTGGTGTATCATAGACCAATTGTGTGTATTACTTGACAATTATACCCCTACCATTTACAAACTCAAATTAATCGGGTAGGGGTAAAATGGTAAAAATGATTCATACAATTAGTTTATTTACGAAATTCAAAAGTATGATACACCAAAAAGAAATTTTTTTAATACGCTACAAAAAGTTTAAAAAATGTGGCAAGTAAAATACATAAAGATGCAATTAGCCATTTCACATATTTTTAAATACTTATTCATAAGAAGTAGACTCACCGCACTCGCCTTGGTCCTTAACGGACGTTACTGCCCCTTCTTTTCTCCAATCTACTTCGTCAGAGACCGCACTGACATTTGCATATCGAAAAACACTGGACGCTTCACGTGCATGTGATTGTTTCTTGTAACCATGATGGGAAGCACGGAACTCCTCGTTAGTTAAATCAGCGAACTTATTGACCTCGAGTGTATAGCCTTGGTCAAGACCTCCATTGTGTGCTTCTACAAGTGCTACGTTGTTCTTAAATATTTCAAAACGTATTTGTTTTTCATTTTCGTCTTTGTAAACACGTCCATGACGAGCCATCCATTGCTCGTGCCAAGCGAGCATGGTTGGGTCATTGAGGGTGCGTGAAGTTGCTTGGAAAGCCAGGACTACTAGAAGGAAAAACATGGCTAAGGCCGAAACCATTAGTTGTGAGTTTGTCATGTTTCAATGTGTGTTTCTAAGAGAACTAGTGTACTGCTAGAATATTGGTGTGAGCTAATATGGCATGCATGGATGGGGTTTTATAGCGAAGTGTCTTGTAACTAGTTTTAATAGCATGATGCATGAAAGATGAATAATATAAAATTTTAAGTTAAAACATGTTTGGTCAAAAGTGTAGATTGGCAGGGACACCTCAACCCTGTGTACCATAATGGTACCCATCAACCCTACCCAGCAAAGGTTTGATGCCTGTGAAATACCTCCACCCAATACCCAACCATGCTGCGGATCGGATTCGAACACGCGTCCTTTGTTTGGTCAAGACATCACATGGCTGGGCCCAGGCTTCTAAGGCAGCTGGTTGATATCATTAGAGCTTATGGTCCCTAAGTGAGGACTTCCCGGTCGGTCACCCAACCCGGTACTACTCTCACTTGAGCACGCTTAATTGCTTAAGCATCTACCACTAGACCACAAAGCCATTTGGGTTAATCCGTCCGTTGTTGGACATAAATTGGACTCAACATTTAGGGTAAAAATGTTTAGTTTTCTTTAACCTAGCTAGAAGCATGCATGTTTCACTTTTTTGGGATGACGGAGTTCCTTCTTAGTCATCGCTTAATCTATCTATACTATATATAAATCACGAATAATTTTTTATAAATTTAAAACTTAAAAATGAGTAATGTTTTTGATAACATCTATCACTAAATTAATAATTTAAATATTGTTTCATCCTCAAATTTTTATCATTTTTCGTTTCTAACTCATAAATTTGTTTTTTCTCGTTAAATTGAACTCGTAACTGTTGCATCAAAGGTCACTTCATAACCACAAGGTCACAAATATAATCATTTGCCGCTATGCACCGTTGATTTGCTCGGGTATTCTTGGTAAATCATTAAGGGTTTGTGGTTTTCGAATTGCTTAACCTTTATTATGCACCGTATATTTATTATTATTGCACTTGAAATCAAGATATTAAAAAAAGAAAAAATTGGTTTTCATTCTGAATATCATGTTACTTCAAATATAATCATTTAATTACCTAAAATTAATTCATATGTCAATTTAGAAACTTGATATGATTTAGACCCACGATAAGTATTAATGAAATACTCAATTATATATATATATATATATATATATATATATATATATATGTCCACAGTCCTCACGGATCGTATCAAATAAGACCTTCATTTTTTGTTTCATATATAACCAACTTATAGACGTTCAAAAAAAAACTAACAACTAAAAAGCCGTTCAAAAAAAAAATATAATAATAATAATAATAATAATAATAATAATAATAATAATAATAATGTTTTAAAAACCTGACTTGCACAATGCACGTTTTAATAAAACGAGTTGGGAAACCCGTGCGTTGCTGCGAGAGTGTGGTGTTAAATCTTGTTGGAAAGTTAGTCATTAAAGATTAAATTAGAGTAAATGTCATTTTTGTCTATACAATTTTTAGCTATAAAATATTGACTACATGTTTGGTTATTGAAATTTTTTTTTCTATAACTTAAAAATTAATAAAAGAAAATAATTATAATTTTTTTTCAAATTAAGTTTTTTGAAAATGTTTTTTTTTTAAAATATTTTTTTGTTTGAAAATATTTTTTCAAAAACTTTATTTTTCAAAATTTTCTTTTACGAAATTATTTTTTTGAAAAAAAAAAAGTTTTTTTGAAAATATTTTTTCAAAAACATTTTTTTTTAATTTTATTTTTTCGGAATTATATTTTTCCAAAAAATAATATATATATATATATATTAATATATATTATATATTTATATAAAAATATATATATATATATATATATATATATATATTAAGTTACTGTTTATCCACTGTAACGACAAAAATATTTTTCAAATTTTTTTTTTCAAAATTTTATTTTTTTTCAAATTTTTTTTTCGAAAAAAAAAAGGTTACTGTTCATCTTTTCAAATATTTTTTTTAAAATGTTTTTTCAATTTTTTTTTTATTATTAATTTTTTAATTTTATCTTTTATGAAATTATTTTTTCGAAAAAAAAAAATTACTGTTCATCTTTTTAAATAATTTTATGAAAATGTTAGTTTTTTGAAAATAATTTTTCAAAAGAAATTATTTTTTTAAAAAAAAAAAAAAAAAAAAAAAGTTTCGCTACAGTTACTCTATTTTTTCAATTTTTTTTTATTATTATTATTTTTAATTTTATTTTTTATAAATTATTTTTTCGAAAAAAAAAAGTACTGTTCATTTTTTTTAAATAATTTTTTGAAAATGTTAGTTTTTTTTTAAATATTTTTTTTGAAATTATTTTTTCCCAAAAAAAAAAATTCTTTTACTATTGCTTCTGAGTTCGTATCGCTACAATAGAAGAGGAAATTTCATTGATTCATAAACTCGTATGTAGTCACTGATGCGCTTTTTATCCTTTTTTTAGTTAATGCAAAGACCCAATTCGCCCGGGCTGGGATGGCTTCCGACCTAAGCGGGGTTGCACCATAGGTACCCGCAGTCTCCAGAGTGTTAGTCTGCAGGCAGAGACTTGTCATCATCCCAAGCACGAAATCAATGTTGAGTCAACAATAATCCAGAGGGGCACTACCAAGCGGGATCGAGACCAGCCCCTTGTATATAGGGTTCCCAAAAAAAAAAAAAAAAAAAAAAAAAAAAAAAGAAGAACAGTGTCGCTACAGTAACACGCTATAGTTGCATGCTACCGTGAACAGTACTCCCACACACAAAAACACTGTTGAAGCAACTGTTTTGTCCTGTAGCCCCAAAACTGCCGATTATATAGATTGAATAATGACTAAACTGTCGAAACACTATTCTAGTCAATGTATTCATTTAGCAAATCGTTAGATTGTTATCAACTTTTCGTCACTTTTCTTTTTAAACTAATTAATCCGGGTCGATTTCCTTATCAATTGAGAAAGGTCGGACAATCTAAAATCGATTGCGATCTTATTATTTGGCACTTAGTTTGTACTTGGAGTTGCCAAAATAGAAACACTCATAAAAAAGTTGAAATCATTGATCAATAAAACCCCACCTTCAACATTATCTCCTATAGGGTTGTGTGCTCCTATATATATATATATATATATATATATATATATATATATATATATATATATATATATATATATATATATATATATATATATATAGGTTTTGTTAAACACAACCTATAGGGTTGTGTGTTAATTATGTACTTTTAATCATTATAAAAGAGGTAAATGATATTAATTATGAAATATTTAGAGTTCATTAAGTGTTTATTAAATGTTAATTTTATATTTACAGAAGGCTTATACATAACCCATAGGATTGTGTTTAACAAAACCCTATATGTGTGTGTGTGTGTGTCTATATATATATATATATATATATATATATATATATATATATATATATATATATATTATGTAAAAAGAAACTACGAACATAGCACTCGAGCGTTACAGCAAAGCTTTACTTCAACATTTTTTTCTTTAAATCGTACGTATGTCAAAACTATATCAATATTAGACTCATTTTGTTCGCAATTCAAAGAGTTTTTTGGCGGTATATTTTTTACTAAAAAATGGCTAAATATTCGGTAAATAAAGTTTATAACAAAATATCAATTATTTATATATGATTCAAACTTTTATAGAATTGACATCTTTGCATCTTGTGGTTTCAAAAAACTTTATGCTAGTTTTTAAAGTCATTTGATAGGTTTTTTAAAAATATATATATTAACTTTCAACATTTTTTTTATATAATAGTACGCATATCAAAAGTATATCAATATTAGATTTGTTTTGTCCGTTATCCAGAGGCCTTTCTATACTTTTTATTAAAGAAATCACTAGATATTTGTTACATATTTGGTAAATAAAGTTTGTTGTATATAAAAAAGTCATAAATAGCAAAAAGTTTAAAGTAGTTTACGGCTTTACGCATTCTGTTGTATAGTTCGGGTTTTTTGTAAATTATTTTAATTATTTTTAGGCTTATTTTATATATATATATATATATATATATATATATATTATATATATATATATATTTATATATATATATATATATATATATATATTATATATATATAGGGTGGGGTTATTCTAAAAAGTCTCTTATAATAAAAAGTGTAGGAAGGATTGTGGGAGCGACATGTGTCACCTTGCCACATCATCATGCCACATCATATGGCACATCATATGACATGTGTCACCACCCCCACCCCCCCCCCCCCACCCCAGAAAAAAAAAATTTCCCGCCAAAAAATTTTTTTTTTGGGGGCAAAAAAAAAAAAAAAAAAAAATTCCCGCCAAAAAATTCCCGCCAAAAATTTTGGTGCATCACAGTTATAAGTTTTGGTGCATCAGACTAATAAGTTTTACTGCATCACAGTTATAAGTTACTGCATCATAGTTAACAGTTAAGTGCATCAACTATGATGCAGTAACTTATAACCTTAATGCACTAAATCATAATTGTGATGCAGTAACTTTATAACTGTGACGCATCACAGTTATAAGTTACTGCATCATAGTTAACAGTTAAGTGCATCAACTATGATGCAGTAACTTATAACCTTAATGCACTAGATCATAATTGTGATGCAGTAACTTTATAACTGTGATGCAGTAACAAAATTTGGCTGGAAATTTTTTGGCGGGAAAAAAAAATTTTTTTGGGCACCAAAATTTTTTTTTTTTTTTTTTTGGCGGGAAAAAAAAATTTCGCGGGGGGGGGGGGGGGGGGGGGGGGGTAGGGTGGGGTGGGGTGACACATGTCATATGATGTGGAAGGGGGTGACACATGTCACTCTCACAATCCTTCCTACACTTTTTATTATAAGCGACTTTTTATTTTAACCCATACCTATATATATATATATGTATATTTGCATTCATGTGATGTACAAGCTTAAAATAGATAAAATAGGTACACACGTGGACCGTTGGATCAAGCTTGATAGATGAGATCGAAATAAATAATAATAATTAATTAGATAATAATATTAATTAATTAGATATTTACTTTAAGGGTATTATAGTCTTTCTTTTCCATTGTAATCCCATCTTAAATGCTCCAATATCCTTAAATGCTAACAAATAAGCTTATCCAAACACACCATTTCCACTTGAATGAGTTTCGACCTCGTTTAAACTTTTAGGGCAAGATCAGAAGTAGAGTTTCGAAGGGACAAATATCTGTCATAGGCTAAGGCCCAACCTAATTGCGGCTAGAACTTAACCGTGTACATCAGTATGTTACTGTCGTTGTAATCTTCTTAATCTTGTGTGTTTTGCCTACCAATATATCTTTTACTGCATATTATTTCAATTCAGTTGACACCAATTTTGCATCAGATTTCTGTTGATACGCATTCTTTTCATAAATTAGTGTTCTTTATATAGCTTTGGATGATAAAATACATAATCTAGTGACTTTGGATAACTTGCTCAAATGATGCTGTTCTAATTTAAACCATCATAAATGATTGGCGCTAGTGTAGCAAAAGCTTAAGTTAATACAATGCTAACTTCCTCTACTAATATGTGTTGAGTACATTTACTTCAGAAAATGGTCGAGTATACGAGTTGTTGAACGAATGCTGCACGTTGCCTCTTCTCTTCGTTATCCTTGATATCTACTTTTTCGTTTGTGCTGCTGCACATGTAACACATAGTGAGACATTGGTGTACACTTTGATATGTATCGGTTCAGTATTTACAAACAAACAAAAATGCATAAAACTCTACTACAAGACGGTGATGTACCTTTTGACATCAGAAGTGGCACTTGGCTCTTCATCTTCTTGAAGCTCTGAAATTGGAACATTGTACAAGAATGCTGACAGTGGATCAGGTGTTATTTCGTGCATGTTTCCTCTATCGGCTATTTCTCGTGTGAGATTCGTCCCATTATTCCACGAACCTAATTTTGGGGACTTTCTCCTCCTCTGTAACCAGCCAAAACAAACTAGTTAAAACCTAGTTAAGGTGTGTAACTTTAGACCCGTTAGGTTCGAACACTCATGAATCCAGGCCACTTATACGCAATTATTTTTACATTCCCACATTTGTATCCAGATAACACTAATAAGAATCAAGGATACCTTGTTGATCCATGTCATGAAGTAATTGTATCCACTGCACAGGGCTGTCTCCCGTCCTTGATAACGAAAATAAAGGCTCTTTTCCAATGGCCTGTCTGATGAAAGTACCCAATGAATCGCATCCGTCATCAACTTTCATTGCATCTGTAGTATTGGTGCCTAGAAGTTTCATAACAGGCATCTTTGCTAAGAAAATTCAATATCCTCCAGAATGACCTGCACAAAGTGATTTACAATAGCAGTGTTTCAGTTATATCAGAGTCATTATTACAATGGTCAAAGGGAAAGAAGATGATGGATGAAACACAAATTATATGAGATACCCATAAATCGCACATCCCCAAATCATAACACTCCAAGTACGAAGATCCTTCTCTTCCGCCATATCAAAAAACACGGCTTGCATTCTCAATAGACCCACATCTCAAAAAACATCGCCAACCCTTTTTCATACTCCCCATTATGCAAAAATCCATGAATCATCGTAGTCCAAGTAACACACATTCCAAAATATTACTAAACATGTATGCAAGTGATGCACATGAATCATTACACACACATTGGTTTATTCCATCTAACACACATAATTAACTAGCACACATACTCACCTAATAGCTAATACTTAAAAACATCAGTACGTAGCTAATACATAAAAACAACTATATGTAGCTAATACACCATTATATTTAACTAGCTACACCACACAACACCTATACGTTTATTTCAAAACAGCTAATAACCAATACACAATCTATTACTTCAACTTATACATTTAATCAACCAATACTTTATTTCAACACCCAGCCATATACAACTAATACACATATTAGCTAAGTACCTTTCACAACTCACTCAACTTATTTCAAAACAGCTAATAACCAATACACAATCTATTACTTCAACTTATACACTTAATCAACCAGTAACTTATTTCAAAACCCAGCCATATACAACTACTACACATAATCATCTAACACATAACCAATTCAAGTCAGCCATATAACCAATTCAAGTCAGCCATACACCACAACCAAGATCTTATTTCAAAACCCAGTCATATACAACTCATACATAACAGTTAGGTAAGATGCTTACACAACCAATTCAAGTCATACATAACAAGTGACTAATAAAAAAAAACAATCTTTATAGACTGATTAAAAAAAAGAAAAGAAGAAGAACAATGTATCAATTACCTGTATTTATTGATCGATCGAAGATTTGGGGATTTTTAAAGAAAAAATGTAGAACAAAGATTTGGGGATTTTGATGTTAATTCCGGTTGACTTGTTGGGGGTGCGTGGGGCTACCTAATTTTTATTGTAACTGAGACCATAATGATCATGAACAGATCCTATAAAAAAATTGGTACACAAAAGCCATTTGTCTTTCACTTAATTACAATTGTGCCACTCATCTATTTAATATCTAATCTCATCTATCAAGATTGATCCAACGGTCCACATGTGTACCTATTTTATCTATTTTAAGCTTGTACACCGCAATAATGCCCCTATTATTATATATATATATATATATATATATATATATCCCAACCTATATAATAACCTTTTTATAAATGATGACATGGCAAGAATTAATTCCACATGGAGGAGAGAGAAAAGCCACGTGGCAAGACACGCTGGCATTAAGTTTGACTTATTCTCGCATTCAATATACGTTTCTTCATTCACCCAAACTAATTCCCTCAAAACTATCCTCTGAAATTAGATCTTGGAAAAACAAAATTAACAGAGAAAACCTTAAACATTCCACCAAATTAAATCCAAAATCATGCGTATAATGATCTACACACTCGATTTGTACTATGATTTTGTGGAATATTGACTGTCAAATCTTGATTTATTGATTTCCGGCGACATCACCGTGTCCAAGACTATCTGGCCACCTTCGTCGTGATAACCTTAAACTGTATGAATTACATGTTGCTAATTTAATTTTGTTAATTGATTTATTGATTTTCGGCGACATCACCGTGTCAATTACATGTTTTTTGTTTAACCATGATGATAATTATGTTCATGTTTTAGATTTGTTTTTTATAATGTTGTTTTTTTTAAGTTCATGTTTTTTGATAATTTTTGTGACCATCTGGATGATGCTAAGATTCATCTTCATATTACTTGATTATGATTTCTGTAACCTGTTATTTGTTAGCAATTTTATATCTTCATACTTTATTGATGATGATGGTTTTCCAGACAAAAATTGGAAACTGGTTTATTTCGAAACTGGATATCTAATTACAATCAAGTAATCATATTTGATTTTTAATTTTTTAAAATTTGTAAAATTGCATATGAGCGCCATAAATTCTGTAACAGAATAATCGTTAGTTTTTAAAGATTACCGAAATTATAGCAAAAAAAATATATATTTGAATTCAAATTTGTGTTAGTTTTGTTTCAGGATCTACCATTTCCTTAATTATAGTCAAATATTATTATTCAGTTTTAACCCTAATCATATCTTATAAATTGCAGCCCTCATTCAATCATTGGCATAACACATCATTCATTTCTTTCTACAGTGCATAACTTTTATTGAATAAGAATGTTCGGATCATAAAAAAAAGTGTTGCTAAAAAAGTGGGTCTCTCAGTGCTGGTGTATCTACCAATGAATGAGGTATTCAATGTGCATTTAGAGTCAGAGTTTAAACTGATTTTTTAGATAGATGAATATAAGGATTTATGTTTGCCTTATATTGTTCAGAAATGTACCACAGTTGAATGTGAATGTGATGAATGTAAAATCACTAATCTATATGATCCTACATGTTCCAATATTCACTTACAAATTGCACATCCAAACACCCCCAAAATAAGTTTACAATTATGAGCATAGGCCATGTTGTTGTGATTATGCCTATCATAATTTCAATAACTTTAAATGATTGATCTTTATAGAATAGACGTGGTATTAGGTCTCACTCAATCCCAATATACAAAATACAAGTTCATATTGGATGGTAAGTGATGGAAGAGTGTTTTTAGAAGGCATATATGAATTAATGGTTTTAGAAGGCATATGTAAAGAAATTTGATAAATTGAAGTGTGAAATGAATGTTACTTACTGATTCATAAGTATTAAAAATTGCGGGTTGCAGGTTGCAGGTTGCAGGTTCCAGGTAATTCCATGTCTTTGTCGTTGTTTGATCGGTTAGCACTAGGAGAAGGTCTTTTAATGATTACATGGAAGTGTAATGGTGATGAAGGTGGTTTTTTTTGGCTTTGCTTCTAATATCCAAGTAAATATGGTTTCAAGTTATCACGTTACATTTATATTCAGGTAAGTTAGTCCAAACACTGATAACCTAAGTGTATTATCTCAAGGTAGGAAGGCACTATCTGGAATGATTTAGCCCATGTAGAAGGTGTTTACGAAGTTGAACAAGGACTCGTCAGGTTTGTTTAGATTGCGCATTTTCTTTAATACATGCAATTCACCAAGTATTGTGGTCAACATCTATGTTGCAGAAAAATGAACATTTATGAAGGTTAATGGTTGCAAAACAATCCCGATGGACATACCTACTTATGAGCCAATCCCATGTTTAGAGTACGTTTATGATCCTAAACATGTTGTTACATCTTTTATTAATATCAGTAAATAAATAACGGATCTTGATTGAATGGTGATTTAATTTCATGTATAAATGTGAACTATCGTAAACGTAAATCCTCTTCTTTAATTATACCTCTATTTTGGTTCCTTTGTATCCAATTTAGATTAGTTGTTATATAGCCACATTTGCGTTTAAACTTTTTCGAGCCTGTTAGGTCATATAGGTAAACGTCTGTTTGATTTCCAGAAAGAAATCCTGCATTATTTATATTGTCATCAGGTATTATGCTTTTATAACTAAAATTCTAAGAAATATTACCAACGACATCTGTAATTAACAGAATGAGGATGGTGGGTGGGGATTCCACATAGAGTACTTTCCTACCTATATATCCAAGGGAAGGAGTTACGATTACAAGTAATGGTTCCAATAAACACGAGAAACGCGCGATTAGTGGTTTATTTGCAGGATTTTTATGAACTATGGCCTGAGAAATTTTATTACAAGACAAATGGAGTAACTCAGGTAATGGTTTTCATTATTTTATATGTTGACACAAATCAAATTGCTAATCTTTTTGTTTTTAATCCTTTACTTTGTAGTCTTACAAAGTGGCTTGGCATAGAATCTTGGATCCGTAATATTGACCGTTTATCTCGTCTCAGAGAATCTGCCACAAACTTTTACTTACAAAGGTAGAATTATTTATTAAAAAAATATTACACTATAACGTTTTTAATCAAATACTTATTTGAAAATATTTACTTTGGTTTGTAGAATGGGAGAGTTATTTAGATCAAGTTCTCTATTAGTATAAGTTAAGATCAATATGAACACATGGCTTTACAGATTGATGACCGTGTGGATGCGGCTATTTATGTATGGTGTAGAAGGTGTTAGCTTTTATATTTTATAGAAAAGTGATGGTCATTTGTATGAATATTTAAGTGTGTATCGTGTTGTATAAATTACATTGTAAGGGCTAGTGTTGGACTTTGTTAAGTAAATGTTAAGAAAAATATCAAAAGCCCAAGTCCAACACCAAGCCCATCCCAAGGCCTTTAGGGCAACCAAGGCCTCATTTCCACTATAAATACCACACTCTCACACCCATTTTGGTGGCCTCTAAGTCTTGTAAAGGTGTGAGAGTGTGTGTGTGTGTTTTATTACGTTTTGTATTATTCTCTTATGGCATGAAATACATTCGACAAGAGTTTTATTCACACGCATCTTCTTTTCATCCTTACTATTCTTCTTTATCTTTAGAGTGTCACGTTATTGGTTAGAGTAGTATTTATATAGTTTAGTTTTGTTGTTTAAGGTTCGGTTTTTAAAGGTCTACAAGTGGTATCAATCGCCAAACATAGATTTAGGTATTCGTTGTGTTTGTTTTACAATTTACGTGGGTATTTTAAGGAAAAAGGTTAAGCTTTTTGTTGTTTTGGTGCTTATTGGATAAGAAGGTTGTAACTTTTTGTGGTTTACGTGCGTTTAAGGGCTAAAAACGTGATTTGTGTGAGTTTTAACGAGGGTTTGTGAAGTTTTGCGCATAAAAAGTTCATCATCAAAGGTCCAAAGTTCGAATCTGCTTGCTTTTCATTCATTTTTTATCATTTCTTGTATAAGAAATATGATAAAAAGGGTCCCACAACGTCCTTGATAATCCACTTTCTTGTATAAGAAAGTTGATCGTAGTGTCCAATTGCGATAAGTTAGGGTTTTATCGCAGTTGAGATTTGCTGTTTATCGCAGTTCATCAATTGAGACTATCGCAGTTGAGATTTGCTGTTTATCGCAGTTCATCAATTGAGACTATCGCAGTTGAGATTTGTGTTTATCGCAGTTCATCAATTGAGACTATCGCAGTTGAGATTTGTGTTTATCGCAGTTCATCAATTGAGACTATCGCAGTTGAGATTTGTTAGTTATCGCAGTTCATCAATTTAAGACTATCGCAGTTGAGATTCGCAGCTTATCGCAGTTCACAACGTCTCTATCGCAATTGACGCTAGGGAGAATTATCGCGATTTCACAAAGAACTTTCGCATTTGGCAGTTTTAACCCTTGTACTTTACATAAACTTTGTTCAAATTAAATAACTTTTATAAATTTGCTTCGATCGTGATTTCTTCAAACAACAAAAGTGAACTCGGTATTTTTGCGCTTGTATAAGTGTAGAAAATACTTCGACAATCGGAAATCTACTCTCTTGTATAAGAGTGTTAGATCGTTTTATATAAATTATCAATTTATATAAATTAGATATTTCTATCTAAATTGAAAATTTACCATAATTTGTATAAATTCTGGTCAAATTGAAATTTCTATAGAAATTGATACTTTATCTAAATTCTAATTTACATAACTTTTGTCGATTCTGTAATCTTTTGTTTTTGCTTAAACTACTTGTCTAGTCAAATTTAGTAACTTTATTTAAATTGCTTTGTTTATCTAAATGTAAACTCAAAGATCATCAACAACATCATCAAGGCTTTATTTCAACAATCACAACACCTATTTCTTTGCATCGATCCTGAATCAATCAACCTTATCATACAACAACAACAATGACTACTCAACAAGACATCCATGCAGCTGGTGCTGAAAACCGTCCTCCCATGCTAGAGAAAGGTAGTTATCTTCCATGGACAAGCCGTATGCTTCGTTATTTGAAAACAAAACCTAATGGACAAGGCAAACTTCTGATCAACTCCATCAAGAATGGTCCTTTCAAACCTCGTGAGATTCAAGAAGCTGGTGATCCGAATCAAAATCCTCCTGTTCCACCATCTAGTCGTATTCAGAAAGAAGAAGAATACACAGAAGAGGATCGGAAACAGATTGAAGCAGATGACTTAGCCATGCACCTAATTCAACTTGGTTTACCACAAGAGATTTTTTGTGCTGTTGACAGCTGTGAAACTGCTTATGATATGTGGGAACGAGTTAGGAGGCTATGTCATGGAACTGAAATTGGTCAACAAGACATTGAAAACAAGCTTCTAACTGAATGGGAAAAATTTTCATCCACTCCAGCTGAACCAATTGAAATCTACTACACAAGGTTTTGCACTATCATGAATGAGCTCATAAGGAACAACTTAACACCAAAACAGATCGTTCAAAACATCAAGTTTCTTAACAACCTTCCAGAGGAATGGGGACGATATGTTACAATTGTTAATCAGACAAAGAACCTTCATGAAGTGAATTATGATCAGCTCTATGATTTCTTGAAACAAAACCAGAAAGAGGCAGATGAGGTTAGGAAAGATATGCTTGCCAAAAAACATGATCCTTTAGCATTACTTGCTCAGTCACCTTCTACAGTGAACACATCATCATCAACTCCCACTCAGAACTACATGCCACATGAATACTCTCCACAAACTGCTATCTTCTCACAACAACAATTCTATCCTTCTGAACAACAAGTCATTCCACAACAACAACACCCAGAATCACCATACAATCCTAATGATGACATGACTGCACTGTCTCAAGCATTCACCCTTCTATCAAGAGTTGTCCAAGGACGCTATTCCACACCTACCAACAACAATCAAAGGATTGCATCGAACACTCGCTACAAGCAGTTTGCTCAACCGAGTTTCAACATGGGTCAACAAGGACAAATGATTGGAGGTTATGGGAATCAACAAGGATATGCTCCTCAGATGGGTAATCAAAATACAGGGCAGTATATGGGTAATCAAAATGCAGGTCAGTTTATGGGTAATCAGAATCAGATGGGTCAAGTTGTTGGAAATAGAAGAGGACAGAATATGGGAAATCAGGTTGGGAATGTTGTTGCTACAGTTGTGGGAATGCTGGGAATATGAATCAAGGAAATGTGTTGAAATGTTTTAACTGTCAGGGTACTGGTCATATGGCAAGAAACAGTCCCTCCAAGCCAAAAAAGAAAGATCCTGAGTATCTTCAGAAAGCTTTGTTATTAGCTCAGAAGGACAAGGCAGGATTTCAGTTGAGTGCTGAGGAAAATGATTTCATGGCACTGATGGATGACTCAGAGGATTTGGAAGATATCGATGCCAACTGCATCTTCATGGCAAATCTTCAAGAGGTTAAATATGACACAGATTCTGAAACACCTCCTATTTATGATGCCAATGTGATATCTGAGGTACCTTCATATACTACATGTCACAATAATGAAATATTTGATATGACACCTCAACAAGAACAGCATCCTGCGACTCCTACTCTCATTTATGATACATATATGGACTCCCCAAGTTGTAGTAATACTAATTTGGCTACTCCAGATATGAATCCTAATGGTGACTTCGAGTCAAAGCATACTGAGACTGAAGAGGAAACACATGCTTTATTTGATTCATTATTGCAAAATTGTGGTATTGAAATTGAAAAGGTCAAAAAGATCAATAGCGATGTTAAGGCCGCTAATGAAAAGTTGACCACTGAGCTTGAGAGATACAAGGTGAACGAAAAAGCTTTTGAATTTCACCACAAACGACTGTCAGAACTTGAAACTGGTTACAGTAATTCTGTTTCAAGGGAGAAACATTTGCAAATCAAATACGACACTCTTGATGTTAAATTGAACATGCAAATTAAATCCCTAAAAGCAGAAATTTCTGATTTAACCAACCAACTTTCTAAACAAAAATCAACTTGTTTTGATCTTGAAAAAGAAAAGAAAGAGTTGCATTCAAAGTTTTCTAAACGAGAAGATGAACTTCTTGATGAAGTACTTGACAAACAGGAAACTATTAAAAAGTTGGACGAAATGCTTGTAAAAACGGGTCATTCAACTCAAACGATTAATATGTTAATTAACGACAAAAACCCGATTTTATATACAAGAAAAATGGCTTCGTGTAAAACCCTTGTTATTTCAAGAAAGCTCAGCAAAAACAGAATGTGCTATTTAATGGTAATCTTATAAATGATGTGCATGATCCACCTACTTGTTATGATTCGTATGAAACGATTGAGCTTACGAAAGAGAGTCGAAACAAAATGAGACAATTAAATAGAGAAATCAAACCAATTGATTATAATGAAGCAAACAAACTTGCTGGTGTTCATCTTGTTAAAAAGGAGTCACCTTTGTTTTTCAAAAAACCAGTGGCTGCCTCAAAATTCAAAGTTGTTTCAAAACATCTTTCTAACATCGAACAAATGTACTCTACCGACACTTCCGCAAGTGAAGCTAGAATACTATTGGCCGATCTTAAAAGGAGAGTTGAAATGCTTCAAAATGTTGTGGCAACCAAAACTAATACTAAAATCAATGATTGGTTTTCAAGTTTTCAAACAGAACAGAAAAAGATGTTCGAAACAGAAATTACTCCCATTGTATCTGGCATACATGCAAGAGCAATTCATGTTGAGAACGCAATCATCAAAGAAGTAACTGAATTTGTCAAGGACCACACATCCTTGGTAATTGAAGCCAATGAAAACATTGAAAAAATCAAAGTTTTGGAAAAACAAAATGACGTACTCTCTGAAGAAGCTCTTTCAACTGATATTATGTCCATTATTTATCAAATGTATTCTGTTGAAGACGATGAAAGACTCCGAGCTGAGACTTCTCAAATTGTTTTAAAATATGAAAATGCTCTTGCAAAGATTGAAAAAGAAAATGTGACATATTTTAAACAACTGGATAAGAAAAAGGAAGAATGCAAGTATGATAAAATGTCGTATGAACGTTCTTACAATGAAATGCAAAAACAAATTGATCTTTTGAAGTCTCAGCTTGAATGTCAAAAAGGAAAGGGTGAAGCACTTATTTCAAAACCAAAAATGTCAATTTCACAATCTGCTTCTTCACCCTTGCCCAAAGAAAAAGAAAAAGAGAAAGTAGTTGTCGAAACATCAAATGTGATAGCACCTGGACTTTATAGGATTAGTACCACTATTGCATCTACCTCTACATCTAAAACATATAGGGCGATAGACAAAAGTGTTAAGGAACATCCAAAAGAGACTAGGAAAGCTAACACTGATTCAAAGGACAACGAGATAATTCCTAATGAGTGTGCCTTACCTTCTACAGGAGTAGAAAGTACCTCTAAGAGCAGCAGACCAAAGCCTAGGAGCAATACAAGGAATAGAGTCGCGCCTGCTTCTAAGAGTGAAACCAAGAATAAAACGAAAGAAGTAGAAGAACACCCTAGGATTTTATCGCTTTCCAAGAAGAAACATTTGTCATCTGAATGTAATGTTAAAGACAATATTTCTAGTGCATGTAATGAATCAGTTTGTTTAATGAACAAGAAATCTTTGTCTGAAAATGTGTGTGATGATATTGTTTCTAATGTTGTGCATGAAAATGATAAGCCTGCTAAGAAAGATGTTCCTTCAGAACATACAGCTAAGACTAGATACATTCAAAGACTCATTGCAAAGTCTAGAAAAACAACTAGTAGTCTGCTGCCTAGGAACTATCTTAAGATGTGCATATGGATTCCAACAGGTAGAGAATTCAGTCTAGAAAATGGTAGAATAAAAATGGCTAAGGAAGAACCAGTAAAAACCGTCTATGATTGTATTTCTCCTGTTATCCCTAACCCCATGGAACCAAATGATAAACGGTTTCCAAATGCACAATCATCTGTTATTGGCAGGTTATCGAAATATGTCTTTGGATCGTCGACTCGGGTTGCTCCAAGCACATGACCGGGAATCTGAAGCTGCTGATCAACTTTGTATGGAAGTTCATGGGAATAGTTCGGTTTGGAAATGATCATGTAGCAGCTATTCTGGGTTATGGAGATCTACAGTTTGGGAATTTTTTGATCACTCGAGTTTACTATGTCGAAGGATTGGGACACAACCTGTTTTCTGTCGGACAATTTTGTGATGCAGATTTAGAGGTTGCATTCAGAAGAAATACATGTTTCGTTAGGAACTTGGTTGGTGATGATCTCTTAACCGGAAATCGTGGAACCAATCTCTATGCTATCGACATTAACCAAATGGCCTCGTCATCACCGATTTGTCTTATGACAAGAGCTGACGACACTAAGTCATGGTTGTGGCACAGACGCCTTTCCCATCTCAACTTTGACACGATAACAAAGCTTGCCAAGGACAACATCGTCACCGGTCTCCCTAAATTCAAATACACCAAAGAACACTTATGTCCATCATGTGAACAAGGCAAAAGCAAAAAGGCAACTTATAAACCTAAAACCGTTCCCAGTTCGGTTGATAAGTTACATCTGTTACACATGGACTTATGTGGCCCAATGAGAGTTGAAAGTATCAGTGGGAAGAAGTATATATCTTGTGAATTGTCGATGATTACTCAAGGTATACATGGGTAAGGTTTTTGAGATCAAAAGATGAAACACCTGGAATCATCATCACCTTTCTGAAGCGAATTCAAGTTCTACTTCAAGCTCCAGTTAGGATTGTAAGAACTGACAATGGCACGGAATTTACTAATCAGGAGTTACGAACATATTTTGAAGAAACTGGAATTACTCACCAGACATCCGCAGTTAGAACTCCACAGCAGAATGGGGTAGTTGAAAGAAGAAACAGAACTCTTGTGGAAGCTGCTCGCACAATGCTGATCTATTCCAGTGCAACGTTATTCTTATGGGCTGATGCTATTTCAACTGCTTGTTTTACTCAAAACCGATCCCTAATCCATCCAAGATTCAATAAAACCCCATACGAACTAGTGAACAACAGAAAACCCGATATCTCTTATCTTCATGTATTTGGCGCTTTGTGCTATCCTACTAATGACAGAGAGGATCTGGGGAAGCTGAAAGCTAAGGGTGATATTGGTATCTTCATTGGTTATTCGATAACTCGAGGGCATTCAGGGTGTATAATAGAAGAACGAAAAGAGTAATGGAGACGATGAATGTGAAATTTGATGAGATTTCACAAATGGCTTCTGAGAGACTCGCTCTAGAACCCGCGCTTAACCCAATGGCTTCTAATCGTATCGGATTAGGACCCGCAACACAAAGTCAAACTTCTGGACACATCAGTTCAGAACTCACACCTCAAGGAGCACAGTCAACTAACATTGATAAACCAACAAACTCAAGAACTGGATAATTTCTTCGAGTTTATGTATGATGAATACTATGGTGGAGCTTCGATAGATACATCACAACAACGTTCCGCTGCACCCGCTCAACAACAACCATCACAACCACCACAAGATGCATCTACTACAATTGAAGCTGAAGCACCAACTCCCTCCACGTCAATATCATCTACATCTACTCCTGCCACTCCAGTAATTGAGATTGTTTTACCAACAGTTGATGAGCAAAACCCAACACACCAAATCAAGAAGAACCATACAAAACGATGTTGTGTTAGAAGAAGAAGAACCATTTGAAAACCCATTTGCTACGGAATCTGCTGAATCTTCTTCTCGGTTATATGAACCATTAAACACGCATTCGTTAGATCCAAGGTACCCTTCAACGTTAAAATGGACTAAAGACCATCCAATCGAACATGTCATTGGTGAACCTTCTAAGCCAATACAGACGAGAAGACAACTTGCAACCGATTGTGATATGTGCATCTTTGCCTGCTCAGTCAGTTTAAAAGAGCCAAAGAACATTCGGGAAGCAATGTCAGATGATGCATGGATTGAAGCAATGCAGGAAGAACTTCTCCAATATCGACTTCATGACACTTGGGATTTAGTGCCGAGACCTCTGGACAAACTTGTCATTGATCTTAAGTGGATATGGAAGAACAAAAAGGACGAAGAGATGACTGTTATTCGCAACAAAGCTCGTCTCGTGGCCAAGGGATTTAGACAGGAAGAGGGAATTGATTTTGAAGAATCGTTCGCGCCAGTAGCTAGACTAGAGGCGGTCAGGATTTTCTTAGCTTATGCGGCTCACAACAACATCACGGTCTATCAGATGGATATCAAGACTGCTGTTCTTGAATGGAACTCTGAAGGAAGAGGTGTACGTGAGTCAGCCAGATGGATTTGTTGATAAAGATCATCCCGACTACGTCTACAAGCTAAAAAGGCTATCTATGGTCTAAAACAAGCCCCACGGGCATGGTACGATGAACTCTCATCTTTCTTGCTGTTAAATCATTTCACCAAAGGAACAATTGACCAGACCTTGTTTACCAAAAAGTTTAAAGATGACATTTTGATCGTTCAGATTTACGTGGACGACATAATCTTTGGGTCCACTAATCCTGAACATTCAAAACATTTCGCAAATCTCATGAAAAGTAAATTTGAAATGTCTATGATGGGCGAATTAAAATTCTTCCTTGGACTTCAAATCCATCAATCCCATCATGGTATTTTTATTAATCAAGCAAAATATTCAATTGAGATTTTAAAGAAACATGGGAATGGAAAATTGTGACTCGTTTGTACTCCGATGGTCACCTCACCCAAAATTGGTGCTGACCTATATGGGAAACCCATTGATCCGAAGAATATCGGAGCATGATTGGGTCTCTCATGTACTTAACTGCTAGCAGACCCGATATACAATTTGCTGTTTGTTTATTAGCACGGTTTCAGGCAAGCCTACCGAACTTCACCTCAAAGAGGTTAAACGGATCTTTCGGTACCTTCGAAGAACCATTAACATGGGACTTTGGTATCCGAAGGATTCGGAGTTCAATCTAACAGCCTTTGCAGATGCCGATCATGCTGGTTGCCAAGTCACTGCAAAAAGTACATCCAGAGGAGCACAATTTCTGGGAGAGAAGCTAGTAGGCTGGTCATCAAGGAAACAAGACTGCACAGCGCTTTCAACCGCAGAAGCCGAGTATGTGTCTCTATCTGCGTGTTGTGCCCAAGTTCTATGGATGAGGACACAACTCACAGATTATGGCTACTCTTTCGACAACATACCTATGTATTGTGACTCGAAAAGTGCCATAGCCATCTCGTGCAATCCATTTCAGCACTCCAAGACCAAGCATATTAGAGTCCGCTACCACTTTATCAAGGAACACGTCGAAGAGGGTACTGTTGAATTATTTTTCGTGAAGTCTGAATACCAACTTGCCAATCTATTTACTAAAGCCCTCCCAACAGAGCGGTTTGAATACTTAGTTCGTCGAATTGGAATGCGAAGCCTAACTCCTGAAGAGTTAGAAAGTCTTCTCGAATCTTCTTGAATTTATTTTCAAATGCTTCGCATGTAAATATTTTTTGAAAAACAAAATACAAAATTTGAAAAATCAACAAAATCAAAATATAAAAATAGAAAATTTTCAAAAAGACATAAAAAAATATAAAACATAAAAACCAAAAATATTCTTCTCTCGACATGTCTCTTGTATAAATCAATATTCTGTACGTACCTAGAAATGTCATTCAACAATGATACGGGCATGTACAGATGCTTGAGCGAGAGTTCATTTAAACATTTTCTAAAACATGTCGATCTCAAAACTTTCTTCATTATGGCTTTCGTGCATTTCAGTACGGAACCCGTTCTTAAACGTGAAATCTTTTAAATGTAGCTCGGGTATGCCGGAAAAGGTTTCAAATAAAGACTACATTGATGACTTCTGATTATATCTTATCAGGACTCGCATTGTTAATGGCAAACAAAATCAAAGAATCCTTGAGCACATGATCAAGATTTTTCAAAATATTTTCAAAATCTTTCTCCAAATTCTGTGCTCAAGATTCTTCAAAGTGCAAACTCCCTCTATACCCTTAAATGATTTTTAAACTCAAATGTTTAAAGAATATGCTTTATTAAAGGGGGAGTATAAAAATTTGAAAAACAAAATGTTCCAAATTCATGCTAAATTAAATCCGTCTATCTCTCCAAAAAGTTTCATTTTAATCAGGTGATATCAAAAATATCACTACATGCTATTTTTGAGGGGGAGAGGACGTGATTAAAATGTGATCAAAGTTCGTGGAATCTCAAAGTATGCTCACCAGACAGACTCAGTTCTAACCCTCGAATTGACGAAACTTAAATGTCCGTTATCGAAAAGACTTGTCCGGGACGGGTAATAATTTCAAGCTGGTTTTCCAGTAATGTAAACGTGTCTCGCAAAGGACTTGTCTGAGTAGAATGTACCAATTCGAGAGATGATCTTTGAATATGACCGGGACGGGTAATAATTTCAAGCTAGTCTAACTAGTGATGTAAGCGTGTCTCGCAAAGGTCATGTTCATTGAAAGTCGATCAATTCAAAATGTGCAAACTCTACCCAACATGTGCAATTTTAGTTAAAAATGCATGAGCACATGTGAAGGGGGAGTATTTCAAAAATATAAAACTCTCAAAGTGCTAACTAAATGTGTTTATTCATAAACACTTTGAGAGACTTTCAAAAGGTTTTATGGCAAATCTAGGATAGTCATGGAGTTATAAGGTGACTAAGGTTAGGAAAACCGTCCTATGATCCGCCAGAGCTGGAGGGATCTTCCCAAGGACAATTCCAATAGTTTAGAATTTGAAGTCCTTAGGAAAGATTGAAAAAAGGAGTAAATGAGAAAGGGAAAGAAGGGGTTGAAGAATGAAAAAGAAAAGTTGATTGAAAGGGTGAAAAGAAATAGCCCTCCATGAAAACTTAGGGCAGAAACCGGGTCAATACATCTGCTATCGGTACTCACTAAGGTGATACTGATATTGAAGACAAGACGTCATGGACCCAGTGACGCACTGCACCACCCCTCCTAGCCACTCAGATATCTCTTAAAAGATATTTGTTTCATTTCTCACGGAGAACACTGCATAATCTATCGGCCTCTCACTCCGAGATGTGTTGATATTGAAAAGGTGGCACTCTGCTCCATGCCTCCGATGACTAAAAACCAAAACGCACAATAGAGTCTAGAGCCATGAGATTCATCAAAATATCTCTTTAGGAACACTTCCATTTGATACAATTGTGTTCGCCAAAAAGGACACAAGTTGTACATGAGTCTTAATGAGATCAGAGGATCTTGCCATTTATATCATGATGGTTACGTGCTTCAAACGGTCTATAGTCGTAGGGTGATCTCTAGCGACTCACTGAATCGTGGGTGCACTTCGGTGTGTCCGTGTAAGCCCTCTCGGGGGTATCCGGTTCAGAACGGCCTGGGGGAGATTAGAGAAAGTCTACACACTATGCTGTTGACGATCTCGAAGTCCTAACCCATAAGCGCTGGATGATTATTACTAACAGTTTTATGCAGCTACCCTAAAACATCCATTAACCATCATCCCATTTATCAATCATCTTCACCTCATCATACTCATACTTATGAAGAACATTCCTCATCAAAGCTCAATTGTTAAAAGTTCAAGACAAGGAGATCAAGTTAACGACCAAGTGTAAACAACAAAGTCAAGAGGCTAATCAAGATGTCAAGGACAAGTTCATATGTCATATGATGAAAGATTATGAGGAGATTGTTAGCATAAGGAAAAGAGGTATGAGTATGTTGGAGGATACAACACATTATCACGAGAAGATTTTGATCAAGGCAAGGACATCCACCAAAGGATGATTACTTTGAAGATCACTGTGCATGAAGGAACATTGACACTACAACACACAATGATACAGATGTTAAAGATAAAAGACCATTCACCAGTGCATCATTGAAATGACCATCCCTTAGGGGGAGATTGTTAGCTTTTATATTTTATAGAAAAGTGATGGTCATTTGTATGAATATTTAAGTGTGTATCGTGTAGTATAAATTACATTGTAAGGGCTAGTGTTGGACTTTGTTAAGTAAATGTTAAGAAAAATGATCAAAAGCCCAAGTCCAACACCAAGCCCATCCCAAGGCCTTTAGGGCAACCAAGGCCTCATTTCCACTATAAATACCACACTCTCACACCCATTTTGGTGTGCCTCTAAGTCTTGTAAAGGTGTGAGAGTGTGTGTGTGTGTTTTATTACGTTTTGTATTATTCTCTTATGGCATGAAATACATTCGACAAGAGTTTTATTCACACGCATCTTCTTTTCATCTTTACTATTCTTCTTTATCTTTAGAGTGTCACGTTATTGGTTAGAGTAGTATTTATATAGTTTAGTTTTGTTGTTTAAGGTTCGGGTTTTTATAGGACTACAGAAGGGTTCTTTCGAAATCTATTTTACCACATGTGTGGTTTAAAGACCAAATGGCAGATGGCTACTACAAGGATTCATTAGCTGATCGAGTTGTAGCAAGATTCAACACAACAAGGTAGTGGTTAAAGTCATATATATTCAGTTTCTTAGTGTTTGGGTATTGTTAAAATGATTATGATATGATCAGCTAATATTATGACGAACTTTTGTGACTGTCTTTATATGCAGATTAATGGAATACGATGTTGGTTCAACTTTTATCTGCAAGACCAGTGATGCTGCAAGATCCTTGCTGCTAGGACTTTCTGTTCTGGATTTTTCAACATTCGTTAGGTGAATATGTAGAGTCATTTTTTACATATCATTGATAAATGCATCTATTTCAAGATTAATATGTGCTACTAATGCATTGCCTATAGCTTTTTCTAGATAAGCTTATATTATTAAACAATAGGCATCCATTAAATTTGTTTGTGTTAAGCAGGTTTATGAAAAATTTGTATGGAAGAGGAGAGTTATAGGAGTTGGGTTAAGGTTTGGTGGTCACTTATGATTTTGGAGACCTACACAAGCGCGGTTGGAGGTAACTATGAAAGGATTTTATGCTTAGATTTTTTTTATTTTTTTTTTGGGTTATTTTATTGAACTTTTGGGGTTTCTTTTATTGAAAGATTAATTTTTTTACGGTGGCTTTTCATATAATGCTTTACTTTGCTATCTAAGTACAGTTAGTGGTGATTTACATTGATTTTGGACGTTGTTGTTGTTACAAATTTTCTAAGAAAAAATTGGCTGAAGATCAAAAGCTCTTTAATTTGTTATATTAGAACTAATAGTTACGTTAAGGAGCCTAAATTGAAAAATAAGATGAGAGGTTAATTCATCAAGCGGATAGTAACAATTCAAATAAAATGGTTTAGAGTTTTTATTTTGGGTTAAAAATACACAAGTTGGTTTTAAGATAACATTGTACCTCTATTTCTTTTAACCTATAATTGCAATGTAAGTTACTTAATAATTATTATGGTTTTGCTATGATTGTTAAAACATATGAAATGTATGTTGCTTTTGATCCTTTTGTGGTATGTTATACTATAATTAGACAAAGCGCCTGATACTTAAAATACTTAAGAGTTAACCCCTACAAAGACCAAATAGAATCAAATAAGTTAAGGTTGTATGTAATTTTAGAACTACCAAATGTCAAGTGCAACAATTGACTCACATTGCTTTTCCATATTTCATCCGAAGAACTCGATTAGCACAGAACTTTTCTCTTTTAGCAAGAATGGTGATCTACATAACCAGAAAATTGATACTGTTGTCCAAAATGTTGATATTCCTTCTGTTGTATAACGAATTGTCCATAAAGATTGCTAAAGCGATGTAACGATTTGGTTCCATATAAAGCAGATGTTTTTTATTATTATTATTATTATTATTATTATTATTATTATTATTATTATTATTATTATTATTATTATTATTATTATTATTATTATTATTATTATTATTATTATTATTATTATTATTATTATTTTCAGTTGGGTAGAATAGGGAGGTTCAATTCAAGCCGCGAAAAACTTCTTTGTTGGTTCTTGCTACAGATTAAGCAACTACATGTGAATATGACTAAGAAAAACATGTGAGGAGGCCAATGCAACGATGAAAAGTGTCCCACATGCTAACGACATTAGAGTCAGGAGGGCGGCAAAATTTGAAGCGATACCAAGCGATGTACCATTTAACTTCCATCACAAGATAAGTTATCTCCAATAGCTATGATGCACTTTGTGCAGTGGCTTCTGGCCCACACTATCAATTTTCATGCAGAAGATACATGTGTTTTTTATTCAATTTATGGTCCATTGGAACTTTAGAAACATGATTCAGGGTAGTATTGAACTAATAAATGAATTGATGGTTACTTGTACCAACTTGTCTCAACAGGTTCTTGAACTCCAACAAACAGTTGCTTCTCAAGGTGATGAAATTAAAATGTTGAGGAGAAGAGTTTGGTTTTTAGAAGGGGTACAAAGGTCAAGAACCCACAAGCTCAAAAGACTTCATAAGGTGGGACATCTAAAAGGGTTAGTTCTTCTTCTGAGGCTACTACTTTAGGGGAGGATGCTCCCAAACAAGGGAGGAACAACAGTCAAGCTTTAGGGGAGGATTTGATCACTAGGGTTGATTTTGAGGTTGATGACAAGGATACTTTTGAGGTTGAAGATAATGATTTTGTGGTTGCTGATATGATGGGTAATGAAGTAGTCTTAGATGAAGCTGCTAAAGTTGTTGCAGAAGACCAGGTGGAACAAGTAGTGGAATAGCAGGTAGAAATTCAAAAGAGTAAATTACACGGATGGTCCCTGTGGTTTGTCGAAAATTTCACCTATCGCCCCTCAAACTTAAAAGTTGCATGTATCGTCCCTATCGTTGCCAAAGAATAACATGAATGGTCCCTCAAGGGACCATTCATGTTATTCTTTGGTTTGTCAAAAATTTCACCTATCGTCCCTCAAAGGGACCATTCATGTTATTCTTTGGCAGCGATAGGGACGATACATGCAACTTTTAAGTTTGAGGGACAATAGGTGAAATTTTCGACAAACCACAGGGACCATCCGTGTAATTTACTCAATTCGAAATGTTGATATTTTGAAGATTATTGAGGTAGCTAAGACTATGGTTGATGCTGCTGCTAATGAAGAAGTTACTACTGCTAGTGAGCATGTTACTGCTGCTAGTGAGTTACTTTCTTCTGCTGAGCCACAAATTACTATTGTCAAAGATGATGTTTCTACGGCTGCTAGTGAAGATTTGATGGATGATGAGACTGTTTTGGCTAAAGCTATGATTGATTTGAAGAAGTCAAAGTCACCAGTCAAAGGTGTTATCAAAAGAACCATCTTCTACAACAACAACAACAACAAAAGCTACACAACCACCACCATAGGGCAAAGGCAAGGCAATACTAATTGAAGAGCCTGTGGTAAAACCACTATCAAGAGCAGCACAAATGAAGCATGATGCTAAAGTTGCAGAAGCTTTAGCTGCAGAATTTGAAGAATAAAATAAGGTTATAGCTGAACAAAGAAGAATTACAGCTGAAAAAGAAGCTCAAAGATTAGCATTAATAACTGAATGAGATGATGAAAGAGCCCAATTTGATGCTGATTGGGAACTGGCTAAAAACTTGACAGAAGAAGATCAAGCACAATATTCCATTGATGAAAGGGCTAGAATGCTATAGGAGTTCTTTAAACAGAAGAGGAAATTGTATGCTGCACAGAGATTAGAGGCTAAGATGAATAAACCACCCACCAAATCTCAAAGAAGAAAGGTTATGTGCACTTATCTCAAAAACATGAAGGGTTGGAAACTAAATGTTCTTACTCATTTTGATGATGGCAAGATTCAAGAGCTTTATGAATCTGCAAAAAGGGAGATAAGTAGATTTGTGCCTATGAAGACAGAGGTGGCGATGGAAAGAATACAAGAAAGCTCTAATGCTAAGGGAGCAGGTGATGTGTTGGAACATGAAACTGTTAAAAAGCAAAAAGTAGATGAACCAGTAATAGAAAAAGAGAAAAAGCAAGTTGCTGAGCCAGAGCATGAAGCTGAAGTTGAAGATGATACAGTCAAAATGCAAGCAGTTACAGAACTTGCAAAGGTTAATGAAGTAGAAGTCATTGATGTTGTTCCACTGAAGATCAAAGTTCCAATCATTGGTTGGACTTCAGGATTACATGGAAAGACAGCATGGTGGGATATCAAGAGAGTTGGTGGAAGTTCTGTAAGATTTAATAGTTTTCCAAAAATGCTGCATCATTTTGACAGAGAGGATTTGGAGACCCTTTGGAAGCTATTTAAGGATAAATTTGGTCTTAAACAACCAGAAAGTATTTTTGATAGGGTCTTCTGGGGATATTTGAAGGTGATGTTTTAACCTCACCATGAGGATGATGAGTGGAGAAGACTAAGGCATAACACAGTTTTGTCTTGGAAGCTCTATCAATCTTGTGGAGTTCATGTTCTGAATGCACATGGTCTAATAATTTATATGCTTGTGGAGAAAGATTATCCTCTACAATATCACAAAGATGTTGTTCATCAGATGCTGAATGGAAATATCATACTTCAACTTGATCATCCTTATGATGAAACAGCTTATCAACTTCTTAAGAAGATGGAGAGAATTCTCACTCCCAAAGAAAAGAAGAAGAATTATTATGTTTGGAAGCATCCTCCTGGTGTTTGTTTAAGCTTAGATTGAAAGTTGATGATTTTAGGTGAAAATATCAAGTTTAGGGGAGGATTGTAGGGAATTAAAGCTTCCAAGATATTACTACTGCTTAAGATGAATAAAGCTGCTCATGTAATTACAACTACTCAGGAGATTAAAAGGAAAATGCTCTAAGATTGTGTTTCTACTGCTGGTATAAATATTGCTACTGCTTGTGTATTTTACTACTGCTAGTGATGCTGAAGACTTTCAAGGAAATACACTAAGTAGTTACTGCTGCCAGACTAAAGGTTAAACCTGCTAGTTCAGAGTTACAACTGCTGCTAGATTTCTACTGCTAGAGTTAAAGTTAAAACTGTTGAGTCTTAGTTAATGCTGTTAATAAGATAAACTTGTATAGTCGGTTAGATAAATATAGAAAAGATTCTTTAAAGACTTATCTTGTATAGCAAGTAATTGTAAGCTAACTAGGACTCCTTAGTCTATAAAAGGAGGTCCTAGGGCATAGAGATCGATATGTTTTTCATAGAACTTCAAGGTTGTAAACCCTAATACTGTTGAGTATTCGTATTATATAATTAATATTGAAGTGTTTTGTTTGTTACAATTGTGTTATGTGATTACTCTTATATTACTATAAAGTTCTTCTTAAGATCAAATACAAGATTCCGCATTGTGTTTCATAAACTTGAAGACAGTTTCTATACTTAGTTGTTTTAGATTTATCTAAGATAACTAAACCTTACAAGATAAGGAATTCGATCAAGTGTATTGCTGGGATCAACAAAAATAATCAATCATACAAACTCATTTATGCACGTAAGGCAAACTACTTTAAACCTAAATCCTGCTTATACGCGATAACTGAATACTTACTGCATCTCTGTTCAAATACAAGTACA
>CP139507.1:36040446-36411544 GCA_021014915.2 Artemisia tridentata subsp. tridentata | reverse complement strand
ATGAAGAAAGTGAATCCGTAGATAGCACTAAATATAGGGGAATGATTGGTAGTTTACTTTACCTAACGGCTAGTAGACCGGACATTATGTTTAGTTTTTGTCTATATGCACGCTTTCAAGAAGATCCCAAAATATCCCATCTTGAAGCCGTTAAACGGATCTTTAGGTATATTAAAGGCACTACACATTTAGGATTATGGTATCCCAAAGGAACGGGTGTAGAAACCATAGTGTATGCCGACTCAGACCATGCCGGTGATTATGTCGATAGGAAAAGTACAAGTGGTATTTGTACTTTTGTAGGACATTTTCTCACCTCATGGTTTGCTAAGAAACAAACAGCCCTTGCAATATCAACAACCGAAGCAGAGTACGTATCTGCAGGAAAGGCATGTCAACAAGCACTGTGGATGAAAAAAGCCCTCATCGACTATGGAATTGAACTCAACGACATTTCCATTCTTTGAGACTACAAATGAGCTATCGATCTCAGCAAAAATCCAGTCCAACACGCTAGAACCGAACACATAGAAATACGTCATCACTTCCTACGTGAAAATGTTCAGAAGAGAAACATCTCAATTGAGAAAGTATCCTCAGAGAACAACATTGCCGACATCCTCACAAAACCTCTTAAGAGAGAACCTTTCAACTATCTTAGACTAGTTTTAGGATTAATGGAACCTAGTGAGTAGATAAAACATTAACTCGAACCTTAGAATAACCTAACACGGCAATAACCAAATTATGAGTTCTGATCCTGTGGATCCAAACGACAACAAGGGCGGATCCCTTGTTTTGGATCCACCAGATCCGTGGCTCGCTAAGTCAGTTTTTAGTTTATTAAAACAAAAACCCTTCACTGTACATCACATTCCCAAAAAACATACATCCCACTGAAATTCGATCCCTATCACACAAAACTCAGAAATTAGGTCATATTCCACCACCAATCTGTGCTTAAATCATCTCTGTAAGTATCTTAATCATAATCTAATTCCTAATCTGAGTCTAGGATTTCTATTTGTTGCACAAAATCAAAACTTGGGGTTTATGCATTTTTCTCATAAAATCATGAAGCATGTTCAATTAAATTACATAACAAATCATGTTTTCACTAGTTAGGAATCGGATATCATAATGCATTATCATAATTCATCAAACACCCCATAAGAAATTTTTATAAAAATCTTCTCACGACTAGGAAAAACGATTTTCGATCATTGTTCATACAAATACAAAAACGTTATTTTTTACATCACGTGCATAATGTCTCTTGAATGCTAAAGAGAATACATAACTAATATGTATTTTCGGGTACATTCAAACGTAGCTACATTGAATTAGGAGCGTTTGGGTTATCTCACATTTTCATTATAAAACTTGCATAAGTAAATTTTCATGCATCAAAAGGAGTCGAGATAACCGCACCTCCACATTGTCCCCATATAGGCACACACTAGAAATTAATATACGTATTTTCTATAGTTTTAACTAAATTATGAAATTTTTGTGTCTAGGACAATCATGCCTCCCGCAACAAATTATGACCATAAGGATACCATCAAATACCTACCTCAACACCACAAAACCAAAGGTCTCACCGAAGATCAAGTCAAAATCTTTAAGGCATTAGAAAAACGTTATGTTCACGAGGGTAGAATCGTAGACACATCATTTTTAGAAGAAACCTATCTTCGTGAACAATTAGCCTCTATCCAATTTGATAGTCTTCTTGACATAGATGAACCCATCATTCCTAAGTTTGCAATTGAATTTTATGCTTTCGTAAGTCTTAGCTCAGACGACTTTGGATTTATGAGCATCCATTTCAAAGTAAACCAAAACCAATTCACTTTTCCTTTAAATCAATTCGGAGAAGTTTTAGGTATTTCACATCAAGGAACTTGCTTCTATTCGGATAAATGGCCATTGTCCATCTTAGTGTCCAACCTTGGTCGTATTCATCCATATGACACACCCCTCAATTCCAAAGAAATCATCCGTGAACATCTCTTCAATCCTAGAAACAACCCAACTAGGACAAACTGAGGTAAACAAGTAAACCGAGATCCATTTGCCTTGAAACTTAATGAACTTAAGCCTGAATTTAAGAAGCTAGAAGAAGTGTTGAGGGCAAACGTCATTAGCACCATAGGAAATAGGGACCATGTTAATGCAAGCCTCTGTTATATGATGTATTGTGTGTCCACCCACCAACAATTCAACTTATCCTACTATATCGCCAAAAGAATGGCAGATATTCCAGTCCTAGGTACCACCGCCATGCCGTATGGGATGCTTCTTACCCGTCTGTTTAAGGCTTCTGCACCTATTCCTCGAAACACTAGTAGTTTCCTTCCTGACTACACCGAGATTCCACACACCTTTGTTCCTCTTAGTGATCATAGGGTTGTCGTAGCAAGACGAAAATGTGCTCATCCTCCTACCTCATCATCATCATCGGCTAGTGTCGAAGACGGTTTACCCAACTCTAGAATTCCTCCACCTGAATACTTAAGTCAACTTCTTTCCATTGACAATGAATCCGAGGAGCATCGACAAACAAGGGGAATAATGAAGAATCTTGGCCGTTGGATCATGAAGCTTCACAAGAAAATGAACAAGAAGTAAGGATTAGGGAGTGTTTGGCACAAGACATTTTAAAACAATGATGTGATAAACTTGTGTGTGTCTTAGGATATTTAGTTGGTATTTGACTTTTATGTAAACTAACATAATGTTTCAGGGTGATAACACTTGTTGTTATCAATTTTTCATGCTTAAGCCATCGTTTGGCTTAACCTCCTGTTATGGTAAGTTATTATCATCAGATTAATCTATGTGCAAACGTGTATTAGAACCTATGTTTTTTATTCTATCACATATTAGTAGTTAGATATGTTTTAGGAGGATTTTCGGGATTTGAACGAGTAACGCAAAATATGACATATGTTCTGTTTAAATTGATACTTTTGTATGGCGGATATGGCGGATCCCAGATTTTGGATCCGCCTGTTGTATTCTTTGGCTCCGCCAGTCCTGAACCTGCGGATTCCGCGGAACCAAAATTTTGGTTCCGCCTTTGTTGTCGATTGGATCCGTCCGTTCCTACAGTAACTTTTTCAAAAATTCCCGACTAATCTCGATTCTTAGATAAGTAATTTTAGATTTTAGGATCCTTTTACTGATCATTAGGATCATTAGAATAATTTAGAAACACTTAGTACCTTAAGAAATAGATTTCCCACCAAAATTTGAATATTCAAATTTTTGTCCAAGTTACCTTTCTCTAACACATAAGGATCCCTTTAATTGGTTCCTTGGAATCCGTGAATCAATCACACTACATGCTTTTGAGTCATCTTCTGCATATCTTCATGGCAACTCCATTCCTATAGATTGACTTTCATAAAATGACAGACAACTTTATCTTGCTCCAAGTTTTTGGAAACCAACATCTCTTTAAACATCAAATCCAAACACCAATTTCCATACACCTTAGGGGCTATAAATTAGAAACTTTAGATAGTCATAACACACACCTTCATCATCATCTTTAAGCATTAATCCTGCATACATAAACAACCTTCTCACAATACACAAATCAAACAACTCCTACATGTCCAGACCACACAGAAGAACAGCTAGAATTAGTGTCAGACCATACTGGTTCATGTTACACCCGTATCCCGATGAGGTACCAATTATGTAAATATTATACTATGTAAATATAAGTTATGTGTTATAGATTAGGTAATAACTTAACGTGTGGCCAAAATAGGAAGAATAGGACTAGAAGGACTAAAATTACCAAGAGGCCAAACTTGTAACTAACAACAAATAAATATCCAAGACTTAGAAAAGTTTGGAAAGGTCTTTGAGGTTCTTGAAGTGTCGACATATAGAGGAGAAATAGGAGGGAAGAGCAAAATTGGCAATTGAGCTTAAATCCACCATCAAGAAGTGATCAAGAAGCACTAGTGATACCTTAATTGTAACCTCTTCATCTTGTAAGTATTTTTCCCCAATGTTAGAAATTAGAGTTCATATGGTGGGTTTTGAGGATTAGGGAAAAAGTAGTGAAATGATGGTCTTTTTAGTTTGTTAGTCACTAATTGTAATTAATCTTGTGCTAGGGAGCAATTATAGAAGCCTAATCAAAGCCAAGTAGGAAGCTAGTAGGATTTGAGGTAAGTATATGAGTATAACTTGTTAATGTTATGATGTTAATGTTATGATTGTGTTAATGTGATTTATTATGGAGCTTGTGAATGTATGTTAGCTTGGATCCAATGCTAAATGTGTTAATGTTACATAATTACTTGCTTGGTCAAGGTGAGTAATAATCCCCTTTTATGCTCCTTGTTAATGTTATGATTGGTGTTAATCACCAATCTCATGTAAATGTGATGTTGGTTATATCTTATATACTTACTAAGCTTTTTCGCTTACGGTTATAGTTAATGTCAATTTTGTAGGTACAAGTGGAGGAGCCAAAGGTAAGGAATTAGCCCAGTCGTAGCCTTGGAAGGAAGTATTAGCGTAGTTGTAGAAGGTAACTAGAAGACCGTAATCTTTTGGACCAAGTGTGTTGAAGTTGGAAGCCCCGAAGTTTCCTTTCGTGTTTTGGTATATTTCAATCCATGTGGTCATTTTGCTATTTAACGGTCTTGTTGTCATCCATGGTCTTTAGTCATGATAGGTCATGAGTCAAGTTTATGTAAATGTCAAGAAGTCTTAATGGTATGTGTTTATGGTGGTAATTAGGAGCGTGATTGGCAAATAGCCAATCTCACCCATTTTGGAAAGATACGGGTCAAGACCTTGTACCATCAACTTTTCAATATAATTGAAATGTTAAGTAAAGTGTGTTTTAAGTGGTTACATAGTTGTTATGTGTATTGGGTAAAAAGTGGGTATTGTTAATGAGTTTTAAGGGGGTGTTTGGCATAAGCGGGTTCACACCCATTTTGGAGTGTGAACGGGTCACGAGTTTATGAGTCAAGTTTAGTGGGTTAAGTTATGGATGTTGGTTAAGTATGGTGGGTAAATGAAGTGTTTTAAGTGGTTTGGAGCGTCAATGGGTCAAAACGGGTTATTTGCATAACCCGTCTAATTTGTAAAGTACCCCTTCGGGGTGTCGTCCGGTAAATATTTTTGTATGGAAATGAGCCCATTGACATACTAATGAAATCTGGAAAGTTTCATTAATTGTCGGGTCATAGAAGTTATTTTTCGGGAAATGGGGTATTTTAGAGGTAAAAAGGGGGTAAATTAGACTAATACCCCCAGTTTTAAAAGTGAAAGAAAAATGGGGTATTTTAGAGGTAAAAAGGGGGTAAATTAGACTAATACCCCCAGTTTTAAAAGTGAAAGAAAATGGGGTATTTTAGATGTAAAAGGGGGTAATTTAGACTAATACCCCCCAGTTTTTAAGTGAAGGGAAAAAGTGTGTATTTTAGATGCAATGGGTGCATTTTAGACTAATACCTATGGTATTAGTGTCTGTTTAAAAATCGAGTAACTTTTAATCCGTAAGCCGTCACGGGACGTGCCACCCATCGTTTCAAAGGTAATTGAGTCTAGTTTCAGTTAAAAATAGTCCAAAGGTATGAATGTTTATAAATTTTTGTCAATGGTCAAAAGAGTAACAGAAGGTCCGTTATGTTCAAAGCGTTTCCGTGTGTAAGGTTTTAAATTTTTTGTCTAAGTGGGCTCGGGGTGTAACAGTTCATCAATCCAATCTCTAATGTGAACTTCCCTACTATATCCACTACTACTACAACACCCATCATAACTCATGTGGTTAACATACCTTCACCCATTTCAACTCAACCCTCAAGATCACCATCACCTATCATAATTCCACTAAGTACCACACCATCACCTACAACAACACCAGTAGCTTCCTCACCACCACCCACATCATCTCAAGTAAGAAAATCATCATCACCTCCACAATCACCCAACTTGCAACCCCATAATTTACTTACCACACTCCAAACCATTGATGAATCAATGTGGCTCAATCAACCAAACACTCAAGGCAATGAGGAACTTGACTCAAACATAATGGACTCTAACTTACATGATACTACGAAATTAGAATCCATTTGGCTTGCCTCCATCATATCTTCATCAAACCCAAACAATCCTCCGCAATAGGCATTTTTAGTCCCTTCCTAGTTTCCTTCTATAGGAACTTTTAGAAATTTTTAGGATTTGTTTTGGTTGTTTTCTTTTTATGTTGTAATATCATGTTTTGTGACCTTTGTCACAAACAAATTTTCAATGAATGGATGTTATGTCTTTATGCTTGTAGGTGATCACTATTTGGCATAATATCTTGTTTTGCATGATTTACTAACATTCTTATATGGTTGTTTTGAGTTCTCATTATGATTAGACCACTTATACTTAGGCGTATTTTTTGATAAGACACTTATTTTGACTTTTTAAAGAAAAATAGGTTAAACTATCATGTTTGGTTGACCTATACATATGCATTTTGCTACTTGGTTGCATTGATTCACAACTAACCTTTGTTTTGTAGCCTTTCTCAACTTTGATTCATATACGTTGGTACCCTAGCAACGGGGAGTATAGATCAAGGGGGAATATATCATGTACTAACTCATCATTTTATAGCATTTCTCATTCTTGAAATGTATACGTTGGTACCCTAGCAATGGGGAGTATACATCAAGGGGGAGCATATCATATTATAACCATTTGTTTTATAGGTTCATGTATCACAACCTTGGTACTCCAATTAGGGGGAGTATTATCCAAGGGGGAGCTTTTAAAGTTCTCAAAATCATTGCATTATCATATTTGGTACTCCAAATTAGGGGGAGTAATCACCAAGAATTAGTTACCACATTCCGCTACGCATATCTTCTTTTTGTTTCGACAAAAAGGGGGAGATAGGATTAAGTTTCATACATTGTTTCGTACATACTGTTAACATCACTGTACATGTTTTTATACTTAAAATTGTTTTCAAAACTTGTATAAAACCAACTTAATCTATATTTTTAAAAGACTCATACTTTATTTATTTCATTGCTTAAAAATACACTTTATGTTTTGTCATCAACAAAAAGATGGAGATTGTTAATACAAATATCGTCATAAAAACGTTACTTATATTTTACGATCTTTGCTTAATTTTGTTAATGACAATTACAAAGTTTATCTTTAAAGCAAAGCATAAATATAAGATTAAGTCTTTTACATTTATAGTGATAAGTCTTTTAAAACACATTTACACATTACAAGATTACTAGGAATAACATTATATACATTTACATTTTTATTTCTTAAATTAGAAATATTTAGGATGACATCATGGCATGCATCATGAACATAATCTTAGAAAGATTTGTGAGATATCTTGTATAGATCTTCAAGCTAAAGAGTTGACATTTGAAGATATGGAAAGATTGTGCAAGATATGGAAAGATTTGAGAATCTCTTAGCTGTCCTGCACTGGCGGATCCAAACCAGTACAAGGGCAGATCCAATTTAAGGGATCCGCTAAATCCGCCAACTGTTTTATCAACTTGCCTATAAATAGCAAGCTGATCATTCAGGCACATTCATCACTTACATAGCATAAATTATACATACATTCATTTATACATTACTAACCCATATCATTCATCCTTCTTAGTGATCTTCCTTTTTGTAGCAAAAGAGATCAAGCATAAACAAGCTTCAACACACTGTTGCAAGTCTTGTAAAGTAGAAACTGTGTGATTAGTTAGAGTTTACACATCATTGTTATACCTTTCATTCAGTAAAGTCCGGTTAGTGTTTTAGTCCTCAAAACACATAGAGTAAACGGGAGTAGTTGTACCCTTGTAAAGAACTCGACATTTGGCTTAGTGTCGGTAATTGTATAAGCGCGTCAGGTTGGTTCTTCCTTGAAGTAGAACTCGGTATTTAGCTTTGTACCAGAAAAAGGTGTAAGCGACGTGTATTAAGGTTTTCTCGGCCGAGAAGGGAGTTTGTTTCTTAGTGAAGAAAAACTCTCGAGTTAGAGGCTCGAGGAGTGGAGTAGGGCAAGGAAGAGAGTCCTTGTAGCCGAACCACTATAAATCTCCGTGTTGTGGTTTGATTGTTCCTATCCTTACTTACTTTACTTATATTGTTTGTTTGTAAGTATTTACTTTGAAATCACGTTAAGTCACAAAGCGAATTAATTTTAAAAACGGTAAAAACTATTCAACCCCCCTTCTAGTTTTCCACAGGATTTACTCAGAATCTTGATGAGCCATGTGTATATCACAAAGCTAGTGGGAGTGATGTATTTTTCCTTATCCTGTATGTTGATGACATATTGATCATGGGAAAAGATATTACAAGTTTGCAAAAGGTTAAGGCATATATTCTGGGAATCAAGATCTATAGAGATAGATCAAGGTAGTTAATCGGATTAAGTCAAAGTGCTTACATTGACAAAATATTGAAGAGATTCAATATGCAAAATTCCAAGAAAGGATTTTTGCCAATGGAAGTGAAACATGGCTTGAGCAGTGAGTTATGTGCTTCAACACCTGCAGAGGTGGCACGCATGAGCAAAGTTCCTTATGCTTCGGCTGTAGGATCTATTATGTATGCGGTGAGATGCACAAGGCCAGATGTGGCGTTCGCTCAAAATATCACCAGTCAATTTCAACAGAATCCAGATGAAAAACACTAGATTGCTGTTGAACATATTCTAAAGTATCTTAGGCATACGAAAGATATGTTTCTTGTGTATGGTGGAAATCCAGCTACAGAACTTGATGTAACAGGTTACTGTGATGCGTTCTGGAAATATGACAAAGATGATGCGAAGTCTCATACTGGTTATGTCTTTGTTATCAATGGAGGAGAAGTAGACTGGAAGAGCAAGAAGTTGAGTACAATTGCGATGTCTGCGAAAAAGGCCGAGTACATAGCTGCTTCAGAAGCTGCAATGGAGGCTGTTTAGATTAGGAAATTCATTTCAGGGCTTGGTGTTATGCCTTCAATTGAATTGCCTATTAATATGTATTGCTATAATTCTGCTACAATCATATTTTCCAATGAACCTGGAGTCATGAAAGGCACCATATATTTTCTACGGAAGTATCACTATGTTCGGGAACAAGTCCGCGAAGGTGAAATAAATCTCTTGAAAGTTCACACAGATGATAACTTAGCTGATCCATTCACTAAGGCTTTAACTAAAGAAAAGCTTACTGAACTTGCCAATGGCATTGGACTTAGATTAGCTAGTAGTTTCATGAATAACTGTGTTTAGTATTTGGATAAAGGACATTGTAAACATTATTATTGTTTAATGAAATAAAATATTGGTTATGTTTATGTTCATTATTTAATATTGTTGTCCTATATTTTTTCTTGTTTAATCCATGAATAAGTTAGTTATTCTAAATGTCTGTTGTCAATTAATGATATGGGAATATCATTAAATTAAGACAAATCTGAGTTTTGGTATAATATACTTGAAAGTATATTGATGCGTTGTCATACCAAATTCACATGATATTCAATGAATTTAATATAGGACTTATCCCAACTACATGATGTTACTTATGAATATTATTAAGTAAATCATGAATAGTTATCCTCAGACTTGAGATACCAGATAACTGTTATGAATGTAGTACATTCTGTGGAATAATTTAACGCTATACGTAACTGGTAGTCATAAGGATTGTTTTCAGAATTGTTGCAAAGCTCATGAGTTATGCTTGTAGTCAAGATAGAATTTGTTCCTTCAAATTTATTTTGGAGTTTAATACTGCTGTGCCCTTCGTAGGGTTGACAAGATGTATGCGTGGCCACGCCCAAGATCTCCCATGAATATGTTCAGAAGATTTGATAATCTTGCTCAATCATAAACAACGAGAAACAGAATATTTGAATAAAGATAATATCCATATCTTTATTTAATGTAGTATTAGAAACAAAAGGACAATAATAATGATGAATCATTAAAGGTTTTTCCAGAAGACCTACTCGAGTTGTACTAGAGGCATCGGCGTGTTGCAAGACGCTAACCGATGTGATCACAACTATTATGATATGTCTAAGTGGGAGCTGTTAGTTTTATAGACATAAAATAATAGTTGTGTGTTAGGATCGAACTCGAGATCACGGGATTGCACACGTTACAAATGAAGAATTAATGATTAATAATTATTTATAAAATGTTGTATTTAGTTATTATATGCACAAAACATTTAACGGACGTTAGTATTTAACGGATAATGACTAACGACCATTAAACGATAAAAGGAAACAATTAAAGAGTGAATAAAAAGGAAAGTCGAGAAGGATCCGGAAGCCCCTATGGGTGCAACCGATCGGCCAAGGGTTAGAATACCTAATCCTTGGTTAACTTGTCCTCTAAGTTTGCTCTACTATAAATACAAAGGCTAAGATTCATTATTGGGTACTCTTGTACACATTAATACCCTAAATCTTGTGTGTTTTTCTCTCCTTGTCTAAAACCGATCGAACTATACCCCTATAGGGTCGATCGAATTTTTTGATAGTCAAAAAATTCTTGTTTTGTGTTATTACTTGCATAACATTAATTTGGTATTAGTTTGTGTGTACAAGAACGTGATACTTACACACTATTGTAAGTATCTTGGATTGAATTGCAAAAAATGTAAGGGGCAATTCGTGTAATCCGTTAAACCCTAATTAGGGTTCATCACTTAATTGCTCGGTTTGATTCTTGTTCTTTCTAGAATCATCAAGGTACGCTTACTATTTTAATTCGGTTAATTATTTATGTGTTATGTATCATTTGCTTCCGCTACGTGTTCTTTGATGTTAATTGTTTATATATATGATAGTCATGATTAGAGGCGAGCATGGGGCGGTTTGGGGCGGTTTTTGGCTAAAACCAAACACCGATCCAAAAGTTCGGTTTTATGTTTTTTAAAACCAAAATCCGCACCAAAAGTTTGGTTTGGTTTTTTTCGGTTTTTGGTTTTTTGCGGTTCGGTTTTCAGTTTTTCTGTTTTTCGGTTTTCGGATATCCAAAATTTTCGATTATGATTTTATGTTATAGCCATTATTTTAGCTAAGTTTTTTTCAATTCGGATATCCGAAATTTCTGATAACGGTTTTATATATCCGAATATCTATAATTTTTGGAAAACTTTTTTATGAGCTCTAAATGTGTCTTTTTAGTAAATTCTAATCAATTTTTCGGATATCAAAATACGGATATTTTTTGAACACCCCCAACCTAAATCAAGAAATCCTAGAAAGTAAGTTGAATATTTTGCCAAAAAATAATAAGATTTCATAACATGCATATAAAAATAAGATGTGTGAACATATATGAAATAAAGAAACCTAACTTTACGAATTTATTGTTGTGTTTAAATAAACACATGTTAAGAATATCTAATACACGTGTCTTTTAGTTTTTGAACTTTGGTGATAACTTGTATTAAAACCAAAATGTATATTATTAGTTTTATTAATATTAGTATGGGGCGGTTCGGTTTTTTCGGTTTGGTTTTTCATATTAAACCAAAAACCGAACCAAAACTTTTAGTTTTTTTAAAAACCAAAACCGCACCATCGGTTTTATAATTGGTTCGGTTATTTTCGAGCGGTTTTTTCGGTTTTTCAGCTTTTCGTTCGGTTTTTCGGTTTTGTTGCTCTCCCTCAGTCATGATTATATAATTTCTAAATTATCTTCACCGTTCAAGGATCATAAATGTCTATAAATATAAATCTGTAGTTATGCAACCTACTTGAATTCATAGAGAATTGGAGAGAAATATAGATCAAGGGTATATTCGGAAAATATGACAAAAGATTTATAAGAATTCCAAAAGTGACGCATATTGGAAGAAAGCGAATCTCATCTGTTAATGTGTGTCCTCAGTGCTTCTCCAGTGACATTGTCTTTAAGTTGTCAATCTAGTCATCATAAGTCACTTAGCATGTAGTATCATATATGATGATCATGGACATAGATCATAATCTAAAGTAAACTTTGTTTTTAATGCCAAAAAAGCCTACCTTTCTTCCCTCTTATGATGAATCCTGTTGCCACATGCAAACCAAAGCGTCAATTCTCACTTGACCGCACCTTTTCGAGTGTGTCATTGTTTCTAAAGGTCCAAAGTGCGCGTCGTTTAACTGTTTTCTCATCCAATTTGCTGACCCAACTCACAATTGTTTTCTTATTTCTATTGGCTCGTGCAGATAGCTGATGCGATACATTCGTGTACCAAAGCACTAGAGGACAGTGCCGACAACATAATACAGTAATTGGATAGGGAGGTTATGGAGGCCTAATCATAGTTTATCTTCATAAAAGTTTACTACTTTTTTTAACTTTCAACGGTCAACATAGTATTTCTATTAGTATTTTCTTGATTACTTTACAAATAAGATCTATTGTAACCATGTGATCTTATGTGGAAAGAAAAAGTGGGAGTCAAAATGGATGTTCTAATCCAATATATTAGTAGTATTTTCAACACTGTTACATAATCTTAATTGATGTCGATCATCGGTAAAGCTAATGATTATATATTTTTTTTATTTTTTTTTTATGTTCAACACATAGGTTAGCTTAATAATGATTTACTTCCTCCGTTACACAAAAAGTGTCCGCCTTACTATATATATATATGTTTGTCTCAAAAAATAGGTCAGAGTTTTTATATATGGATCTTACTTATGACTATTTTTCCTATTTTTCCCTTTCAATTAAAACTCGCATTAATTGTTCATTTTTTAATTTTTATATTAAAGGTGAAGGTAAATGTGACTTTTTATCATACAAAACTTGCACTACTTACACGTATCATAATAATTTGTTCATTATTTGTTCGTGGACACTTTTTTCGGGACGGAAGGAGTATGTAGTCTTCAAGACATATGTGAGTTAAGTTGATGAAAATCTCTTTAATCTTTAAGACATTGTTTGAGTTAATGTTTTGATCTTTAAGAAGCTGATTAAGTTGATGATTTCGTAAATCTTCAAGATGTTGGTTAAGCTGATGATTTGTAGTTCTTCAAGATCTGGTTTAAGTAAATGATTTCTGTAACCTTCATGACATGGGTTAACGTTTTGATCTTTAAGATATGGTTTGAGATGGTTGCTTTATTTTAGCTATCAGGTGACCTTGAACATACAGAGTAGCAGTAGCGGTGATTAGCATATGCAAGTGGGACAGTCGCACAGGGCCACCATTTGTGAGGGGCCTCCGATTTAGGCTATGTTTGGCGCAGAGCTTTTTGGAGTTTTTTGAGGCGATAAGCGGTGAGCAATGAGCTTTTTGATTTTTAGTGTTCGTTTGGCAAAAGAACGGTGAGCTTTGCTATTTTTTAGGAAAGCTCATTTTTCCAATGCTTCTTTAAGAAGCTGTGAGCGGTGAGCAGTGAGCTGTGGCTACAGCTACAACTATGTCACAGCTCACTGATACTGCTCACAGCTAATTTTGCCAAACATAGCCTTAGTATATGTCTATTAGTATTTTTATACATGTCTAACTTAAATTTTTATAGCCCTTTTTAAATATTATGTGAGGGGTCTTCGATTTAGTATATGTCTATTAGTATTTATACATGTCTAATTATATTATGTTTTGAATTTTCCATAATAGTTAAGTTTTTCGTGATTTATGAACCCTCATTCGTAGTTTCGCAACGGGCCACCCAGATCAATGGAACAGCCCTGCCAAGTGGTATACCTTGCAAAACAAAATTTCATTAGGATATTCCATATTGATGCAACTCAACCCTTACATACAAACTAGTAAAATAATTTATCAATTGAGCAGCTAAACTTACAACATATAAGCCATATGGACCATAAATGGTCCATTGATTAAGCCCATATGTTTCGCTTTGGTTTAGGGTGTTAATGTTATCGGGTAGTTCAGTTTATTCGGTTCAGTTAAAATAAAATTCTGGGTAAAACCGAAAACTGAATCAAACCGAATTTGAATTCAGTTCGGTTTTCGAGTTGACCAAAATAACTCGAATTACATCATTTATATTTTATCATTTAATTTAATTATATAGACAAAAGATTTAAGCTTTAAAAAATGTTATATTTATACTAGAAATGAGTTTTAATGTTTATTATATATATATATATATATTTTATATTATATTATATATATGGAGACTTATTGCGAGAATGACAGAACACCAAAAATACATGCAGCTTTTAAATAATAAATACGTGTAATCTCATTAAGTAATATCACTATGTTCTTAATTCATCATGATATCCTTTTTCCAAAACTTACCAGCCCTATATTGTCATTGACGCTTAAGAAACTGCACTTCAAGAAAATTTTGTATTCCAATTTTTATCAATCTAAGATACTGTTTTTAAACAATGTTTTTAGAACATATGTGCAAAATACATTATGAAGGTGCATGTATTTTGTGGTTCTATCAGTTCTCGAATAAGATGCTCTGCAAGAAGTCTCACTATTAATATATATAGTAATGGTTTTCGGTTCGGTTCGGCTTTCATTTTGCCAAAACTATATCCAAACCGAAAACCGAATATTTAATTTGTTCGGTTCATTTTTGGCAAATTAGCTCGGTTTTATTCGGTTCGGTTCAGGTTCGTTTTTGATTCCTGCGGGTATTACCCGATTTGTGAACACCCCTAATTTGGTTTAAGTTTGTTGAGTTTATTGGTAGTTAGTTTTAGTTAGTGTTCTAATTATATTAAAATGTACATCTACTCTTATCCTTCTGATTTATAAGTGTTACGCATGTGGTTGATGACACAAGGATATTGTATTAGGATAACTATCGCAATGTTTAGGATATGTGTTGGAGTCGTGATAGGATATGTGTTGGAGTCATGTTAGGATAAGTATTTGCGTTTATATGAGATTATCTCATAAGCGTGTATTTAAGGTTTCATATAATTAATGAAAATTAATCAAGTTTAAAGATCAAAATATCTCTCATTCTACTCTTCTACTTTTCTGACGGAGCTCGCATCACGCTTGAAGGGATGCTACTATCGATACTACCTTAACAGGTCGTATCAATAACATTTAAACACAGTTTCCATTTCCTTTTGTCTCAAACCGACTTAGCTTAGTGATACAAAAATAAGAACTTGCATAGTATATATACATGCATCATATGAAACATCTCAAATATTATTATAACCGTCTGGATCCTTACACACGTACGATTCCCCATGTTTATGCAAACATATTTACCTACTAACGTGTTAGTGATGATGGGGGTCGGGTCCTCCTGGTCCTGTTCTCGTTGGATTATTGTTCTTTCCCATTGCGATGTCTCTTCTAAACTGGTCTTCTAACGCTCTTCTAGCAATCTCAATTTTTCTTATACCAATGACATCACGGCTTGCACTTGACGTGATCAATAGCATTATAAACAACACACTAAACATTACTCTACTGATCGATTTCATACCTCCCAAATGTGGTGTAGTACTTGTTCGAATCTCGATACTTACTACCTACAAACATGAACCTATTTATATGGGTCATAAAGATCTTAACTTTTAAGGCTGAAATGAAGATGATTCATTCTACATCATATTTGACAATTTACACGTAGTTCTAATTCAGAGATTGGATGTTGAACAGGTAGATAAGAACAACATTCAACAATTGAAGCTAATCCTATATAATCTTGGTTGGTACTTTTGAACAGGTAGATAAGAACAACATTCATTGGTTGGTACTTTTGATGTTGACATTTTGAAGCTAATCCTATATAATCATTTTTTGTAAAGTCGTAATATAAAATCTTCATATTGATGCTTCTTTTAATTTATATTTTTTAAAAAAAAAAGTATTTAAGATATTTACAATTAGTTTTATCAGCTTCCTATAGTATAGTTTTTGCGTATAGTGATAATAGTTATTAAAGTAAGTCTTGGATTCCAGGCACCCCTTGGTGCTACTAAAAGGTGTTTGCTTTCAAACATAAAGCTCAAATGGTGTACGTACTAACCGTTTTGAGAACTATAGCACATTGCATCTGTGTGATGTATGTATGCATTCATAAAACTGGCCATTAATTGTCTCGTAATGTACTTGTAGGTGTTACTACTTTTCCGGCCATATGCTACATATGTGCAGTTCCTCTTATCTCTAAAGTTTAAAGTTTGTGATAGTAGTCTTGTCATACATGTTAGGAATTTACAAATCGTGGATTCTGATGCAGAATTTATAGTTGGGTGAAACGTTACAATGTAAACGTTCTAATGAAACCCTTAAACATTAGAACCCTTAAACCTGGAAAAAATATAACTCCAGCACACTACAATGGACCTTTAAGTATTTGGTAGTCAACTATTCAATGGCCTTATAAGGAGGTTTTGGTATCATTATTCTACTTATGTGGGATAGATATTACATGTTCCAACAAGACAATTGGTTTATCATGTTATCTTTCACTGAAACAACTAGATCTTAGGCACATCTAGTGTCGATTTTTGTGTGTAACGGTGTAGTGTGGTTCTTTTCTTGTTTCCGTGTGCGTTTTCTTGTCGAAGTAGTTATGTTTGACCATCGTGGTGATTGATTTTAAAGGGTGGTATCGACTACCATGTGTAATGTGTCATGTTTCCGTATGCACTGCATACGTCTTCTTTATGCCCCAATATTTTGAGTCAAGAAATTAGTCTTTCACTGCACGTGTTGAAATACTAAACGATAGCCATACCATCTTAGTCATTTTGTAACAAACTACATACTCTAATGCATTGCACATCATAAACATTAGGGTACAAATACTAAACGATAACTCAAGGCCTGTTACATAGCAATAGTGTAGATTTGCCATATATCTAATTATCGTCAAGTATGTTATTGGGCCATAATTGGGTACTTTTAACCATTGATACATAAAACAAGGGAGCAAATTATTCAACAAACGAATAGGTCAACTGTTACTAGTAAGAAGAACCACAATTTCTAAAGTTAGTGATAAATGTTGGTCCAACATGTAGGGTTTTTTGGTCAATTTGTTAGTCTGAGCTACCACCAACCCTGATATGTCCAATCCACAAAGTATGAATCAGTGTTGTAACCCCAAAAACAAATTCTTGGACCGAACATATAACTAAGTTTGTTGTATTTGGGGAGGTTAAGTGATAAAGTAGAGTAAACAAATAAAAGGGCATGATGATAGATTGATAGTTGATGGAAACAAAATGACAAAAAAATCTCATGACGAATCCATGTTAGCGGATAATGAGAAACAATTTGCATCGTTAGTTCTTAAGGGGACAAGGAGTGGAACCCTCCCAAATATCCAACCCTCCCAATTTGACCAATCAAATTCTGCCAACTCGGCTCAACAAACCAGCCCTCCCAACCAATTTCACTCGCGCCCATGATTTTCCAACCCTCCCAAATTTTTTATTTTTTCCCCCTAAACTATTAAACTATACAATTTATAACTAAAACACATAACATTTTATTAAAAATTAAAAAAGAAAAGTATAAATGTGTTACTATACCATATGCATGAAAGAGGGATGTTTATTTCGTAACATATGAACATAAGGGACTAAACTTGTCACTTTAACCAAAACCATAGGATCAAATATACGATCTAAACAGAAGTACAAAAGCAACCACACAAAGTCAACTACTTCCATCTAACCTTTTCACTTTCATAGATCTGAAGATGATGGAGACGATGTTTATATCTACCACATACACAGATAAGGTAAATGTTCTACTTTTCCATATTTACAACACAGCCCTTCCAACGGTCAAAATAAATTTGCAAATCATACCCTCCAAGCGGCTTCACCAACGGGTAATATATCCGGTCACCAAACCGCTCAGCCAACCCGCTGGGCAACGGAGTGGTAACACCGGCGGTATGGGCAACCCGCCAGCCACTCTGAGTCCCCTAAAGAATGTAAACTGTTTGACTTTACTTTTTCTAACATAACGAGGGCAATAATACTAACGTCTCCGAAAAAATGTGAACCGCAAAAATTTGCAAGCAGTGATGTATTTTGCAGTTAACTCATAGGTTTATTCGTAACATCTTAGAAACAAATTATTTAATTTTAGCAAATGAGAAAATCACGTGAAAGAGCTTATTCAAAAATCACATAGAATAAGCACATGATATGATAATAATAATAATAAAAGCAAGCTTGAGTTTATTAAATCACATAATATATCTAACTTAAATGATTTATAAATGCAATTAGAAATTTATTAAAATATTATTCACAATTTTGTTGAATGCCAGCCATTTCTAAAGTCAGAAATTATGTTTACCATATATGAGATAATAAACTTTAATTCATAATATTCAGAATTATACACATCTAATAACCAGATAAAAGTTTATTTGCTTACTCTTATTTTAATGCTTACTGAGGGACAAATCCCCACCATTCATTTAGTTTGATCTAATGGTGGGGATTAATATAAGATTGAATTTTATAAACCTTTTTATTACTCATCTATATAAGGCTTTTTTTTTTTTTTTAATATCACATTTATTTTCACACACATAAGTGTGTTTCTCTCTCAATAACTTCTTGGCTTCTTCATCATCTACCACAAAGTTAGTAACCGCCAACGACCATCACCATCACCATCACCATTCCGATCATCATCTCATCATCCCCTAAAGTTATCATCCTTTTTCATGACTTTTTTTATTTATTTATTTAAATGAACCGTTTTGACACTACAAGAAAACAAAGAACGGGCGACGAGAACGATGCCGACGACACAATGTCGTCGGAATATTACACTAAACGACAAAAAACTGGCTTGACCGAGCCTAAGGGTGCGTTGAATTTTTAAGTTGGTTAAATACCGAGGACACGTCATCGGTATAATCATGCCAATGTTTGACTTTTCAAAACCTGGTGAAAACATGGGCGGGAGTTTGACCCGCCAATATTATGTCGACAACATGTCGTCGGCAGTATATAAACAAAAAAATAATTATGATTAGTGTGGGGTTAGCGATTGATTAAGAATTATTTTGCCGTTAGTGTTATTGTACCGACGACATGTCGTCGGTAATTATTTAGGTCAAAATTTTAACTTTTCCCGCGTGTGAATAATAGCGAATAATTGGGCGGGGTTTTTTCCCGCCTTTATGACGCCGACGACATGTCGACGGGAATATTTCCCGCCAAATTTTCCTTTTACCCCGCCAATTTTTTACTTATATATATCGTATAATGAAATTATCACAAAACACGTAAATTCTCACAAAAAACACACATAACAATGGATGGTTTAACGCCGGAACAGGAATGGTCAAAGGCTTTATCACACGAGCTCCTGTATAATGAAATTATACTTCATTGGGGCTGGGAAATTTTTGATGAATATGGTTCTTATGCGAACTGTGCACCGTGGCAGAGAGACAAGATTCTGGAATGGTTGAGGAGAAAGCCGTACTATAGAGAGTATTTGGAAGAGCTAGATGCTGCTGAAGCTCAACGTGCTGCTGAAGCTCAAGCTGCTGCTGTTGGAGGTGACGATGATGCTGAAAGCACGTTGGACCTCGACACCGAATTTGGTAATCTGGAAAATAAAGTAACAAATCTCGAAGCTACGTTTGCACATTTCAAGGAAATGAGATCAAGGAAGGGAAAAGATGGTGCGTGTTCCAGCAAAGCGGGAAGTAGCCGCAAAAAAAATAAACGGGTTGTTTCGTTTGATCTGTTTCGTTTGGTTGTCGAGTTGTTTAGTTTGAGTTGTTTAGTTTGATCTGTTTCGTTTGCTTGTCGAGTTATTTCGTTTGATTCTGTATGAAATGTATGTGGTTGAGAACTCTTGTGTGTTTTAAATAAACGGTTTGCCTTCGTGTTTGTTAGTTGTGATATTGTTCCTTCAGTTCCATTCTTCGACACCTCCGACATTCTTTGTGCATATGTAATTTAAAACATACGTATTACTCCAACATTAAAGCGTACGAATTAAAAATATAAAGCACGTTCGACATCAGTTTTCACAACAACAACAACATTTTATTAAACAACAAACAACAACAACAACAACAACAACAAACAACAACAACAACAGCAGCAACAATAACACAACAATAACACAACAAACAACAACAACGACAATAACAGCAACAACAACAACAACAACAACAACAACAACAATAACAGCAACAACAACAACCTACATACGAAGATTTCCCATATCACCTAGCATGTCATTATAAAGGTCGTGAAATAAGGCAGCTGAATCAATTGTGTGTTTGTTTGGATGCATATACACGTCTAGCATTTTATTGAGTACCATTATCTGGTGATTCAGTTTGATGCAGTTTGAGCACTCAGTATTTCCAGGACTCGATGTTGAAGATCCTGCAGTGTAACGAGTTGGAGTTATAGATGGTCCTGCGGAATGAGTTGGAGGCGTTGAAGCTCCAAGAGAACCGGTCATTTTGGCGAATCGTTCCTCCTTCCATAAAAAAAATCGTATCCAAACTCCTTTGTCCCACCCTGTTAAAGAGTAAAAACTATTATTTTTAACAACTAACCAAATTATTTATATAACACACACAAAAATATGTAATTGTTCACCTTTGATAAAGGACACGCATAGTATTGTTTACCAAGGGAGTAAGGTTTATGCGATTCTCGCAGAATTACGTTGATAATGCTCATTTTGAACATGTTTTTATAGCGTTATTCTTATGATTATACATGTTATTTGGTTGTATTTATGAACATTTTACGCTTAAAAGGTGCAAAAGATGTGTTTAGGTTCAGGTACAACTATGTCGAAGGAAATAGAGAAAAAGATGAAGAAAAGTCGACAAAATCAAGTAAATATGCGCGAAGTGAAGTTTTCCGTTCAAGACAAAGATTCATGCTATGATTATGTTCAAGTTCAAGAGAAAGATGTGGAAATGAAGTCAAGAATAAGTGCCAAGAAGTGTGTTACAAGTGGGAATTATATGCTAGCTCTGAGTTGAAAGTTATGTGCAAGACTTGGTCTAAACCCAAGGTTTAAGTTTCTAGACCCAAGGTTTAAAGAAGGGGAGCTCATGCCTGATGTTGATACATAATCTGGCGCGGACTGATTCAACGACTCTCCCTGGGCCGTTAGTCGTCTTCTCGAGCCCTAAGTAGACCTGTTCAACAAAGAGAACCCGTTAGGAGTGGACCCGAGGCCGTAGCCCCGGGATCCACCTCCGACGGTCAAGTTAGTATAGATGCGTAGTGCATGCGAGAGTTCTTAGGTTTAGGGTAACCTGTTATAATCTGATGAAGAAGGGGATCCATGCCATGTATTTATAGGCATGGATTAGGGTTTAGTGTAGAGTGGGCCGCTGTCTGCGCGGGCCTGACCCATTCCTGGCCCAGTCCGGACCATACGTCCACAAGCCCCCCAAGTTTAGTATGACATAGTGCGTGGCTATGTTATGCTAGACTTAAGTTCTGTTCCTGGCCGCGTAGGCCCAATCAACCAAATGCGATAGTGCGCACTGAACCCATGGCTCATGTGTGCGCAACTAAGGTGTGCGCGCGACCCCACTACGACAGTGCGCACTGGGTGTGGCGCAGTGCATGGTGACCATGTTCCGTAACACCCGTTCATAACGGGGAGGGATGCGCATATGTTAGGTTTCCCGCCACAGTGTGACGGTAAAGACCCCGTAAGAAGAACACGTAGTTCTATAGTTGGGGTAACACTAACATTACGATTGTGATTGTCTCACAATGGTGAAGGTGGATACCGTATGCTGCATTCTGGGTAAGGGCGTACCTCTCGTACCAGTAGCGATGCAGCATGGTGCGACAGAAGACGTGCTTCTGTGGCAGAAGTGCGCGCTGTGCGCGACAAAGGTGCGCGCCGTGCGCGATAAAGATGTGCGCCGTGCGCGCTGTGTGCGAACTTTACATTCGTCTTTACAAACGACAGAGGACGTCTCCCCTGCGGCGAGATGGTGCGAATTTTCAAATTCGTCTTTGTACTGGGCTCGCGATACCTCTTACGTACGATCTGCTTCCAAATATGCCTGCGTGACTTGTACGGAAACAATGGTATTATATACCCTGGTAGCCCCCCAAGTTTGATGGTGCTACTCGTGTAGGAGCATTAAACTTAGTTATGCAAATCCTATCGTGAGGTTTTACAAACTACATAAAAAATAAAAAAGTAGCACGTAGCTAATCTACGAACGCAGTACGCTCATGATCGTTTTCTTTTTTATTATAATAAAAACAATGGCGCGGATGGATGTACCATGACCGCGACTAATAGTTTCAATCGCACGCACAGACGCAGATGGATGTATCATGACCGCATAGACTCTAACGTTTGTGGATGATCGCAGATGACCACGGCTTTCGTCCAGTGCGCTCATGGCGATTGACTAGCATCGTGGTGCGCTGTGCGCAGCATGTAGCTAATCTGCGAAGATTCATCGTACGCGCGGTCTAAAGCGGGTAGATTTATCGTGACTGCGCTGTTCGCGGCTAAAAGATAAAGTAGGTCCGATCGTGCGGACTTAGTGCGTTATAGGTAAAATCGTGTTTACCAATTTAAAAGATTTATGTAAAATCTTCATGATATTTAAAATATATTGCCAGATTTACTTGTTGTAAATCTGTACAGTAGTATACAGCGTACTGTAAATACCGTTTTTTAAGGAGACAAGAGTCTTGAATCCTAAATTGTTAAACGCGCACTTGTGCATTGGTGTGCACCCATCGTGGGATGCACATCATACTTACTCCAACGTCTTGAGAGTAAGGTGTTTAACAAGGATACGTGATCCGATGTTGATGGGTTTGCAACCCTCTTACTCAACGAGTAGTTTAGTAGGTGTACTCATCCTTGTGCCAGCGTGGGTCTTAATAAGTGCATGCACGCCATGTAGGCACGCTCCGTAAGCGAAAGATAATAATATTGATGAATAAATATTATGCCAATAATAAAGCAAAACGTGTCGCGGAGTTAGCTAGAAACCGCGACGTTTTATTGATACTTGCAAGTTTTTGAATATTTATAATATTTTGCAAGATTTTTGAGGATTATTGTAAATCTTAATGGATATCTACCGTAGTAATATACGTTAATAAAAGAGATAAAGATAAATAGACAGACGTACCAATCATTGTTATATACGTCTACTGCTTGCTGCTTCCCGTAATCAACGAAACACGTTGCTTGTAATTGAGTACGTGGATCATCAATCGATGCATGTATAGGAAGTAAAAGAACCAATGGATGCAATTAATATTGCATGCATAAAGATCATTAGTATGCATATTATATAATAATCATTACCATGTAGGGAAAATAGGAGACCAATTCATTAATATGCATATAAAATATCGTAAACCGTAGTTTAGAAAAATCGTAAATTTCCCTTATTTGCGTGAAACAAGAAGATAAGATCAACATGCAATCTCATCATGCGATCAGCCGATGAAGTTTAAAAGATTTATGTAAAATCTTTTCAATATTTAAAAGATAACATATCTTAAAAGATATGTACCAAAAGGTTCGGAGATATCCCTTCCAATTTTAGAAAATATTCTAAACCGTAGTCTACACATAGTGTACAATTAAGTCAAAGATACCAATTATTTAATCTCAATATTGAATCTTAAATATAGAACTTGTTGTACAGTTCATAAAATCTGCATGTGCATTATAGAATCTGATCATAAAGTCGATTGACTTTTTATTATATAAAACCGTTTTGACCATGATAGAATATCATAAAGTCGATTTGACTATTCATGATAGGATCTGAATATTTGAATATCAATGTATCGACCCATGTACTGTACGATTCTAGCATATATGGAATAATAAAGTTACCGGCTTGTGACCACGATGGTTGCTTTCCGGTGTTGCGAGAACACGAAACTTGTCGTGGTCCCACGGATGGCGCCAACTTGTTGATACATAATCTGGCGCGGACTGATTCAACGACTCTCCCTGGGCCGTTAGTCGTCTTCTCGAGCCCTAAGTAGACCTGTTCAACAAAGAGAACCCGTTAGGAGTGGACCCGAGGCCGTAGCCCCGGGATCCACCTCCGACGGTCAAGTTAGTATAGATGCGTAGTGCATGCGAGAGTTCTTAGGTTTAGGGTAACCTGTTATAATCTGATGAAGAAGGGGATCCATGCCATGTATTTATAGGCATGGATTAGGGTTTAGTGTAGAGTGGGCCGCTGTCTGCGCGGGCCTGACCCATTCCTGGCCCAGTCCGGACCATACGTCCACACCTGAGGTATAAGAATTCATGCCTGAGGTATAGCCGTCGCTGTCACCCATACCCAGGGTCTACATTTTCATACCTGAGGTATGCAGAAAAATTGACATGAAGAGTTGCATTAACTCTTCACTTTAAGCACCATTAACACCAAGGCCAATCATTTACTTCTAATCACTAAAGTTCCTGCATCATTATGACACTTGGAGCCCAAGTTGTTTTCTTGTTGGCAAAGGGTAATTCCCTACATAAGGATAAGAAAAACATAGAGAGAAGAGACAATCAAGATACAATAAACTACAACAAAATTCTGTCACTATTTTCTCTTACATTTGGGGCGACAAAGAGGAGGAAAACGCAAGAAAAGGAGACTAAAACTCTTACCAATCATAACTTCAATTACGCAAGGATCATTGTTGATCATTTCACAAGTGTTCTTCATTACTTGTAATCATCATTACAACATTTTGTAAGACTATTCAATCATGTTTACTATTGATCAATTTCTTATGGTTATTACTTTGTTTACCATGAGTGGCTAAGTGCCTTATGCACTTGCCTAGATGATGTTTGATTTATTATTCATTTGATTGATTATGACTTATTGGTTCTAACACAAAAGAAAAGTTAACACTAAGAACGAGTTGTGCTATCTTAAGTTTTCTCCACCAAAGAGTTATTAAGTTTGGGTAATTTCTAATGATGTATTGGGTTGAAAAAGACATTGTTAGTAAGTTAGTTGTAAACCTTTTTCTATGAGGGCTTTACCTTATGTATTGACCATTTCATAAGAAACTTAATTTAACTTGGAAAGCTAAATAGTGTGGTTGTCAATTATTTGCAAACGAAAGTGAATCGGGTAATTGAGTTGTGTTAATCTTGGATTGATCAATTCTTAAATATTGTTTTTATAATCCCTAAATCTTGACGAGGATTGAAAGTATTTGAAACAATATAGTTAGTACACCACTAATCGAATTAGAACAACATCTAATTTGTTGATCATAATCAAATGGAACCAATGTCATAATCATGTCAAAGGAATTGTGCAAACTAGTCTAGGCAAGTGTAGTCTTTTAATTATTTAATTTTCATCATCTTTATTTGCTTGCTAATTAGAATTGCTTAGTTGGATTGCTATTTATTTACAAAAATTCACATCACACAAACAAAACAAATCCTAGTGAACGACCTCGGCTTACCTCAATTATCTCTTACTACATACAGACGAGTATACTTGCTCGTATATGTTTCGTTTGAATCATTGGTAAATCGTGTTAAAAATTTTAAAACTTGGACTCCTAACGGGTGTATCCCTTGAAACACATCAAGTTTTTGGCGCCGTTGCCGGGGATTTGAATCTCGTTTGAGTGAGTTTTTGCTTATAATTCATTAGTTTTAATCTTACTAGTATTGTTGCTCTTTAGCGTATTCTTTAGGTTCTCTCTAAAAAAAAAAAAAAAAAAAAAAAAAAAAAAAAGTCTTTCTAAATTTTTCTCCCATACCGCCGGTATAAATCAAAACCGGGCGGTATAATCTTACTGTTCGACCAAACCGTCGGCTAAAAAATCCAAACCGCCGGTATCACGTAAAAAAAATATATAAAAAAATTTTCTAAGTCCAAAACCGCAGGTATAAATCAAAACCGGGCGGTATAATCTTTCTGTCTAAAATTTTCTTTTCGAATTCGACCAAACCGTCGGCCAGTAATTCCATACCGCCGGCCTGACCATATAAAAAAAAATTAGTTTTTAAATCCTTTTCGATAAGCTCGTTTTTCTCGTGTATGACCACTCGTTCTTCTAACGAAGAATTAAGTTCACCATTGTCTAATCCCGAACGTTTATTTCGTAAAAAGAAAACTCCATTTATTCCACCCGATCAAAGAAAACCAAGAACCAAAAATCCACCATTTGAAAACCTTTCCGAAATTCATCCAATCGTTAATCTTTTTCAAGAAATACCATTTCCAATGGCTGACGATCAACCCATGTGGGGTACCAATAGGGTAGTAGCTCCTACGCCCGAAGCCGCAATTATTCCCGTGAATCTAGGAGAAAATTTTACTATCAAAGGTCATCATCTCTCTATGATTAAAAACAACCAATTTGATGGTAGAGTTAAATCTGATCCACATAAACATATTGCCGATTTCCTTGAAATTTGTGACATGTTTCGTTATGGAACTACCGATCCAAATTCAATCCGACTTAAACTTTTTCCATCGTCTCTCACTGGAGAAGCGAAAATTTGGTATAATGAATTAAGCCCTGGAGTGATTACAACTTGGGACCAAATGAGAAGAGCGTTTGTTGGACGTTTCTTTCCACCAGCCATGTTTGATCGACTCTTAGGTGAAATTCGTAGTTTTACTCAAAAAGAAGGAGAAAATCTTGTTGAAGCTTGGCTTCGAATGAAAAACATTCTCCGTAGTTGTCATGGGCATGGATTGTCACGTGGTAATATTATCCAAATCTTTTACCATGGTCTAGATGACGCAACTCAAGGCATACTTGATGCCGGAGGAATTTTCCTTTATAAGACTCCTAATGAAGCTTACAATTTACTAGAAGACCGTTTACTCCTTAAGCTTGATTGGTCTAAAGATGCCAAAACTAAACCTCAACGAAAAAAGGTTGCATTTGCGGAAGCAACAAATGAAAATTCCAAAATCTTGGATATGATGAAAGATTTTACCTCTAAAATTGATTCCAAATTCGAAAGTATCCAAAAAGAAATTAAAGAAATTCGTAAGGGATGTACTCATTGTGGTGGAAATCACTCCTCATCCGAGTGTGATGATAAACCCATGGGAGGTCCCGAAGCAGAAGCTAATTATGCTTCTGGAGGATATCGAGGAGGAGGATATCGTGGAAACTACTACGGTAGAAATTCTCGAGATTGGCAAGATCGTCCACCAAGGGATGATAATCGTTCCCAAACTCGTGATGAAAACCGTCAAACATCTTTTCATGATGAAAATCGTTCTGGTGAAACAAAAAACGAAGAATCTGAATTCGAAAAAAACCATGCGTGAATTTGTGCATGCTCAAAAACAAACGAACGAATTCATGAAAAATCAATTCTTTATGCTTAAAAGCAAGGTTGAACAAGGTCAAAAGAATCATCAAGCTTCTATCCAAGATCTTGAGACCAAATTTGGTCGTCTTTCTGATCAACTCGCTGCAAGACTATCCGGTACCTTGCCAAGTAATACTCAAACCAATCCAAAACCATCATCATCTGGAAATTATCGTCCCCCTCAAACAAGAAATGAGCATGTGAATGCTATATATACTCGTAGTGGTCTATCTTATGATCCACCACCCAACCCAACCTAAACAACTCCTGTTGTCCAAAATGATAGTGGGGATGAAGTAGAAGAGGAATCTAAAGAAAATGAACCAGTTTCTACACCAGTTGATAAACCTACTCCAACACTCAAACCATATAAACCAAGAATTCCATCCCCTCAACGTTTGAGTAAGGAAAAAATGGAAGAACAATATGGAAAGTTCATTGATTTACTAAAAGAAGTTAGAATCAACGTTCCTCTTGTTGATGTTCTAGCTGGAATGCCCAATTACGGGAAGTTTTTGAAAGAACTTGTTAATAATAAAAGCAAAATGGAAAACATTTCCGCTACTTTCTTAAATGAAGATTGTTCTGCAATAATTGAAAATAAATTACCAAAGAAAATCGGTGATCCAGGAAGTTTTCTTATTCCATGTACCTTGGCAAATTCAATCACTTGTGATGCTTTAGCCGATCTTGGTGCAAGTATCAATCTTATGCCATACTCGTTGTATGCGAAACTTTCAATCAAAACATTGAAACCAACAAGAATGAGTATACGATTAGCCAACCATACTATCCAGTATCCTGTTGGAGTAGCTGAAAATATGCTTGTTCAAGTTGGAAAATTTGTTTTTCCTGTTGATTTTGTGATCCTGGAGATGGAAGAAGATAGCAAAGTTCCATTAATTCTAGGAAGACCTTTCCTAAATACTGCAGATGCTATCATTCGAGTAAAAAACAAAGAACTCAACCTTGGAGTTGGGGATGAAAGAATTTCTTTTTCAATTAATCAAGCAATGAAGTATTCTCATGCTAATGATGACACTTGTTATAGCATTGATGTTATCGATGATATAACAAAAGAAACATTCGATGAGTTGCTTGATGAAAGAATTACGACTCATAAAACATCTGGACAAATCAGTGATAAAGATCTCGATAGAGAATTTGCTGAATTTATGCAGATTGACACCGAAGAAATTTCGGAGGAAGAAAAAAACTAACTTTGAAGAGTTAGAATTCAATAATGATATGAGAATTTCAACCTCAATTGAAGAACCGCCAGTAGATCTAGTTTTGAAACCTCTTCCTGATGATTTGGAATATGCATTTTTGGAAGAGAATTCTCTTCTTCCAGTTGTCATATCTTCAAAACTTAATCCTGATGAAAAAGAACGACTAGTTTCTATACTCAAAAAGCATAAAGAAGCTTTTGCTTGGAAAACTTCTGATATTCCTGGAATAAGTCCAAACTTTTGCAAACATAAAATAAATCTTGAAACTGATTCTAAACCAGTTGTTCAAAGACAACGAAGACTCAATCCAAATATGAAGGAAGTAGTTAAGAAATAAATAATCAAACTTCTTGACGCTGGAATTATTTATCCTATTGAGGATAGCTCATGGGTGAGTCCTGTTCACTGTGTTCCTAAGAAAGGAGGAACAACTATCGTAACTAATGAACGTAATGAACTTGTTCCTACAAGAACTATCACTGGTTGGCGGGTATGCATTGATTATAGAAAATTAAATGATGCCACCAGAAAAGATCATTTTTCATTACAGTTCATGGATCAAATGTTGGAAAGACTTGCGGGGAACAAATACTTTTGCTTTCTCGATGGATTTTCCGGTTACTTTCAAATTCCAATTGATCCAGCTGATCAAGAAAAAACCACATTCACATGTCCGTTTGGCACATATGCTTATAGGCGTATGCCTTTTGGTCTTTGTAACGCACCAGCAACATTTCAAAGATGCATGATTGCTATTTTTCAAGATATGCTTGAAACCTCCATGGAAGTATTCATGGATGATTTTTCAGTATTTGGAGACTCATTTGAGTCGTGCCTTAACAATCTTGATAAAATGCTTGAAAGATGCAAAACTTCTCATCTCGTACTTAATTGGGAAAAATGTCATTTTATGGTGACGGAAGGAATTGTCCTTGGTCACAAGATTTCGAGTAAAGGGATCGAAGTTGACAAAGCAAAAATTGATGCTATTGCTAAGTTACCACCCCCAACTAACGTTAAAGGCGTTAGAAGTTTTTTGGGACATGCGGGATTTTACCGTCGATTCATTAAAGATTTTTCAAAAATATCTCGTCCAATGACGAAATTGCTTGAAAAAGATTCAGTCTTTGATTTGCTAACAAATGCACCAATCATGGTTTCACCAGATTGGTCGTTGCCGTTTGAACTCATGTGCGATGCAAGTGATTATGCTGTTGGAGCAGTATTAGGACAGCGAGATGGTAAACATTTTCGTCCTATATATTTTGCTAGCAAAACCTTGAATAGTGCCCAACAAAACTACACAGTGACTGAAAAAGAACTTTTAGCTGTAGTTTTTGCATTCGACAAGTTTCGTTCCTATCTTGTTTTATCAAAAACAATTGTATTCACCGATCATTCAGCTCTGAAATATCTGTTTGCTAAACAAGATGCAAAACCACGTCTTATCCGATGGATTTTATTGCTTCAAGAGTTTGACATTGAAATCCAGAATAAGAAAGGTGCAGAAAATGTGGCGGCAAATCATTTAACTAGATTAGAAAATCCAAATTTAGAGGAATTAGGTGAAAACGAGATTGATGATTACTTTCCCGACGAAACTCTTATGGGAATTGAAGATGAAAAATTCCATGGTTTGTTGATTATGCAAATTATTAAGCTGGAGGAATATTACAAAAAGGTCTATCTCATGCTGAGCGTAGTAAATTCTTTGCAGACTTAAAATATTATTTTTGGGATGAACCGTATCTATTCAAAATGTGCCCCGATGGTATAATAAGAAGATGCGTGTATGGTTCCGAAACTCGAAAAATTCTTGATGAATGTCATCACGGCCCAACCGGAGGACATTATGGACCATCCACCACCGCTAAAGATGTGTTTAGGTTCAGGTACAACTATGTCGAAGGAAATAGAGAAAAAGATGAAGAAAAGTCGACAAAATCAAGTAAATATGCGCGAAGTGAAGTTTTCCCTTCAAGACAAAGATTCATGCTATGATTATGTTCAAGTTCAAGAGAAAGATGTGGAAATGAAGTCAAGAATAAGTGCCAAGAAGTGTGTTACAAGTGGGAATTATATGCTAGCTCTGAGTTGAAAGTTATGTGCAAGACTTGGTCTAAACCCAAGGTTTAAGTTTCTAGACCCAAGGTTTAAAGAAGGGGAGCTCATGCCTGAGGTATAAGAATTCATACCTGAGGTATAGCCGTGCTGTCACCCATACCCAGGGTCTACATTTTCATACCTGAGGTATGCAGAAAAATTGACATGAAGAGTTGCATTAACTCTTCACTTTAAGCACCATTAACACCAAGGCCAATCATTTACTTCTAATCACTAAAGTTCCTGCATCATTATGACACTTGGAGCCCAAGTTGTTTTCTTGTTGGCAAAGGGTAATCTCCCTACATAAGGATAAGAAAAACATAGAGAGAAGAGACAATCAAGATACAATAAACTACAACAAAATTCTGTCACTATTTTCTCTTACATTTGGGGCGACAAAGAGGAGGAAAACGCAAGAAAAGGAGGCTAAAACTCTTACCAATCATAACTTCAATTACGCAAGGATCATTGTTGATCATTTCACAAGTGTTCTTCATTACATGTAATCATCATTACAACATTTTGTAAGACTATTCAATCATGTTTACTATTGATCAATTTCTTATGGTTATTACTTTGTTTACCATGAGTGGCTAAGTGCCTTATGCACTTGCCTAGATGATGTTTGATTTATTATTCATTTGATTGATTATGACTTATTGGTTCTAACACAAAAGAAAAGTTAACACTAAGAACGAGTTGTGCTATCTTAAGTTTTCTCCACCAAAGAGTTATTAAGTTTGGGTAATTTCTAATGATGTATTGGGTTGAAAAAGACATTGTTAGTAAGTTAGTTGTAAACCTTTGTCTATGAGGGCTTTACCTTATGTATTGACCATTTCATAAGAAACTTAATTTAACTTGGAAAGCTAAATAGTGTGGTTGTCAATTATTTGTGAAACGAAAGTGAATCGGGTAATTGAGTTGTGTTAATCTTGGATTGATCAATTCTTAAATATTGTTTTTATAATCCCTAAATCTTGACGAGGATTGAAAGTATTTGAAACAATATAGTTAGTACACCACTAATCGAATTAGAACACCATCTAATTTGTTGATCATAATCAAATGGAACCAATGTCATAATCATGTCAAAGGAATTGTGAAAACTAGTCTAGGCAAGTGTAGTCTTTTAATTATTGAATTTTCATCATCTTTATATGCTTGCTAATTAGAATCCTAGTGAACGACCTCGGCTTACCTCAATTATCTCTTACTACATACGGACGAGTATACTTGCTCGTATGTGTTTCGTTTAAATCATTGGTAAATCGTGTTAAAAATTTTAAAACTTGGACTCCTAACGGGTATATCCCTTGCAACACATCATACGTCTCCTCGTTTACAAGGACAAGCAAAAGCTTCAAATTCCGCCATCTTCACCATGATAACAGTGTGTGTTTGTGGTTGTGAGGTTAAGTGGTTTTGAGTATAAGAGGTTGTGAAGTTGTGTGGATAAGATGTTAGTATATAAGAGCAGATCTTGGTGGGAAATTTTTGGTGGGAAAGTTTTGGTGGGAAATTTTTGGTAGGAGATTTTGGTGGGAAGTGTTTTGTTGACAGATGGTGTGATATTATCTAGGGTTTCTTGTGTATAATATCTCGTGTAGAACCATATCATCTCGGATCATTCGTTTAACATCTCGTGTAGAACCATATCATCTCGAATCATTCGTTTAACATCTCGTGTACAACCATATCATCTCGGATCATTCGTTTAACATCTCGTGTAGAACCATATCATCTCGGATCATTCGTTTAACATCTCGTGTAGAACCATATCATCTCGGCTCATTCGTTTAACATCTCGTGTAGAACTATATCAAACGAAACAACTCGACAAGCAAACGAAACAACTCGGCAAGCAAATGAAACAACTCGACAAGCAAATGAAACAACTCGGCTCATTAGTTAGGAATTGCATCTTTCAAACTAGAACAAGATAAGCTGGAACTTTGTTGTTGAGCACCAGTTCCATAATTGCTCGGATCATTCGTTTAACATCTCGTGTAGAACCATATCATCTCGGATCATTCGTTTAACATCTCGTGTACAACCATATCATCTCGGATCATTCGTTTAACATCTCGTGTAGAACCATATCATCTCGTGAGAAAATAGGCAAGTTTACGGGTCGGGTTATGATGTTTGGGTGATATCATCGGCTCTTCTCTTTCTTCCATTATTATGTCTTCCGCCATTGTTGTACTTATAAGAAGTTTGTTCGAGGTGACTACTCTTTGAAGTGTGTGTAAAAGAACTAGTTAATTATATATTAAATAAAAATATTTAAATTAAATAAATTTTTTTAATTTTATAAAGTATTTAATTTTAAATTAAAGTATTTAATTTTAAATATAAAGTATTTAATTTTAATTATATATTAATTAAAAATATTTATACTAAATAAAAAAATTTAATTATATAAAAGTAATTAATTTTAAATTTAACTAGTTATTTTTTAATTTTATAAAACTACTTTTTAAATATTTTTTTAATTTTATAAAAGTATTTATAATAAATAAAAAATTTTAATTATATAAAAGTAATCATACCGTGGACATGTCGTCGGTATTATAACCGCCAAAATTTTCACGAAAATTTAATTCGTCCCGCCAAACGAGAAACGACAAATTAACTTTATTATCCCGACGACATGACGTCGGTACCATTAAAAGATATACCAAAACCAAATCTGGTCAACACTTAGAAAAATAAAAGCGCATAAAAGTATTCCTCCTCCTCAATTATTGACGACCGGCGATTTACTCCACCACTACCAGTACTCCACCACTACCACAGCTCCACCATCACTACACCACCACCTCCGACAACATAGCTCCACCTCCGACACCACCACAGCTCCACCTCCTCCTCATCCTCTCATGTTTAATTCACTCCTCAACCCCTCTTTTGTTTACTTCTTCTTCTTCCCCACTTCTTCTTCTTCTACAAAACAGGTAATTTTGATTTTTGTTAATTTTGTTTAATTTTAGTGTTAATTTAAGTGTTAATTTTGTATTAATTTTGTTTTCTTTTCTTTATTTTTTTTATACAGCCGAGAGCGAGAGTCGAGAGCTGAGACAGCCGAGACAGATGTAATGTGGTCCCTTTTTATTTTATTTTTAACTTTTGGTATCCCGACGACATGTCGCCGACAACAGTTTTTTTTAAAACTTTTTATATATTAATGTGCTCTCTTTTAATATAGCCCGAGCCTGAGCCCGAGACCGCAACCCGAGACTGCAGCCCGAGACCACAGCCGAGAGCCCGAGACCACAGCCGAGACAGTATGTTGTTATTTTTTTCATATCCGTATTATTTTTTACATATCAGTATGTTTGTGAAATGTTGTGTGACGGATATAGGCGTATTTTTGTAGATTCCAGTGCGGTTTAGGATTTTTGTAATGTACTCGATTATATGTGTTTACTTGAGAAAGCGTTACATGTGTAGGATAGAAGTAGAATATTTGCGGAAAAATCAGTTGGTGGAAAAATCAGTTGAGGAAAAATCAGTTGGTGTAGGATAGAAGTAGAATTTTTGCGTTAGAAGTAGAATAATTTAAGTTAGAGGGTGTTTGTTTCGGCTTATATAACGGGCTTATGGCTTGTTTGGTTTTCGGCTTATGATTCATAAGCTAAATTTTTATGGCTTATTTTGAAACTTTTTACCTTACATAAACTTATCATGACATGATAAACTTATATAAACAAAATAGTTTCAAAATAAGTCACAAAAAATAAGCTTATGAAACATAAGCCGAAAACCAAATCGGTAGTGAATCTATTATATCAACGTTTTGTAGTGAATCAGTTGCAAAAGTGTAACATGTATTTATATTCTATTAATTGTTTAACTTTAAATAGTCGATTTGTGTATTATTGTTAGACTTTTGTGAATGTTTTAGGATTTTAGTGATTAATTTCGGAAAGTCCCCGTCCGAAGTTAATCATCCTATAGAAAACCCGTTCGGAATTAATTTATTACTCCCTCCGTCCCTAATTAAATGTCCACTTTGACTTTTTGCGGTCTTTCTTGTTCAAGTTTGACCTTAAATATTTTCGTTTGTGTTATATAATACTTGATGCAAAATATATGAATGAATTAGGTTTTATATGTATTTTCATTAGTATAATTTTCATCAAGTATTATACAACACAAACAAAATTATTTAAAGTCAAAGTTGAACAAGGAAGACTATAAAAAGTCAAACTGGACATTTATTTAGGGACGGAGGGAGTAGAAATTAATTTCGGAAAGTCCCCTGTTTGGGATGCTTTTTGAATGTTTTGTCTCATTTAGGATATGGATGCGTATATCTGATTTACTATTTGAGATGATTTCGACAGTGTTTCTCCTTTACTCCTACGAATATGTCCTTAATGCACATATTTGGGGAGTTGAGGGGAAATGCTGCCGAAATTTTCTCAAATAGTAAATCAGTTATACGCATTCATATATGAGACGAGTCATTCAAAGAATGGGTTAGGATTGCCTTCCATAGTTGCGTTAGGTGAACAAAACAACTCGTAATCATTAATTAAGTGCATATAATAACCGATTGCACCATAAAAATGCAGTTATGATAATTGATAAGAGTTGGACCCGTATAGAGCATCGTGGTTCAAAAGAATTTCTTGATGGTCTTGCCGCCTTCCTCGATCATTGCAAACCGTTATTGAATAGTTATGAAAACATAAAATGTCCATGTCGTCGTTGTTGTAATGTTCCATAGGTATCTCTCGAAGGTCTTAAAAGCCACATAGGCCAAAATGGGTGGGACCCAACTTATACACAATGGAAGGATCACGGTGAACCGGATCCTCCGAATAATGATCAAAATGATATTCTTGATACCACAACACAACGTGAGATGAGTGAAATGGGTGCGTGCCTTAATGATATTCTTGATATTCCTTCGAATAATGATCAAAATGATATTCTTTATATTCATTCGAATAATGAGCCGACTCATGGAAATATTGGCGAGACAAGTAACGAGCTGACTCAAGCAGCGACACCTCCTCTGCGTAACGAGTTTGAAAAGTTACTTGCAAGTTCCAACCAGGCTCTGTACCCGGGTTGTGACTTTATGACAACATTGGATTTTATGGCAAAGTTTACACATCTTAAGGTCAGCGGTAAATGGAGTGATACTTCATTTAACAAAACGCTAAAATTTCTCCAGGAGGTATTTCCGCCCAGGTTAGGTTACAATCTCCCACCGTCATACTATCATATAAAGAAGACATTTAAAAAGATGGGGTTAGGGTACGAGTCTATACATGCTTGTGAAAATGATTGCTTTCTATATCGGGGGGATGATGGCGAAGATTTGGAGTATTGTCCAGTCTGCAAAACGAGTAGATGGAAAGACAAGAACACAACGGGGAAGAAAGTTCCTAACAAGGTGTTGCGTTACTTTCCTATCATTCCTAGACTACAACGTTTGTACAAGTCTATTCACACTGCAAAACATATGACTTGGCATGCTACTGGAAAGTCTACGGACGGTAAGATGCAACACCCGGTTGATGGTAAAGCATGGCAGAAGTTTGACAATAAGTATTCGGATTTTGCTATAGAACCAAGAAACGTTCGATTAGGGTTGGCTGCTGATGGTTTCAATCCGTTCGGCAACCTTAGTCAGACTTACAGCATGTGGCTGGTTATATTAACAACATACAACTTGCCTCCGTGGTTATGCATGAAAGAGACTTCTTTGATGCTGACGTTGTTGATTCCTGGCCCTAAATCACCGGCGAAGGACATTGATGTTTACTTGAAGCCCTTGATTGATGACCTTGTGGAATTATGGAAAAAATCAGGTATCTTGACTATGGACGCTGCTACAGGCACTCAATTCCACGTGAGAGCGATGCTTTTATGGACCATCAATGATTTTCCTGCTCAAAGTAGTTTGTCTGGTTGGCAAGGGAAAGGTTACTACGCTTGCCCTACATGAAAAGTAGACACTCCGGCTACGCGTGTGATAAGCAAAACAACTTATGTTGGTCATAGAAGATTCTTAAAAAAAAACCATAAATGGAAGAGGGACTGTAAGACATTCAATGGTGAAACCGATTACAGAGATCCTCCTAGAAAAGATACCAGGGCTGATATCTTGACTCAACTTGCGACATTGCTCACACGTGTGCTGGGGAAACATCCGGATTATGGGGGTGGGAAGATAAAACGTAATCATACAGTCGAGCTGAACTGGACTAAACGGTCTATCTTCTACGATCTTGAATATTGGTCTTTTCTTTCTCTACCACACAATTTAGATGTCATGCATATCGAAAAAAAATGTTTTGGAGAGTATCTTGAACACCTTGTTAATGAATGACAAATCTAAAGACACCGCTAAGGCAAGACAAGATTTGCAAGCTCTGGGCATTCGACAGGAGTTGTGGCTCGGAAACAAACAAAACGGGAAGTGCTCGAAGCCTCATGCTAAGTACTCCTTCACACCCGATAAAAGAAAACTCTTCTGTCAATACATCAAAACAGTTAAACTACCAGATGGGTTCGGATCCAAGTTCAAGTCAAAAGTGACCAAAGATGATAACAGTATAACGGGCATGAAGTCTCATGACTGTCATATAATGATGCAACGGTTACTTCCTTATGGACTTCAGCAATACTTGGACGCACAGACTTATACACCCTTGATCGAGCTTTGTTTCTTCTTTAAGCAAATTTGCGGCCGAACTTTGATGGTGAAAGACATGGTGAAAGCTAAAGACCAGTTGATCAATATTTTGTGCAGTCTCGAGCAAATATATCCTCCTGCTTTTTTTGACATTATGATTCACTTGGTTATGTATTTACCTGAAGAGGCTATTGAAGGCGGGCCTGTTTCATTCCGGTGGATGTATCCATTTGAAAGATACATGAAGAAGCTTAAAAACTATGTCCGAAATAAAGCTAAGCCGTAGGGTTCAATAGCGGAGGGTTATGTTGCAGATGAAGCATTAACTTTCTGTTCTCGTTATTTTCATGGTGTTGGGACAAAATTTAATCATCGTTTTTTTTTTCTTTTCGTATCGTAAGTGTTGTATTGTATTTTTAATATGTTGTATTGTATTTTTAATTAAATGAAATGAATTTATTTTATTTGGGTATTTAACTAAAAGGAAAAAAAAAGATAGTGGTGGGGCCCGAATGAGAAGTTTGTGGCTTGTTGTTATAAGGGGGGGTTGTTTGTTGTGGTGACGTGGTACCCCGTGAGATCCGAATGAGGAGAAAAAATGCTCACCACACCTAATGCTCTTACAGCAAAGAGCAAAGAGTATGGTTATGTTTTTTTTTTTTTTTTTTTTTTTTTTTTTTTTTTTTTTTTTTTTTATTTTTGGTTTTTACTTGATAAAAAAGCTTTTTCCTTTAGCTACATACACATGACTCACGACCACAGGTTTTTTTTATTCTACCCGACAAAGCTTTTTTCCCTTACCTACATACACGTGTCAGATTTTGTTATAAAACTTTTTGCTTTGAGTACACGTGAGGAGTGACTTGATTTCTCGTTTTTAGCCCGGAATAGGCTGACCGAATCTAGTGAGTAAAGAATTCAAATGAGAGAGAAAACCTTTTATATCAAATTCATTCTTTATATTGAGTTTATATCACGTTCTAAGTTCCAACGTATATCAGATTCATTATTTGATGAGTTTTTTTATGGTTTGCATAGGCAACAAACCAAGAATCTCCGGTTAGCTAATGCCGCAGATGTCAGAGGTGACAAAAAAACTCGGACGATACCTTTAAAAGGTCGTTTTCTGTATCATAATGACACCATCATGAATCATTGAATCCATCTTTTGAATTCCTCACTAACTGTCTTTAATTCTGTATAGACACCGAATGTAATTAGATAAAGTTTGTGGCTGTGCCTTACGAGGCTGATCCGCAAGTGGCGTTCCTCTTGCTGAAAGAACACGTGGATGCCATTCTCACTGCGGATGCTGACCTAATCCTTTACGGATGCGGGAAGGTAAGTAATTTTGTTTACAAATGTCTTTTTGCTACATAACAGTATGTGATTGTGTTCATTGTAACCTGCAACTTTAGCACACATGTCATCTTTTATTACGGGGAAATTATTATGAATTATGAATATGATTCTTCAAAACTAGAAGGTAGCAAAGTATTATGCGGTTTCACAAAAGAGGTGGTTTTACAAGTTTGAGTACACGTGAGGTGGTGTTCGGTATTATGAGATAAGGAAGGATTTGATTGATTGAAACAATGATAAAATGTACAAATATATAATCAAATGAGGAAGGATCTAGATGCGGGCTTGAGCCCGTTACAATACTAATACACAACAATGGGCTAACACTCCCCCGCAGTCGAAGCGGGATGACATCGGACGCTGAGGCTGGAGTGAAATTCTTCAAACAGTGCAGACGGTAAGCCTTTCGTGAAAATATCTGCATATTGGTAACGTGAGGGAACGTGGAGAACCCGAACCTAACCAGTGGCAACCAAGTCACGAACAAAATGAATATCAATCTCTATGTGCTTCGTTCGCTGATGCTGAACCGGATTACATGACAAGTAGACGGCACTAACATTGTCACAGTAGACTAGCGTAGCGGAAGATAAAGGTGTATGCAGCTCACGAAGTAAATTCCGTAACCAACAAGTTTCAGCAACAGCATTTGCAACCCCACGGTATTCTGCTTCGGCACTAGAACGAGATAGAGTTGGCTGTCTCTTAGATGACCAAGATAAAAGGTTGTTGCCAAGGAAAACACAGTAGCCGGAAGTGGATCTCCTAGTAGTGGGTCAACCAGCCCAATCCGCATCAGAATATGCTACCAAGGATGAAGTAGAAGAAGCAAACAACTGTAACCCATAGTGTAATGTACCCCGAACATACCGCAAAATCCGTTTAAGAGCTGATAGATGAGGCTCTCGAGGATCATGCATATGAAGGCAGACCTGCTGAACTGCATATGATATATCAGGGCGAGTGAATGTGAGATATTGAAGAGAACCTGCAAGACTCTGATATAATGTAGGGTTAGAGACTGGATCACCATCATCCCCCAGTTTCGACTTAGTGTCAACAGGAGTCCGACTGGGATTACAATTAACCATATGAGCTCTCTCCAAAACCTCAAGTGCATATTGCTTCTGAGATAAAAACAACCCTGTAGGATCACGAGAAACAGAGATACCCAAAAAGTAATTAAGTGGACCGAGATCAGTCATAGCAAACTCCTGATGTAAGGAACTAAGAATCCGCTGTAACAAATTATCAGAAGAAGCTGTGAGAACAATATCATCCACATATAATAATAGATAGGCAGTATCCGTCCCTTGTCTGTATATAAATAATGAAGAGTCACAGCGACTATGTGAAAATCCAACCCGAGTGATATAAGATGCAAATCGCTGAAACCATGCTCTAGGGGCTTGCTTGAGCCCATACAGAGACCGCTTCAATAAACATACATAATCGGGGTGTACAGAGTCTCGAAATCCCGGAGGCTGATGCATGTAAACAGTCTCGTTCAAATCTCCATGTAAGAAAGCATTCTTGACATCAAGCTGGTGAATCGGCCAATGTCGAGAAGTAGCTAAACTTAGTACAGTCCGAATAGTGCCCGGTTTAACCACCGGACTAAACGTCTCATCCACATCAACCCCCTTCAATTGATTACTACCGTTGGCCACAAGACGAGCCTTGTAGCGACTAAGAGTGCCATCAGCCAAATACTTGTGGCGAAAAAACCACATAGTGCGAATAATGTTGGTGTCCGTGGGTCTAGGCACAAGAGTCCAAGTTTCATTCTTAATAAGTGCAGTGTATTCATCACGCATAACATTTTGCCAATTAGGATCAGTAAACGCATCACGATAGGTTTTTGGTAATGGTGAGACCGAAGACACATGCATATTGAGACGCTCAGTAGGACGATTAGTCCCTACACGAAAGCGTGTGACCATGGGATGAATTGAGACAGGGTTTGGGTTATTAGGAGGATTTGGGATAATATGTTGGTGTTGGTGCGCGGGTGGTGATGTATTTGGTGTCTGTTGTTGGGCGGCGTTTGGTGATGGGGATGGTAATGGGTCATGGGTTACGTGATGTTGGGATGTATTAGGACTGGTGGGAATTGGTGGTGTTGGCTCATTTGTGGGTTGAGGCACAATGGGTTGCACAACAGGGGCGGATGGTATGAATGGAGGATTTATATCCGGTGAGTCATCCAAGAAATTGTAGTTGGGTGCCGATGTTGGTTTAGGGGTGCCATATGGAAAAACAGTTTCATCAAAAGTTACATGACGAGAAATGATTATTTTATTGGTGTTTAAGTTGAGGCAACGATACCCACGATGATTTGAAGCTTGTCCCAAGTAGATGGAGGGTGTGGCACGTGGTTCAAGTTTGTGATTAGGATATAAGTGGGGGTAACATAAGCAGCCAAATGTGCGTATAAGGCTATAATCCGGGTTTTGGCCAAACAGTCGGGTATACGGGATTTCGTTGGCAATAGCTGTGGAAGGTAAGAAGTTGATTAAATGGACAGCCATGTTTAAAGCTTCAACCCAAAAGGTTGGTGGAAGGTTGGCCTGGAAAAGTAAGGTTCGAATGAGGTTATTGATGGTGCGAATCATCCGTTCTGATTTCCCATTTTGTTGAGATGTCTTGGGGCATGAGAAACGAAACTGAATGCCATTGTCGGCAAAAAGTTTATGAAGAGTGCGGTTATCAAATTCACCGCCATGGTCACACTGAAACGATTTGATTTCACACTTAAATTGAGTGTGAACGTATTTGCGAAATAGAACAAATTTTGATAATACATCAGATTTGTTTATCAACGGGTAGACCCAAACAAAATGAGAATATTGATCCAAAAACAAAACATAATATTTAAAACCCGAGAGGCTCAAAATTGGTGAGGTCCATACATCAGAATGAATAACATACAAACATGCATTAACAATAGTATCGGAACTGACAAATGGAAGTTGAACGTGTTTGCCAAGCTGGCAAGCATGACAAAGCATAGGCGGCTTCTCCTTATTACAAGATATAAATTTTTTTGAGACTAGACGGCGTAGCACTTCGCTCCCTGGATGTCCAAGGCGCTGATGCCACGTATGTTGACTTACAAGTAGAGCTTGAGGAATAGGACACGGGGCCGTGACAGGGTATAGGTCACCCGTGCTGTCACATCAAAGAAGCACCCGACGTGTCATGAAATCCTTGACGGAAAACCTAAAAGGATCAAATTCAACAATGCAATTATTGTCACAAACAAATTGACGGACAGATATAAGATTTTTGACAATATGAGGGGTAATAAGGACGTTATTTAAGTAAGGGGGTCGAGAAGGAGTAGGCAAAATGCTACGACCCGTATTGGTGACCGGAATGTTATGCCCATCACCAACCGATATAGATGGATACATGCAAGTATTAAAAATGTTACTAAGACTATTAACATACGCATTAAGGTGTGAGCTCGCACCTGTGTCCATGTTCCATGCACCAGTTGTAGGGTCATAAAGAGTCCCGGCGGTGAAAGCATGAGGTAACATGGTTTCCTGTTCTGGAGTGACCGTTTGCCCGAAATGTTGAAATAGTGGGCCTGCTGTAGCCTGATGAACAGTAGGCGTTGGTTGGCTGGTTGGGTTTACAACAGCTTGGGGTTGGGTTGCGGTGTACATAAGACCAGGTGGGTATGTATTAGTGGTGGGTTAGGCTTGAAGAGGAGCAAAGCTCGGTGGGGTTCTAAGAGATGTAACTGGACTAGCGAGTGAAGTGGGATAGGGAATTTGAGGTGGGTTTATTGGGCTCATATGTTGGGCGGTGTACGTGATGTAAGCCGAGGGTCCATTAGTAGTGGTGTTAAGGCTACTGATTTGGCCAGTAGGTGTATTGGTATGTCCCCTCCGTAATACCAAGTGTGGAAAACTAGAAGGGGGGGTTGAATAGTTTTACGTCTTTTTAATTTTATTATGAAAACTTTGTTTCCTTTTAAAACCTTAGATTTGAGTTTATATGAAAAATGATACTTGAACAATATTATTAATTATATGTGTATCCTTTTAGATTTGTTATAAAAGTTTTATTTTTATGAATGGAGTTTTAAATTGATCTTTATGTGAAATCAACTTCTAATTAATACTAACAGTTATATATGCCTATATGTATGAAAGTAATGACGATATAAAGAAATAAGTAAGAGATGGAAAGATCAAACCGAGACACGAGGGATTTATAGTGGTTCGGCTACAAGGACACCTTCCTTGCCCTACTCCACTCCCCGAGCACACCTTGCTCGAGAGTTTTCTTCACTACTTCAACAAGCTCCCTTATGGCGGAGAAAACCTTACACACTTTCGCTTACACCGGTTTAACGACACAAAGCTAAATGTCGAGTTCTAATCGTAGCTAGAACCAATCTCACAACTTCAATCACAACTTGTTCACGACTTATTCACGACTTCTTCACGACGACTTCACGACTTCAACACAACGGCTTCACGACTTCTACAAGACGACTTCACAACTTCTAAGCTACGGCTTCACGACTTCTACACAACAACTTCACACCTTCTAAGCTACGGCTTCACGACTTCTACACAACGACTTCACAACTTCTACATGAGGACTTCACGACTTCTAAGCTACGGCTTCACGACTTCTACATGACGACTTCACAACTTCTAAGCTACGGCTTCACGAATTCTACATGACGACTTCACAACTTCTAAGCTACGGCTTCACCACTTCTGCATGACGACTTCACAACTTCTAAGTTACGGCTTCACGACTTCTACATGACGACTTCACAACTTCTAAGCTACGGCTTCACGACTTCAACATGATGACTTTACAACTTCTAAGTTATGGCTTCACGACTTCTAGACCACGGCTTTACAACTTCTACATGACTTCTTTACACCACAACTACTTATACACCTTCTTCACTACTTACACACTACACTAATCTATGGGAAACTAGAAGGGGGGTTGAATAGTTTACCGGTTTAAAGATCCTTTTAAAAATCTTGTTTTAAAAGTTAGCAATTGGAAACTTTGATTCGAACTTTATGTGTAACCAATCAACACCACTATGAACTACACACTAAGCTAAGTAATAATAACAAATAAAAGTAAAGAGTAGAGTTGGAAAGATCGAACCAAGACAGAGGATTTATAGTGGTTCGGCCATGAAGCTCTTCTTCGCCCTACTCCACTCCCCGAGTACCACACTCGAGAGTTTCAAACACTATATCAACAACCTCCCTTCAGGCGGAGAAAACCGTACACGTCGCTTATCCTATTACCGACACTAAGCTAGATGTCGAGTGCTAATCTTAGCTAGCACCAATCTACCAAGGTCCACGTGACCAAACACTCAAGCCCAGTGGCTTCAAGAGATCACCAAGATCTCACTAAAATAGCCCGATTGCCCAAGTGCTAAGAGTATCTGTCCCGCTCACAGAAAATTCCCCCTTAGCCCAGGGCAACTGATCCGACGGACCACAGGACGCCACATCATCGACCAAAGTATATATACAACTGTTGATACGATGTATAAGGGATGTATTGTATTTTGGGCAACTTTTGAATTTTGGGCAACAAATACATGAACAAAAGGATATTTTGGTCATTTTACGTGCATTAAAATTAGAAACTTGTTATTAACATAAGACCACAACTCGATGGATTCAGATCTAGCTCTCAATCAAAACAAAAATAAATCCCTATCACTCTCACGCATAACAAATCATACACAAACAAAAAAAACACAAACTGCACTCACAAAAAAATCCAAAAACAACACACACAACACAAACAAAGTCAAAACCCAGAAAATTTACACACACCAAAACCCAGATCCATCACAGATTTCGATCAGTGGTGGTCGCTTGTTCGGTCTTCTCCTTCGTTTCGTGATTACCAGATTTGCATATACGTCTTTCTATGTTAGCATGTCATAATCGGGTTAAACATGTAAAGTATTCTTACTGCTGTTGTTAGCATATACGTATTCTTACTGCTGTTGTTACTCTTGAAGGTGTCAACAACTATCACTCTTTTGGTACTTACTTTCTTACTACTTTTTATATTAATCTATGTTGTAGATCTTGATTTTTAATGATATTAGTTTGCGCGCCTTCCACATTGTGATTTGTTTGTTGCTTTTATTTGAGTTTGTTAGAGGACTTGATCTTGATTAATGTGTGTTAGGAGCTAAGTTTTAAGTGGGGTTAGATTAACTTTAGCGTTAAATGGGAATACGTGTGACGGAACATTAGTTTTCGAAGGTCCATTATATTCATATTTCAAATTTTCAATTAAAGGTATCAAAGTTCAGTTGGTTTCTAAGGTCTGAACATTAGTTTTCACAGGCACTTTTTGACTACATTGCTGCAGAACTTGCTAAATTTGTTGCGGATGAAAGTCATAGGTTCATTCGTCGTGCAGGCAGACAGAGGGAGTTAGGTTTTACCTTCTCGTTCCCTGTGATGCAATTGTCTATTGATTCAGGAACTCTTATTAGGTGGACCAAAGGCGTCTCTATTGAGGAAATGGTAATTACATACTATTCCTAAGTAGTTCTATTTCACATTTTCTTCCCTAAAAAAGCCATGAATGTTTGCTATATTCTTGAATATTGGTAGGTCGGTCAAGACGTGGTTGCAGAACTAACAAGAGCAATGGATAGGCAAGGTGTCGATATCCGTGTATCTGCTCTGGTGAGTTCATGTAGGTTGCTAATGTTGCATACTGTGGGGTTGGGATGTTGAAAAGTATCCAAACATCCATAAAAAAGAAATAAAGGACGTATAAGTTCGCATTACGAATAGTGTATAGCAAATCAAGTTTACAACAAAATATCTTTAATACTAAACTAGTTGGTGTAAGCATAGTTTGATTGCCTATGAAATTAAACATACGGACAATTTTCTTTAGGTTAATGATACAGTTGGAACTTTGGCTGGAGGTAGATATGAGAACAGTGATGTTTGCGTAGCTGTGATCTTGGGCACCGGAAGTAATGCAGCTTATGTGGAACGAGCTCAGGCTATACCAAAATGGCATGGACCACACCCCAAATCGGACGAGATGGTGAGCTATTATTATACGCTATACCGAAATGGCATGGACCCGTATGAAATTAAACACAACACGACTCATACTGCAATTCTTTTCTAGGTCCTCAACATGGAGTGTGCTCATGAGTCATATATGCAGTCTCAAGTGCCACCTCCTCAGCCGCCACCACCACCTCAACAGCAGCAGCAACAACCGCCACCTAGCCAATATATGCAGTCTCAAGTGCCACCACCTCAGCCGCAGCAGCAGCAACCACCACCTCAAGCTCACTCGTTGCCACAGTATCAGCAGCAGTGGGGCCAGCAAGTGCAACCACAGCCATCGATGCAACCTGGGTCCAGACCATCATCACCTCAAGTTTACCCTCAGTACCTCCCGAGTCAACCACCTGAACCACTTCCAAATAGTATGCCAATGCAAATGCCATATTCTGGTATTCCCCCGCCTGGCTCTAGCCAACCAATGACATACGCTTATGGTGGACCAGTCCGAACCTCTCAGCCTCAGCCTCAGCCTCAACCACCACCACAGCAACAACCCCCACCACCACCACAGCATCTGAAGCCGGCTTATGGAGGACCACCAGGGGATGGATATGTGCCAGCCGGCGGACCCCCAAGTGGGTATATGATGTATGAAAACGAGTCGGGAAGGGTTCAGCATCCTAGCCAAGCAGGTCATTTTCCACAAGGCGGATATCCTCCGACCCAACAGCAAGCTAGTGGTGGTAGTGGGATGATGTCACGTCCTGGACCTGGACCTGCTCCTGGGCAGTTTATGCGTAATAATCCATACAACGAGCTGATAGATAAATTGGTAAGCATGGGGTATCGTGGTGATCATGTTATGAGTGTGATTCAGAGGCTAGAAGAGACTGGACAGACGGTTGATTTCAATGCAGTGCTCGATAGGTTGAATGGACATCCGTCAGGGGGAACTCAGAGAGGATGGTCTGGTTGATTGGAATTCTGGTGATGAATTACTTGTGTGTGTTTTGGATTTTATTATATGTGTTTTGAATAATTCTAACGTGTTTGTGATGGTGATGTCTTATATGGACAGACGGAGAGAGATATTTTTAGTTGGTATCTCTTCGTTGCAGCATTTCATTTGTGGTATGTGGTAATTTGATATAGAGCGGTGAATGCTAGTTTCGTTTTATTATGACTGGTTATTCTGCGAACTATATGCATATGTAAAGTTTGAACATCCGAGAAATAAAAAGGCATCATCTTGTAGCATGCATCTGGCGATGTGATGGTGAATCTTTACTAATCTCGCCATCAGAAACCTAGTGTGCCAGCAGAAGCTTTTGCTGCGTGCTTGATGGCCTTCATTATCGCGGTGTTTGTTTGCCATTTTTATGTTTATTTAGCCAATGGTTGGGTCTTATGCTTCTGTTCCTTTATTGTGATCTCTCATCGTGACTTGTTTTGCATGGTTTTTGTCACTTGTCTTTTTTCGTGTTCTTGACGGTTCGACCGACCTTCACTATTGGCTTTATGGTTAGAACAAATATTGGTTGGCGGATGGGTTCATGAGTTTTTTACAATGGGTGTAGCATTGTAGCAAGTTGATTCAAGGAACCCATACTGTAGTAATGTTCTGATATGTCAATATTTGTATAACACAATCACATTGGTCAATCAGCTGGTTAAGTTTCTAGGCCGAAAATGTTGATAACATGTCACCTCAACACTAGGTGCTCGTTGAGCTATAGGGCTTGTTTTATAGCAAAATTTGTTGTCATCTCAGCACTATCTTCAATAACTTAGAACCTGTAACTTAACCACATTGGGGTGGTGCAACAATGGAACGACTAGTAGTCTACGAGGTGTTACGGAACAACTACCCGACGAGTGGTAATAACGACAACTACAGTAGGTTTGACAGTAGCGTTAGGACGACTGGTTCTCGTAGTTGTATTGCCCTAACGCAACGACTCAAACAACTACGAGTGCTCCCAAGACGATGAGACGCATGCGCTATACCGTCGAGTATTGCTTGCGAAGCAACCACAACTCGTTGTATTTCATACTACTGTTACGAATTTTATATTTTATGGAATAAGTTCATTGCTGCTGTTAGCTTTAGCTGGTTCCTGCTGGTAGTGTTAGTTGATGCTGAAGTATTTTTGGGCAACTTTTGGTATTCTTTTGGGCAACTTGTGTATTTTTTGGGCAACTTTTGTATTTTTTGGGTAACTAGTCTATTTTTTGGGCAACTTGTGTATTTTTGGGCAACTTTTGTATTGAAAGCTACCAGCAGAATGAGTTCATTGCTGCTGTTAGCTTTAGCTGGTTCCTGCTGGTAGTGTTAGTTGATGCTGACGTATTTTTGGGCAACTTTTGGTATTCTTTTGGGCAACTTGTGTATTTTTTGGGCAACTTTTGTATTTTTTGGGTAACTAGTCTATTTTTTGGGCAACTTGTGTATTTTTGGGCAACTTTTGTATTGAAAGCTACCAGCAGAATGAGTCAACGCACGCCCAAAAAACACACAAGTTGCCCAAAAAAATATTTTATGGAATAAGTTCATTGCTGCTGTTAGCTTTAGCTGGTTCCTGCTGGTAGTGTTAATTGATGCTGAAGTATTTTTGGGCAACTTTTGGTATTTTTTGGGCAACTTGTGTATTTTTGGACAACTTTTGTATTTTTTGGGTAACTTGTCTATTTTTTGGGCAACTTGTGTATTTTTGATACAAATAGTACATATATGATGTATAAAGTTCGGGCTACTCTGGTTGGTATTCGAATGAACAATCTATACGTACGTCTATATACACACAGTTACAAGTTAGGTTCTAGCATCATAATGGCAAAAATTGAGAAAACTCAAGTTACAAGCCAGAAAGAATGGATCTAAAAAAAAAGGAAAATAAATGATCCGACAGAACAAGGCCACTGAATGCCTGACTATTTCCGGAAAGAGTAGCTTCCAACTCCACAGATGACAAAAGAATATGTGAAAGGGAAATAACGACTTGCTTCATATCTGGTCTTAAAATTATATCATTCTCTACGCATTGCTTTGCCAGCGTAGCCATCTATATTCGATATATTTGATATTCTGTTCTGTTAAAAAAAAATAAACTCAAATAGAGTGACTTATTCGAGGATCATGACTCATCAGCTGAACCATTTGCTGTTGGGGGGCTGCAGGTGGAGGTGGGGCCACTTGACTCGGAAGGGCAAGAGCTAATTGCTGACCAGTGGAATCGGCCGAACAATCGTTCTTTTTGGCATCAGGTGTTGAAGACCGCTCCTCATTTTGCTGTGAGTTGTGACTCGAAGATGAATCTTTTTGGGCAAGTTGAAGCTTCGCTAGTTCCTTTTGGGTATCAGCGAGTTCCTGTTTGTCCCTCAAAATCTGCACTGACCTGTGAACCTGCAGCAATTATACCACAAAAATTCAATCAAAATCACTTCCACCGTGAAAAGAGAAAAGCCAGAGGTTCAGACTCATCATCTATAAATGATCAAAACTATGTTATCTTTATTTTTCTAAGAGTTAAATGCGTTAAGAGACTTAGAGCCAAAAGATTTAGCCAAAAAGGGAGCATAGCAAATGGCTCAACAAGCAAACACACTTGAGAATCACGACTCAAATAAAAACCACATACATTAGTTTCTTGATAGCATAGTATGTACATCATTATTTATTTTTAGACAAATTTTACAAGTCACAGAGGTGCTCATAGTTTGTCCAAAGCCGATCAAACCCGCAACCCAAACAACTTGGCCGTTTTTGGATGGTTGGCATGCTGATACTAGGTCAGGCGGCTGGTTTGAAAATTTACCAAACCAAGACACCCTGTTTGGTTAGTATTTGGAGTGTCACACCAAACCATTTATATTACATTTTTATCAACAGGCAAGGAGTCCACATGCCCTTTCATGTTTTTGCGTATACCAAACTAAATTGCCTTGTTTCAGTTCAGCTACAACAAGGCTGGTTTGGTTTGGTTTACCCGACAGAGGTCATTATCTAACGGTCGAACCTTTCCAACCTGACCATCTCATAAATAAAAAATAAAGTCTCTTGCAACTCACCTCTTGAAGATGCTTCTCCAGAAACTTGAGCTTCACCTCTGACTCTCCATGATCACGAGTCAAATCAGAACGCATCTCCCCAATTGATTTATCAAGATTGTAGCAATACAATTCCAATTGTGACAAGCGTGAACTAAGCCCTTCGAGAAAACGCATAAGGTTATCCGTGTGTTTCTTCATTGATCTCTCCACAGCCAAGAGGATCACTTCTTGGCTACTAGAATCATCAGGTGGACTGTACGACGAATTGGGGAACACTGATGTTCTTGCCATTCGGTTCTTATGAAACTCCTGCTACAAATTTTCAGCTTAAGCCACTTATGTCCAATCATATGATATTGAAATTTAAAAACATTTATACAAGTATTTAACAATGTGCAACTTCCACCACAATCTACAACCTGGAGCAGATTTTTCAGGATTGATCGAGTTAACCTTATATAATTAGATTATGAGCAGCCAAATATTTTATTTAAGCATTTTGGGATCGTTTATTAAAACTTTACTCATAGACTCACAACTACTATAGTGTTTTTAAACGCTTACATTTTCTGCTTATATGCTTATTTTTTAGCATATAAGTAATCTGCTTCTGCTTATAAGCTACGCATAAACAGATAAGCAACCTCAAACACCATCTAATCAGATAACCCTAACTTAAACCTCACAAACAGATAAGTAATCCCAAACACCCATAAAACCCCAATTTAAACCACACCTTTACACAATCCATTCCAAACCCCAAATCCAAACATCCACATATCACAAAAACCAAACAATTACCATAATATAACACATACCCTTTACTCAAAACAACTCAAATCACAAAACCCTTTAACAAATTCACACATAAACCCAGATCAAGAAACATATCACAAACCTTAAAAAAAAAAAAACCTTAAAATCAATCAACTCAAATAATCAATCCAAGAAAACAAATGGGTATTGACCAAAAATGAATAAAGTTTCATACTTTAACTGAATTAGAAGCAATCGCTGAATCAGAATAAGCTGTGATAATAATGAAAATCCCAATTAATATCACTTCCACTCAAGTTTATGCATATCAGTTACAATACATATAGTAATTTGGAATAGAGATCTGCAAACGATAAAGCATCGGATAATTTACCTTGTTTAACTAAAAGGGATTTGATTGATAAAGCAATTGAGGATTCATCTGGGGTTATTGAAGGGGACATACGGCTGGTTAAGATACGTGTGGCGTATTTGATTGTGTTAGGGTTAGGGTTTGGTGTCAGACGGTGGATTAGTTCGGTTATTAGATCTCCTACGCGGTGGTCGGAGGAGGAGGACATGGTAGTTTACGGCGGCGATGTGAGTGAGTGAAGTGAAGGGTGGTGTTTGGTTTGATTTGATTTTGGTGAGTGAATTGTGGGCGCGGAAATGCTTTTTATTTTGGTCTAGTCCGTCTGGTTTTAGTAGTATGAGTAATATGTGAAATGACAAAAAAACCATCTGTACAATATACGTGTAACACCCCAACCCGGCAAGGGTAAAGATATCACAATAATGGCTTCATATCAGACTACAAGCATTAAATCCAAACATGATAAGTCCATAACATAAATGGTCAAAGGAAATAAGTCAACACAACTTATGTCCAAAACAGGAATAAACCGAAGTACATAATCCAAAATGCCTAAACAATGGCATAACAGAAACAGAATCCGAAATGGTATATCTAGAATGCTAAGGTCAAAGCTTCACACAGTTGCTCTCATCCCCAAAGCTAAAACCCCGAATCCAAGCTTAAATACCTGCCGTACATGAAAAGAAACGTACGGCTGAGCTTAAAAAGCCCAGTGAACAGATACATATACAAAGCAATAATAATGAAATAGAACTGAAATATGGTGCATGGGGAAATATCATGAGGTATAAACAAGAGACAGAAAATAAAAGAAGAAAAGGATAGTCATCCACCACGAGCCCAGAACAGAACAGATAATAATCATCACAATCCAGAGGGGATGCCTCTTAAGTAACCAGATAATATGAGGGGTGTCCTCATGTATCAAATGGAGTGATCAGCTCCCAGATAAATGTGAAAGGCGTGTATTGCACACAAGCACCAGTCACCAGAACAGATATCATATATATATATAATTAAATCCACTAACAGAACAGATCTAGGATGCATCCATACGCCCCCCAGAACATATCATATTGGCCATAATCATAGAAGTGTGCACATATCATAAACAGAATGGGGACGTGGCGGAACATCACTCTACCGCCCTAGAGTCATGCCATTGGTGCATCAATGACACGGACATGGAACCCCCATGCCTAGTGAAATGGCTCGGGTATCAAACTAAGAGTCAAATAACATATCATAATCAGAGGGTCATATATCAGAGGTCAAATCAGATGGTCCATAACAGATGGTTCATAACAGATATATCAGATGTAATAACAAAGGTCCAAATCAGAGTGTAACCAGAAAGGTTCATAGTAAAAGGGTTCATAGCAATGGTTTTGGGAAAAACTTAAACGAATCAGAATCAGAATCATAACCATGAGATAGGACACCCTTACTGAAAAAGGGCAGAGTATCTGTACCTTATTGCAAGCAAAATAAAACCAGAAATAGCAAACACTGACAAGCTCAGGATCTCTCCTTCTTCACACCTAAGAGAGTAGAAGAGTATTACAAAAGGTTTTAACTGACTTTCCATTTTAAGTAACTTTCCCTTTTTAGCAGGTTTCCAAATTTAGTAAGTTTCCAAAATTAGAAAGTTTCCTTATTTAGAAAGTTGGGTCAACATTCATAGTTAAATCATTATTTCTGGAATTAGGGTATCTTTTATCACATTTACATATTTGGTCCTTATAGATTTACAATTTACACTTTACACCCTTTACTTTCACAAGTTACACTTTAGACCCTTAATTCATCAAAATTTCACAATGGTCACTTATTTATCATATTATAAGAGTGCACCCTCAATTTTACAGAATTTACACATTAGGTCCTTTTAGTTTACAAAGTTACATATTATATCCTTAATTTCCATTTTCAAATCTTAATTAATAATAATTACCCATTAGTCCAATAAATTCCCAAAATTTCATATTTCATCCTCATTATATTTTTATGTTCGAACCATGCTCAACTTTTCAGAAATTACAAGTTTAGTCCCTCTTTTAAATTATTTTACAAAATCGAATTACACTTTATCACATAAACATTTTAATCCTTTTAATTCTAAAATTTACACATGACACCCCTAACTCATATTTTATTCGAATAGGACACATCCCAAAATAAGTTCTAAAAGTAACCCTTAGGTTTTAAAAGTTACAAAACAAGCCCTCCTAGTTTAATTAAATTCCATTCGATTTAACAACTTTTCATAAATTACAATTTAAATCATTTAAACCTCATATTTACACATAGGCCCTTCATTTTATATTTTATTCACCTTCGACACTGATTTATACACTTTACAAAAATGACCCCTTAGTTCCAGAATTCACGAACACATCCTTACATTTTTTTTAAAAGTCCAATTCGCATGAAAAATCAATTCGAAACCCTAAATCAATTTGCAAAACACAACCTAATCATGATCAATCATTTACACCTCATTTTTCTGCATTAGATATTTCCAGGAACACAACAAACATAACCCTAATCGAATTAGGGTTTCATTTCATTTGATTTATTCTTTCCATTTTAGCGATATACAAATTAATTATACAACGATCGAATCTAGCTTCAAGCATTCGATTTCTTATTTTTCTCAGGTCACATAGGTCGAATAGAATCCAGGAAAATTGTTTACAACATCCAGAAAATTCGCATACAATATATTTGGTTTTATACGTGTTTTAAACATTTTAATTCCAACGATTTGTTTAAGGTTGCATGCATTGAATTATATAATTTATCTGAGTTAAATAAGGTTGAAAGATCATGGGAAAAATACCGATTCAGAGTTTGAACGAGCGAATGAGCAGAAATCAAAATACACCTTGTCGAGTGAACCTTTGAACCAAGATTTTTCTAGCGATCGATCCACAGCCTCCACGACCTTAGGAACATTTTTCACATAGCATAATCGACATGAGGAACATGAGAAAAATGATCACAAGATTTTAGAAGGGTCGTACGAATTGATTTGGAATATTTACCTATCGGATGAAAATGATTTCTAGCGATCGAACCAAGAAGAAACCACGACCAAACCCAATTTTCTTAGCTTCCTTAATTCACGAACAACACCAGAAAAATGCTCTTTTAGTTCCAGAAAATCGGATGAAGGTTTGAGGAATTATTTTGTGTGTTTTTCTTTAAGCGGCTATAGAGAAAATTAGGGTTCTAAGAGGTTTAACTTATTTAGGGATAGAGGAGCGTCAAGGGGAGGGTTTACAGCTCCCAAAATCACGGAAATATTCAAGGCCCATGAATGTGATTTAAATTTCCAAATAAATGTAATTTATTTGCCTTTAAAGTCTAATTATTTGATTTTTTTGTGCTAATCGGTTCAATAAGGGCAATTTGGTAATTTTGTAACTTTTATAAATATTAATCAAAGTTGTTAAAATTATTTTATATCATGTCTTGTTCTTTTCCAGAAGTTTGGGATCGATTCGGTACTTTATAAGCTTTTAATTAATTTTATAGTTTGTAGGGGCAAAATGGTCATTTTACATGTTTTGGATTTTTAGGTGTTACAACTTCTTCCCCTCTAACAAAAAAATTTCGTCCTCGAAATTTGCAAAAAGGTACAGATGAAATGAAACAGAAGACAAGACAAAGACATACCAGATCAGAATACAAAGTGGGGATAACTGGCACGAATCGATTCTTCAGTCTCCCAGGTAGCCTCGCGCTCTGGGTGATTCTTCCAAAGAACCTTTATGAATGGAATGACTTTATTCCTCATGACCCGCTCTTGCCGGTCCAGAATAGCCTCCGGCTCTTCGGATAAAGACATATCCGGCTGAATCTGATCAAGTGGATAAGACACCACATGCAACGGGTGATAGTTGTATCCCCTCAGAAGAGATACATGGAAAACATTATGCACATGAGATAGCTGAGGAGGTAGAGCCAGACGATAAGAGACCTCCCCAATACGATCCAGAATTTCAAAGGGACCAATAAACCGAGGACTCAACTTGCCCTTAATTCCAAAACGCTTAACACCTCGGAAAGGAGATACTTTCAGAAATACTCGATCACCAACATTAAACTCTAGGTCACGACGGTGCTTGTCAGCATAGCTCTTCTGACGAGCACGGGCCTCCTTTAACTTTTCTCTAGCAACGGCTACCTTTTCGTTGGTGTCCCGAACCAACTCCGGACCCTCAATAATACGCTCCCCTACTTCGTTCCAACAAACCGGCGCTCTACACTTGCGCCCATATAACATCTCGAACGGAGCCATCCGAATACTAGCATGCCAACTATTATTATATGCGAACTCCACCAAACATAAATACTCGTCCCAACTACCGGTCCATTCCAAAGCACAAGATCGTAACATGTCTTCCAATGTCTGAATGGTCCTCTCCGACTGACCATCAGTTTGGGGATGAAAAGCGGTGCTAAACTTAAGGCGAGCGCCCCAAGCTTTATGAAGTCCCTTCCAGAACCGTGAAGTGAAACGAGGATCACGATCAGAAACGATAGATGAAGGCATACCATGCAATCTGACAATTTCCTGCTGAAAGATTTCCGCCAACTTACTGATACTATAGGTCATACGGATGGGTAAGAAATGAGCAGATTTAGTTAGCCGATCGACGACCACCCAAATCGCATCATGTCTTTTACGAGTCAAGGGCAGACCAGAAACGAAATCCATGGAAATCTCATCCCACTTCCAAGTAGGAATCTCCAGAGGTTGCAACAGACCACTAGCTCGCTGATGCTCAATCTTAACTTGCTGGCAGGTCATACATTTAGCAACAAATAACGCCACATCTTGCTTCATGCCGTTCCACCAGAAGTGTTGCTTTAGATCCCGATACATCTTGGTAGAACCAGGATGTATAGAGAAAGGAGAACTGTGAGCCTCAGTCAAAACAGCCTCACGCAAATCAGAATCATTAGGCACACATAAACGGTCCTCATACCAAACAACTCCGTTATCATCAACTCTAAACTCAGTTTGCTTACCCTCTTCAATATTTTGAACAATAGCCCAGAGTTCACCATCATCTTTCTGAGCCTCTTTAATACGCAACATCAGATTCGACTCAATTTTCAAACTAGCCCAGTAACCAACGTCACGTCGAACACACAACTCGACATCCAAACGCTCCAAATCCTTAAGAACATGAGAATCAATCTCCAAGCTAGCAATCATCCCAGACTTACGACTAAGTGCATCAGCAACTACATTAGCCTTGCCTGGGTGGTACTGGATGTTCGTGTCGTAATCTTTTAGAAGCTCTAACCATCTCCTCTGCCTCATATTGAGCTCCTTCTGAGTAAAGATATATTTGAGACTCTTATGATCGGTGAAGATATCACACGATTCACCATACAAGTAATGTCTCCAGATTTTTAAGGCAAAAACAACCGCGGCTAATTCCAGATCATGAGTTGGGTAGTTTTCTTCATAGGGTTTTAATTGCCGAGAAGCATAGGCAATCACCTTGCCGTGTTGCATAAGCACACAGCCTAAACCCTTCTTAGACGCATCGCTATAAATCTGGAAGCCTCCAGAACCAGAAGGTAAAGTCAGAATAGGTGCGGACACTAATCGCCTTTTCAACTCCTCAAAACTCTGCTCACGCTCATCAGTCCATACAAACTTTTCACCCTTCCGCATCAACTGAGTCAGAGGCAAAGCCAACTTAGAAAACCCTTCAACAAAACGCCGGTAATAACCAGCTAATCCCAGAAAACTCCGAATTTCAGTCACCGTGGTAGGTCTCGGCCACTTAGTGATAGCCTCAACCTTAGCGGGATCCATAGTGATGCCCTCTGCAGACACGATATGACCAAGGAAAGCGACTTGGTTAAGCCAGAACTCACACTTAGAGAATTTCGCGAATAACTTCTGCTGCCTCAGAATACCCAGAACTATACGCAAATGCTGCTCGTGCTCCTCAGACGATTTAGAATATACCAGAATGTCATCAATAAAAACAATGACGAACTTATCGAGGAATTCATGAAAGATCCGGTTCATCAAATCCATAAACACAGCAGGAGCATTTGTTAGGCCAAACGGCATAACCAGAAACTCATAGTGTCCATAGCGGGTACGGAAGGCAGTCTTAGAAACATCCTGCTCTTTAACTCGCAGTTGGTGATAACCAGATCGCAAGTCGATTTTAGAGAACACCTTGGCTCCTTGCAATTGATCAAACAAGTCATCAATGCGAGGAAGCGGATAACGGTTTCGAATGGTAATGCGATTTAACTCGCGATAATCAATGCACAGCCGCATAGACCCATCCTTCTTCTTCACAAAAAGAACCGGAGCACCCCAGGGCGAAACACTAGGCCGAATAAAACCGTTCCCCAATAGCTCTTCCAATTGCTCCTTTAATTCCTTTAATTCGACAGGCGCCATCCGGTACGGAGCCTTAGAAATAGGTTCGGCACCGGGAATCAGATCAATAGAAAATTCAACTTCTCTAGCCGGAGGAAGGCCAGGAAGTTCATCAGGAAATACATCAGCATACTCCCGAACAATGGGAACGCTAGCAACATCAGGACTTTCTACAGATGAATCTTTAACAGAAGCCAAATAGCCTTGGCAACCATGAGATATCAGAGTTCGTGCTTTCATGGCAGAAATAATCTTAACGGATTTCAGAGGCTGGGAACCATGATAAATGAAATCAGGATGATGAATATTGCCGAAGATCACCTTGCGGGCATAACAATCGATGGTAGCCTTATGATCAGCCAACCAATCCATGCCCAGAATCGCATCAAAATCGGTCATATTAATGGGAAGCAGATTTGCAGGACGAACACGATCATCGAAACGTAGAGGGCAGTTAACATATTCATGATCAATAATCACTTGGGTTTTCATTGGGGTTGCGATTGATATACGATTTATTAATGGTTTTGGTTCCAGATTAAGTTTCTTAGCAAAGTTTACAGATATAATGGAATGAGTAGCTCCGGTGTCAAACAATACAAAAGCCGTACGATCTCCAATATAAAGTATGCCAGTAATGGTACCTGATGTGTTGGCCGCTTGGTCCCGAGTAGTAGCATACACTCGGCCCATGGTCGGAGCTGGCCTAGTCGGTTTGCTGGCACGATGGGGTTCTTCTTGGGGCAATCTTTGATCCGGTGCTGAGAAGAGCCACACGAAAAACAACCCCCAGAAGCTTTATAACAAGGACCCGGATGTGGTTTCCCACATGTAGTACATAAAGGAGGAGGAGGTAGAGTCTCAACAGCCTTCTTCTGGCCTGACGATCCTGACTGCTGATACTGCTGAGAATCCCTACGCCTGCTATTATCACCCTGACCTTGACCCTGACGGTCACCACCATACCGACCATAATCCTGCCGGCCCTGGTTCCTAGAATCCTGACGCCTATAATCACCACCTCGGTCCTGGCGACCCCGCTGATCCTGCCCATGGTCCTGACGACCTCGAAAATCCTGTCTCTGGTCCTGACGACCCTGACCCCGAGTATCAACCCTGTTGCCATCTCTATCACGTTTATTAGATCTCCTGTCCTCATGCAGCAACTCAATGTTGCGCGCAGCATCCTGAACACTAGCCACATCCTCATATGGAGTGTTAACAATCCGGTCTAACACCCATCCCTTAAGAGCCCATTTGAAGTGACGAGCCTGTCGAACCGCATCCCCGGTAACCTCTGGCCCAACGAAACTGGCCAGACGTAAGAATCGCTGCATAAAGTCTCCTGAAGACTCATGATCACCTTGACGAATCGACCCGTATTCCCTCTCATATCTCAGCTTTTCTGCCATAGGAATGTACTGCTTATAAAACACCTCAATGAACCCTGCCCACGAACAAGTCTCAGCAAAATCATCCCCCTTTGCCTGCACAAGGGCAGTCCACCAATTCTGAGCGTCACCTTCCAGCTTGAATGTAGCCAAACGAGTTTTAAACTCGTCAGCACATCCGAGAACCCTGAACAATTTCTCGACGTGGGTAATCCAGTCCTCTGCCTCATGAGGAGTGGCAGCTGACTTGAACGAAAGAGGCTTGAGCTTGTTGAACCGCTCAATCCACACATGAATACCAACCGGTGGGGGAGCGGGTGGGTCACCGCCACCACCACCTCCAGAAGGACCTGCCCCACTACGGAGTCTGTCGGTGACCTCGGTCACCACCTGAGCAGAAAGGTCAGGGAGAACGTTTTTCAAAGCCTCAGCAATCATGGCTTCGAAATTTGGAGCATCATACTCGTTAAAGCGCGTGTTCACCATCTGAACGATTACAAAAAGGATTAGCAACTCAGATAGAATATGACAGAGCAGATCAAGAATATATGACAGATCAAAATAGGAAAAGAGTGCGCGAAAGGAAACCTAAGTTCTACCCAATCCTCACAGGTCACGAGCCTAAGCTCTAAGGGTTTCGGATAACCTGTCTCTCTGATACCATAAATTGTAACACCCCAACCCGGCAAGGGTAAAGATATCACAATAATGGCTTCATATCAGACTACAAGCATTAAATCCAAACATGATAAGTCCATAACATAAATGGTCAAAGGAAATAAGTCAACACAACTTATGTCCAAAACAGGAATAAACCGAAGTACATAATCCAAAATGCCTAAACAATGGCATAACAGAAACAGAATCCGAAATGGTATATCTAGAATGCTAAGGTCAAAGCTTCACACAGTTGCTCTCATCCCCAAAGCTAAAACCCCGAATCCAAGCTTAAATACCTGCCGTACATGAAAAGAAACGTACGGCTGAGCTTAAAAAGCCCAGTGAACAGATACATATACAAAGCAATAATAATGAAATAGAACTGAAATATGGTGCATGGGGAAATATCATGAGGTATAAACAAGAGACAGAAAATAAAAGAAGAAAAGGATAGTCATCCACCACGAGCCCAGAACAGAACAGATAATAATCATCACAATCCAGAGGGGATGCCTCTTAAGTAACCAGATAATATGAGGGGTGTCCTCATGTATCAAATGGAGTGATCAGCTCCCAGATAAATGTGAAAGGCGTGTATTGCACACAAGCACCAGTCACCAGAACAGATATCATATATATATAATTAAATCCACTAACAGAACAGATCTAGGATGCATCCATACGCCCCCCAGAACATATCATATTGGCCATAATCATAGAAGTGTGCACATATCATAAACAGAATGGGGACGTGGCGGAACATCACTCTACCGCCCTAGAGTCATGCCATTGGTGCATCAATGACACGGACATGGAACCCCCATGCCTAGTGAAATGGCTCGGGTATCAAACTAAGAGTCAAATAACATATCATAATCAGAGGGTCATATATCAGAGGTCAAATCAGATGGTCCATAACAGATGGTTCATAACAGATATATCAGATGTAATAACAAAGGTCCAAATCAGAGTGTAACCAGAAAGGTTCATAGTAAAAGGGTTCATAGCAATGGTTTTGGGAAAAACTTAAACGAATCAGAATCAGAATCATAACCATGAGATAGGACACCCTTACTGAAAAAGGGCAGAGTATCTGTACCTTATTGCAAGCAAAATAAAACCAGAAATAGCAAACACTGACAAGCTCAGGATCTCTCCTTCTTCACACCTAAGAGAGTAGAAGAGTATTACAAAAGGTTTTAACTGACTTTCCGTTTTAAGTAACTTTCCCTTTTTAGCAGGTTTCCAAATTTAGTAAGTTTCCAAAATTAGAAAGTTTCCTTATTTAGAAAGTTGGGTCAACATTCATAGTTAAATCATTATTTCTGGAATTAGGGTATCTTTTATCACATTTACATATTTGGTCCTTATAGATTTACAATTTACACTTTACACCCATTACTTTCACAAGTTACACTTTAGACCCTTAATTCATCAAAATTTCACAATGGTCACTTATTTTATCATATTATAAGAGTGTACCCTCAATTTTACAGAATTTACACATTAGGTCCTTTTAGTGTACAAAGTTACATATTATATCCTTAATTTCCATTTTCACATTTTAATTAATAATAATTATCCATTAGTCCAATAAATTCCCAAAATTTCATATTTCATCCTCATTATATTTTTATGTTCGAAACATGCTCAACTTTTCAGAAATTACAAGTTTAGTCCCTCTTTTAAATTATTTTACAAAATCGAATTACACTTTATCACATAAACATTTTAATCCTTTTAATTCTAAAATTTACACATGACACCCCTAACTCATATTTTATTCGAATAGGACACATCCCAAAATAAGTTCTAAAAGTAACCCTTAGGTTTTAAAAGTTACAAAACAAGCCCTCCTAGTTTAATTAAATTCCATTCGATTTAACAACTTTTCATAAATTACAATTTAAATCATTTAAACCTCATATTTACACATAGGCCCTTCATTTTATATTTTATTCACCTTCGACACTGATTTATACACTTTACAAAAATGACCCCTTAGTTCCAGAATTCACGAACACATCCTTACATTTTTTTTAAAAGTCCAATTCGCATGAAAAATCAATTCGAAACCCTAAATCAATTTGCAAAACACAACCTAATCATGATCAATCATTTACACCTCATTTTTCTGCATTAGATATTTCCAGGAACACAACAAACATAACCCTAATCGAATTAGGGTTTCATTTCATTTGATTTATTCTTTCCATTTTAGCGATATACAAATTAATTATACAACGATCGAATCTAGCTTCAAGCATTCGATTTCTTATTTTTCTCAGGTCACATAGGTCGAATAGAATCCAGGAAAATTGTTTACAACATCCAGAAAATTCGCATACAATATATTTGGTTTTATACGTGTTTTAAACATTTTAATTCCAACGATTTGTTTAAGGTTGCATGCATTGAATTATATAATTTATCTGAGTTAAATAAGGTTGAAAGATCATGGGAAAAATACCGATTCAGAGTTTGAACGAGCGAATGAGCAGAAATCAAAATACACCTTGTCGAGTGAACCTTTGAACCAAGATTTTTCTAGCGATCGATCCACAGCCTCCACGACCTTAGGAACATTTTTCACATAGCATAATCGACATGAGGAACATGAGAAAAATGATCACAAGATTTTAGAAGGGTCGTACGAATTGATTTGGAATATTTACCTATCGGATGAAAATGATTTCTAGCGATCGAACCAAGAAGAAACCACGACCAAACCCAATTTTCTTAGCTTCCTTAATTCACGAACAACACCATAAAAATGCTCTTTTAGTTCCAGAAAATCGGATGAAGGTTTGAGGAATTATTTTGTGTGTTTTTCTTTAAGCGGCTATAGAGAAAATTAGGGTTCTAAGAGGTTTAACTTATTTAGGGATAGAGGAGCGTCAAGGGGAGGGTTTACAGCTCCCAAAATCACGGAAATATTCAAGGCCCATGAATGTGATTTAAATTTCCAAATAAATGTAATTTATTTGCCTTTAAAGTCTAATTATTTGATTTTTTTGTGCTAATCGGTTCAATAAGGGCAATTTGGTAATTTTGTAACTTTTATAAATATTAATCAAAGTTGTTAAAATTATTTTATATCATGTCTTGTTCTTTTCCAGAAGTTTGGGATCGATTCGGTACTTTATAAGCTTTTAATTAATTTTATAGTTTGTAGGGGCAAAATGGTCATTTTACATGTTTTGGATTTTTAGGTGTTACAATACGGTTGCCCAACAAATAAAAGTTGCCCAAAAAATACTGCTGTACAATACGTGATTATACGAGTTGCCCTGGGCTAAGGGGGGAATTTTTTGAGATCGGGATAGATACTCTTAGCACTTGGGCAATCGGGCTATTTTAGTAATTATCCCTAGTTTACCGGTTTAAAGATCCTTTTAAAAATCTTGTTTTAAAAGTTAGCAATTGGAAACTTTGATTCGAACTTTATGTGTAACCAATCAACACCACTATGAACTACACACTAAGCTAAGTAATAATAAAAAATAAAAGTAAAGAGTAGAGTTGGAAAGATCGAACCAAGACAGAGGATTTATAGTGGTTCGGCCACGAAGCTCTTCTTCGCCCTACTCCACTCCCCGAGTACCATACTCGAGAGTTTCAAACACTATATCAACAACCTCCCTTCAGGCGGAGAAAACCGTACACGTCGCTTATCCTATTACTGACACTAAGCTAGATGTCGAGTGCTAATCTTAGCTAGCACCAATCTACCAAGGTCCACGTGACCAAACACTCAAGCCCAATGGCTTCAAGAGATCACCAAGATCTCAACACGATCACAATGATCAACACTCACTTCACTCTACTCAACTAACACTAATCTATCGACCCTTGATCTTCTTGATCAATCACACAAGCCCAATGGCTATAAGAGATGTTCACTATCTCTATAGATCACACTTGATCTTCACTCTCACTCACAAAAGATAAGAAAGCTTGATGTATGCAAAGATACAACAAGGTTGTAACAAGTGTTACAAAAACCTAACAACTATAACTCTTGTATCTTCTTGAATACTTGAGTTCTTCTCTTGCTAATGAAGAGGGATGACAACACCTTGTATCTACTTGGATACTTGTGTTCTTCTCTTGCTAGTGAAGAGGTATGAAGAGGATCACTTGAAGGATGATTGGATCACTCTTGAAACAAAGAAAACTAATCTAAAGAAGTGAAAGGTTTGAGAGGATTAAGCTAAGGGATTTTTCTGTGTGTGAAGGGTGCCTAAAACTGTGAAAGGGGTTGATATTTATAGGCAAGAAAAATCTGAACGTTACAAAAAAAATGGTACGGACGGCTCCGTTAAATACCCCACGGCTCCATTAAATTTAACGGAACCGTGGAGCCGTCGTAGACTAGGACGCTCCAAATTTTGTCTTTTCTGGTGAAAACTTATTTGGGGAAGGTTGGAGCTGATTTTGGGGGGAAAATAGCTGTTATGATTTTCAAACTAATTTTTCCATTAAAACATTTCTTAATAATTCATAAATAATTTGTCATGTGTATTTTTGAAAAAATGTTTTGTCCCATTTAAAATGTGAATTTTTAAAACATAAATTCACTTCTTTGATCACTAGTTCAAGTTGTAACTTTGTTCTAGAGTGATTTGCGTAGAAACGGGATCTTCCGATTAAAGACTTGTTTACGTTGATTTTAACGTATCGTGATTTCACATTTTGTCATCCTCAAAACGTGAAGTAATCGAAAGATATAAATAACGTTTTTAGAACATTATTTGCATCAACATAATCTAATCACTCATGTTCACACCTACTATACACACCTTATACACAAATGAATGAATGATTTACAAACTTTACTAAACTAACAACTTAAGTAACAAGATGACACTAAGTTGTAATACTTCTAGTCTTGATTGATAGAAGTATTCTTCTTTTGCACAAGGATGGTGGAAGCTTGGATCACTTGGAAACCAATGCTTAAGAATCTATGATCAAAGGATTTGGAAAGAAAAGAGGAGATTTAGAACAAAAGGTTTGAGGTGCAAAAGGTGAGAAAAAGTCCAGGGGAAGTCCAGTATTTATAGGCAAAAATGAACAGGCTGGAGGAGCGTGCCGGTCCCCTTAAAATTAAGGGGGCCGCTTTGTATATTTAAGGGGGCCGCCCCTCTAGACCGTTGCCCAGTTTTGTCTTTTTGTGGGGAAGGTTTTTCTGGAACATTTTTACCATTTTTGGTTGAAAATTTGAATTCATAATTTTATAAAAGATTAAACATTTTTATTTAATACCAAAAATGATTTTTGATGAAGCGAAAAGTGTACCGCTTTTAAGGGGTCATTTAAGCCCTAAATCGTATTTATTTGATCAAATATTGCCCTAAATCGTTCCTTTTGTCATTTTAGATACTTTTGAGGAGAAATCTGGAAAAGGAGGCATTTTGGACGTTTTTGGAGCATAAAAGTGAAGAAAACGACAAAGTCTCAAAATCGGCTAAAAGTTACCTTTGACGGCGTCAGGGATTGCCCTGGACGGCGTCATGGCTTGGCAAGAAAAAGGTGGATGTGAAAATTACTCATGATAAGCCAGAGAAATTTGCATGGAATTCTGACGGCGTCACGCTTTAATGTGATCAAGGTCGTCACGGCTTAATTTAAAGAGGGACGGCGTCACCCCTAAGTCTGACGGCGTCAAGCCTTGATAAGCCAGAACGGATTTTGGAGAGCTAAAGAGGGACGGCGTCAAGAAGGCCATCCGGGAACCCTAAAAGCGGCGAGGTGACGGCGTCACACTCCATAACGTGACGCCGTCAGATCTGAAAGTCTATATATAGTTTTGCAATTTTTTGTCATTAGTGTGGAACTTATTGGGGAACTTTGTGTGTGAAAACCCTAAGACGATTTTAGCAGCTTTTTCAAGGCTTTTTGCCTTGAGATCTTCCATGTTACATTGAAGATAAGTTATCAATTAATCATTCAATATGTCTATGTGTTGTTTGATTCTATCTTGTTCTTGTCTTTTGTTTAACATGCTAGGCTAGATTTATCTTGTGTTTGCTTAGATCTAATGAAACCTAGCTATTGATTATTGGTTATTAGTGTGTTATTAGTTGTATTGGATGATTGTTCCTCTATGTTAGGCTTAAGAAAACTGGCTAACTTCCTATTCGGTAACTTGCTTGAACGTCTTAAGAAACATGAACCAATGCGTACTAAGGTTTTTATGGTTGTATTTAATGCACAAGTGAATTCTAGTGATCCCATGTTAGGAGCTTCCTAGCCGGCTCGACATAGGAGTGAAGTAGGAGCTTGTAGAGTTGGGGAAGTACGTACGCCACCCCACGATTGGTATTAAGGAATACACCCGTCATCCACGCAATTAATACACACTAATCAACCGGTAAAAGATAGTTAGGGAGTAAGGAAATCTAAGTAAACACATTTCTCTCCACATAAGTTTTCACCATCTTTTCATTTTCTGTTATTTTATTTTATTTGCATTCGTAGTAACTTGGGTTAGTTGACTAGCAACTAATTCCGCCCACTCTTTCAAACCCGAGATTTTACTTGCTTTCATAAAATTATAAAAAACATAAAAAGAATCTTCTCTCACCCTTAGACCTATTAGAGTAGTTTTTCATACCTAACGAACACTATTCCCTGTGGAGAACGATCAATCCCCCGTACTTACCACTACACTATACTACATCGGTCAGGTACACTGCCTGGTGGGGTTGTAAGCCTCTTGAGATCCCTTGAGAGGTAAAACCTGTTGTAAGGTTGCAAAACCACGCATCAATTTTATAAAAGATATAAAATGTTTTGGGTCATTTTATAAAAAATCTAGTAATTAAGAAAATGTTCCTTTGATCATATAATGCATTAAGCATTTGTTCATTCATACCTTAAGTGATTAAGTTGTAGAAATGAATATTTCCAACTAAATACTTGTTTACTTAATAAGTTTATGTTTGATGAGTTTACATTTTGTGATCATCAAAACATAGAGATATGAATAAGTATTGATAATATTTTTAGGCATTATTTATATCAACAATCTCCCCCTTTTTGATGATTACAAAACTTAAACTCATTAAATCCAAAACATTATTTTTGGACAAGTATTTAGTGAGTTTATATTCACTTCTCCCCCTTTTTGTAGAATCAAAAAGGTTATGCCGACAAGTTTTATAAATAAAATTTGACGGGACGAGAACTCCCCCTTGATGTGTACTCCCCCTCGTTTGAGGGCACCAAGGAATCAAGATATGGAATACTTGCAAGAAATATATTAGAAGCACAAGCATATATGTAGCATAGTATAATAGCATGGCAATCAAAATATTAGAAGAACAAGCATGTATAATAGCATAGCAATCAAAATATTAGAAACACAAGCATATATGTAACATATTATAATATCTTAGCAAACAACTATTAATAACATGAACCAAAACATACATTAATTCAAAAATGATTATGTGGAAAACATAATAATTAATACAACATTTATTATGCTTAGAGCATACAATAGGTAGAAAATTCTAATTTGCCAAAGAGAGCCATCGGACTTCCTTGCAACATAAAAACTTGGACTATTTTGTTTGAGAAAATATAAGCATATAGTATGCTTGGATGGTTGATGGTGGAGTGTTTGAAATTAAGGTGGTTAAGTGAGGGTAAAAATGATGGATTAACGGAGGTATGTTTTTGGGTGCATGGATGTTGGAGAGTTTGGTGGTGGAGATATTGGAGGTGAAGAGTTTGGAGAGGAAGATGTTGATTGAGGGTTTTGATGTTGTTAAAGTGAGGGTGTTGGATGAGATTTAGTGAGGAGATACTCAATCCAAGTGAGGTGCTCATTCAAAGCAATGGTTTGTTTTTGGAGAAAGATGCAACAAGGACAATTGTTGACATGTTTCTCAATTTTGACTCAAGTTGTGGGGTGATGATGGAGAATTAGATGGAGGTTAATCTAAGTTGCTTTGAGCAAGGTGTAGAGCAAGAAGAGCACTAAGCTCATGGGCTTCCTTGAGTTCTTCAATGAACTTCAAGTGTTTGGTGGAAGGTGATGATGGTGGAGTGTGGTTGATGGTTGGGATGAATGTTTGGACATGTAACATAGGAGCAACATGTGAGATGGTAGAAGGTGGTGGTGACACTCTTGGTGGTGAAGACATTTGTGAGCTTGGGTAATCATAAGTGGATGAGGATGGAAATGTGGAAGAAGAGGGTATTCCAAGAGTGATGAGTGTTTTGGATGGTACATTGGTAGGTTGAATGAGATGTGAGGTGTTGTGAATGAGATTGGGATTGATCTTGCTCTTCATATGACTCATGTGGGTGTGATGAAGGTGTATTTATGGAAGTAAGAATGGATGATTGGTTATGTTTGTGAAAGGGTTCATTTGGATGATCATGAGACTTAGGTGTTGGTTGATTTGGGTGAGTATGAGGTTTAGGTAGTGGTTGATTTGGGTGAGTATGAGGTTTAGGTATTGGTTGATTTTGAACAACATCATTTGTTGAGTTGGAGTTATGACAAATGTCAAGCTTCCGTCTCCAAACGGGCCTTACGGAGATTTTAGCAACTCTTGAAGGCTTGGATCTTGGGTTGTTGGGAGATGACATGTTTGGATGGATGAGCATTAATGATGGAGAGGGGTATTTATAGTGTAGAAATGATGTGGTTGAGGAAGGTAAATTTTGGTGTGAGGTTTAGGACAAAACATGTTTGTGAGTTTTGGGAAGTGTAGGATAAAATGTGCTAAAAAGTGAAAGAGAAAACAATAACCCGGACCAATCAGATGGTCGGTCCCCTTAAATAGGGGCCGGTCCCCTTAATAATTAAGGGGGCCGCCTTATGAATTAAGGGGGCCGCCCATCTGATGATTCCCAGGTTGCCGAAAATGGGTTTTTGGCAGAAATTTGTAGATAAGGTTTTGTTTTTGGGTTTAGTTTCAAGCAAGTCCAATCTCTTTGACGCAATTTATAATTTAATAACTTTTGTATGCAAAGCATGTTTCATAAGGACATTAAGCACTTCTATCTAGCATGCAACCTACTTATTAAGCAAGTAATATATATAAATTTATGGACAAGAAACATGATACCAAGTAATTCCTAATATGATTTTTAGGGAGATGGGTTTAAGTTAATGAATCCTAATGAGTGTCTATGTGCAAAGCAATGGGGAATTGTGATAGCATGGACTTCTAGACTTGTACCAAGCAAGATCTTAATGAGAAAACTATGGTTTTTCATATTTGATTTAGTTTATTTATAAATGTCATATACATAAATATAGATGACAAATATGAGATCACCATGCAAGATTTAAATAAGTGTTTTTGGTATTATTCAACAATGTTTGAGAGTAATTTTTTTTTATGTGAATGTGAAAAATATTTTAATGAAATAGTTTTGGTTTTATTTCAAAATGTTTTTATGAGGAAAGAAAACGTATTTTTCCAATCTTTGGTTTTGATAAACACGTAATTATGGACACAAGTTTGGAAGAAAGGTAGGATGGTGAAACATGTTAAATAGAAAGGTGTCATAATCTTTTGAAAAATCATTTTTCCAAAATGTGAAGTTTTTGCATATTTAAAAACAAATCCCATTAGTTATGGGTTTAAAAATAGTGGTTATAAAAGATCTCATGCTCAAGGGTATTGGTTAAGTCTATTGTCACATGCTACTCTTTTCTATATATCCTATGGCATTTAGGCATGTATTATGACTAAATACAAAAATACATCATATCAGAATAGTTAGAGAAAAACAAAAATTATTATAATAACTATGCATTCAACAACTAAGCAAATAATTACGAAGGTGATGAGTGTGTAAATACTCATCATTTTTAAACACATTTAGACTAGAAAACGACCAAAAACACCCAAATATTACTGCAGATATCCTTGTTTTGTGTTTTTATTTGTTTCAGGTACAAATGATTGAAAACGGAGCAAAAACGGGCATTTTTGGATCGACTCGACAACAATTGTGCAATTTGATCAAAAGTCAAGTCAAAAGTCAAAGTCAACACCAAAAATACCAAAATAACACAAATGGTCCTTGGAGTTAATTTTCAATTGTGGCAGCCTAGGTCCCTGGATTTTCAGTATTTACAAGAATGGTCCCTCAAAGTTTAAACCCATTTCATTTTTATCCTAAACTAAAATAAACCCAACCCATTTCTATCCTACAAATAAGCCCAGCCAAACCTTACCCTTTTTAACCCTCAACAAAACCAACTCACCAGCCCACTTGCCTTTTTATTTAGCTAATATAACCGGTCAAATAAAAAGTCAAAACCGCCCTTCCCTAAAACCACTAACGCGCCAAAATACCACCACCAATCCCACTGACAAAACCATCTACCCTCACCATGCTTTTTCTTAAACACGCCTCCCTCCTCCTCTAGTCCTTAGCTAGTACCATCTTCACGTGACCACATCTCCAAGCTGGCAATCCGAGTGGGACAATTTGGGCGCCAAAACTGAATATAGGGCTGAGATTGCTCCAAGATTAATCCAATGGCTGGGATTTTATCCCAAGAAGCACAGAAGTGTTTTCTCTCACAAAAGAAACACAAAGAGGCTAAAAACCCTAGTTTAGCTTTTTAGTATAAGTAGTTCATTTTGTAAGCCTTGATAGGCAGGTTTTTTTTAGCTTTTATTTAGGTAACTTTTATTTTTATTGTTATTTTATTTCTTTAAGTTTCCTGTAATGTAATTTTAATTTCATGTTAATGCAATTTTATTCAAAGTAAACTTTGGTCAATGATGCGTGGTTTTGCAACCTTACAACAGGTTTTACCTCTCGAGGGATCTCAAAAGGCTTACAACCCCACCAGGCAGTGTACCTGACCGATGTAGTATAGTGTAGTGGTAAGTACGGGGGATTGATCGTTCTCCACAGGGAATAGTGTTCGTTAGGTATGAAAAACTACTCTAATAGGTCTAAGGGTGAGAGAAGATTCTTTTTATGTTTTTTATAATTTTATAAAAGCAAGTAAAATCTCGGGTTTGAAAGAGTGGGCGGAATTAGTTGCTAGTCAACTAACCCAAGTTACTACGAATGCAAATAAAATAAAATAACAGAAAATGAAAAGATGGTGAAAACTTATGTGGAGAGAAATGTGTTTACTTAGATTTCCTTACTCCCTAACTATCTTTTACCGGTTGATTAGTGTGTATTAATTATGTGGATGACGAGTGTATTCCTTAATACCAATCGTGGGGTGGCGTACGTACTTCCCCAACTCTATAAGCTCCTACTTCACTCCTATGTCGAGCCGGCTAGGAAGCTCCTAACATGGGATCACTAGAATTCGCTCATGCATTAAATACAACCATAAAAACCTTAGTACGCATTGGTTCATGTTTCTTAAGACGTTCAAGCAAGTTACCGTATAGGAGGTTAGCCAGTTTTCTTAAGCCTAACATCGATAAACAATCATCCAATACAATTAATAACACACTGATGAACTCAAATAAGTACATTTTATTACTATCATTTATCCTATTAAATTGACTTGTTTTACTATATTATGTATGAGGATTGATACTTAATCGTTTACTTTTGTAATTCTCAGGTAAAAACAAGCATTTGGTGAAACTTAGCGATTTTGGACTAATTATGGAGCAAAACATGCAAGAAGTTAAGAGTCTACTGAAATGAAGAAGATCAAGACTAATCTGCTCCAGATGCGCCGCATCTCACTCATTACATACGGCGCATCTCTATTAAGATATCACCAGATACGATCCAAGATACAAGAGGACATGCGCCGCATCTAATCATGGAGTTACGCCGCATCTTCTGGCGGTGTACGAATATTCCTGAATATTATAATCTTAGACCCCACGCGAACTTAAGTCAATGCGCCGCATCTACTTAATAGATGCGCCGCATCTTCCCTCAGACAGAAACTATAAATACCCCAAGACCAGACGAATTTCGAGAGCAATAGATTAGATTCGAAGACCGAAGTAGCAGAACCCTAGGACAAATTCAGTCAAGGAGGCAGCACAAGACACACCAAACGAAGATACAAGAGTTGTAAGAAGGTGCTGCATGTGTTTAATTCATTAAGTAGTTTTGTTTTATTGTGTTAGCAAACTTAAATTCATCAGGATTGGTGGCCTGTGTAATGTGACAACGAAAGATTGCACTCCCTTTAATACTTGCTTTCCCATCAATTAAAGTTTATATGTTGATGTCTTTGGTTACTACTTATTAGTGCATTGATAACCTCTGTGTTTATTAGTGGCTTGCGGGCATTTGACTGCGGAAAATAATGTGGCTCCCACGGTTATTACTAAATTGATCACTTAGGAATAACTTTTAGACATAAGTAATCATTAAGGGTTTACTCGCCGATAAGAATAGGACCAACGAGAAAGGGTTAACTACATACACTTCATATAAAGCTATCAATAAAACAAGTGACAATCTACTTAATCATAAGGACAGCCCTCTTATTGTCTCGAGTATTTATCTGTGTACGTGTGTGCTACTTGCTGATTCGTGCCTATTGGTTTATTTTATTATTTAAATGCAAACAAATTGTGCCAGTCTCTCAGGCTGAAACCCCCTTGCGTTAGGATATTAAAATACTGATTAGAATAACGAGATAATACGTTCCACTCTTAGTGATCGACACTCTACTTACCATTATATTCATACTGACCGGGTACACTGCTCGTTAAGTGTGTGTGTTATTGATAAGTCGGCTAAATATAAATTTAAAACTTGAGTAGGCATTAAAACTGCTAAACCGCAACGACACATCACGCGCATCAAGTTTTTGGCGCCGCTGCCGGGGAGTGAATTGTTATTATCTGTTAATTTGATTAGTATTTTAATTAGGTTTTTCTTTTTATTAGATTAATTGCATCATTGTATTATTTTGCATATTTGTTGTTTTGTGTGTTATTTGTTTGCCTTTATTTTTGTTTTTGTGTTTATTTTGTTTGTGTGTTTTTATTTGTTTTTATTTTTCGTATTTTTTCTGTTCTGCTATCGTTGTACTGTGCTAAATCAAACGATACGGCGCATCTGATCTCTCAGATACGGCGTATTGCGTTTAATTTTTTTTAAATACAACGCGTTTAATTAATTCGATACGACGCATCTTTTCCCCAAGATACGGCGTATCTGTTTTTAATAAGAAATTTTTTTTCTAAGCGATAAAGTAATACGACGCATCTGCTTTAGCAGATACGGCGTATCTGTTTTTGATAAAAAAAAAATTTTCTAAACGTTAACGCCATATGACGCATCTGCTCTAGCAGATACGGCGTATCTATTATTTTAATTAAAAACAGTTTGCGAATTATTAAACAGATACGGCGTATCGATCTCTGTCGATATGGCATATCCTCTGAATCAAAAATCTCGTATTTTTAAACATAACGAAAGTACGGCGCATTAACTTTCGTTAATACGACGTATTTAATTTTAAATAAATATCGATTTTTGATTAATTAATTCGATACGGCGCATTCATAAATTCTAAGCGGCGTATCTATTTTCTGAATAAAGTCTGATTAAATTTTAACGATTATAAGATACGGCGTATCCAACTTTTTGGATACGGCGCATTGTGTGCAGACATCAGAAATTTGTATTCTTATATCTGTTTTTATATTCGTTAATTTCTCTTCTAGCGAACAAATCCTACTGATGATTTTACCTAAAATGACAGGTTTTGCTATGGAAGACATCTCAGTGAACGGATATCTTGCTAAGGAACTCTTGCTTTCGGATTCATTCGATGTGAAGGTTTTTGATGATGTCAACTTCAATGTGCTCATGATTGATACGGATTTATTCTTTTGGGAGACTCCTCTTGAAGCTGCTTTTAAGGAATTCATGCGTTTGTGCAACATTGACGAAGGGGTGTTCTCTTATGATGTATTTGTGAGGTACACTGGAGATGAATTGTCGCTCTTATGGCCTATCATTGAATCCAAAGGATTGAACTGGACTACTATCGAAGAAGATGATGGGAAATTCTATCTTGCATACATGGATAAAAGCAACGAAAGCTGTGGTGGAGGCAATACCCAAAACTCTTACATGCCATATTCCGAGCAGTACTGGGGATTAAATGAGAAATATCTGGACAATGATGGAATTTATGCTTTGGCGGAGTTACTATTTCATGGCAGGTTGGTACGATTGATTGATCTCTCCCTCAATGATTGGCTAGAACTTAAATATGGTAGTCCGGAATTCGCCCCTGCAAATGAAGTCAAGCAGATTATGACTTCATGGTTGACACGGAGTTTTAAGAAGCAATTTAACGAGTTCATGGAGATAAGAAGAAATATGATTGGGAAGGCTTGCTTTGACGTTAACCACGATCCTAACGATGTTGGTTTTTCAGAGTGGTTGGCTCGTAAGTTTAATAACCATAAGAATATGGATCGAGCTACTAAGGATGCATTATGGGTTTATTGGATGAGAGGAGAAGATGAAGAAGTAGAAAGCGATTATGGGTCGTCACTTCATGATTCAACAATCAATGAAGGCATTGAAGAGTTATTCAGAATAGACATTGATGTGTTCGATTATGAGACACCCTTGTGCAAGCAGTTCAAAGAATTTAACTACCTTCTTCGAGTCGACGATGATGTGCTAACTGGAGATCTACCAGGATTTAAGACTTATGATGATTTCAAAAACACCTGGTGCTACGAATGGAATGACCAAGTACCATGGGTTTGGGATAAACCATGGGATGTTGAGCACATTAATCATACCTGTACACCCTTCGTTTTCAAGGATGGGAGTAGTATTTGGCCGACCTGTGATTATAAGAGTGACGGAACCTGTAATGGGGGAAGTATAATTGGGATGAAACGGGTTGGAAACGATGTAAACTTTTAAGATTATGAATGGTACGATAATGTTGAAGACTGCCCACAAAAATCGGAGGCTTTACAAGAAAAGGGCAGAATTGAACGCTTGAAAGGACTTAAGGGGACATCGGATACTACTTTCTGGGAATGGGTGCATAAACAGTTTGATGATTTCACGAAGCTTAGTCGACGGTTACAATATGATTTGGAAAGAGAATGGGAGGCGATTCAAAATGATAATAATAATGAGTCGTTGATTGAGGAATTAGATGACTATTTGATTAAGGATCCTTATTTTAAGTTTGTTGACAAGGACGAAGAAGAATTCACCAAAAGAAAATGTCAACTACTTGGGATCCCTTACAATAAGCCACCCGCAATGATTACTGAGAAATTTAAAATCATCAAATACTCTTTGGGACCCGATGAGGAATATGTTGCAGTAAAGACCAAGAGTTATATTAGATTAAGTCGAACAGAAGAAAACGTTGCGGAGCTATACGGGAACATCTTTCGAATGAAGGAAGAAGGATGGACCGTGACAAGGACTTATTGAAGAGCTGAACGTGAGTCTAACTTGAAGACTCTGGAATAAAGACAAGTGCTTACCGGGAGACAACCCGGAGAATTTTTATTATTCTGTTTTCTGTGTCGAGTCAGTCAGGCCCGCATGAGGATACGGCGCATCTAAATCCTGAGATGCGACGCATCTCCTGCAATGGTCATATCTTATTTTAATTTTTCTGCATTTTTATTTTCGACTTTAAAACTATTTATCAGTTTATTTTAATGCGGCGCATCCCTGGTTAAGGATGCGGCGCATCTTTATTCTGATCCGTATTTATTCCAGGCTCGATACGGCGTATCTTCTTCCATAAGATACGGCGCATCGACTGACCTGATGATTTTCAGTTTTAATTTTTAAGTTTTATTTTTCCTAACTACTAATGTATTATGCAAGTTTGAACCTTTCTTATCTTAGGTGTGTTTTAACCGACTTATGTAAAGTTTTGTATTAAGTGGTCGATATCACCACTATTTGTTATATATTATATCTATGGATTGAATGGGAATTGGCAGTTATGGGAACGCCAATTAAGGTTTATTCTTTGATTAAGATCTTGTTGAGTATAATTCGTTTCTACCTAAAGCGTGTGTTTCAAGTGTTAAAGCGTGAGTTATTCGATGATATGAGTCTTATTCATGGGATGGTTGGGATAGTGATTAACCACACTTAGGATTTTAATTTATTTGTTTTGTTTATTTTTCATTTTACACCAATTTATATCCCAAATGTTATCCATGCCCTTTATTATTCTTTATCCAACCAAACCTTTGATTTATTGAGATTAGGGATTTGAGCAATCTTAAGTATCGTAGTCGTGGATTCGGCTATGTATTTATGATTTTGTCGCCCTTTTTGATATATTATTATTGGAGAAGTTTGGACCTATCTTTAGCCTATTCGAGTTAAGGATTTGAGCAATTGCAAGTATCGTGTTCGTGGATTCGATCATGTATTTGTGATTTTGTCGCCTTTTCTGGAATTTGAGATCGATAGTGAAAGAGAATAATTAACCCTTAAGCCTACAAACCCTTTTTACCGCTTTAGACTTGTTATTCCTTAGGTTTAGTGGAGGAGATGTGTATACTTGCCAAGCTTATGATAGAATATTCGTCACGACTGGACAGTTAAACGATTAGATTTGCTTTTATCAACTTATTTTATTTTACTTCTAATTCGTTAAGTGTTTAGTTGTGTGATTATGAAATAAACGAATACATGCTTAAATATAAAAATAAATCCTAACATCTTTTAGGATACATTTTCATAAGAGAAATTCTAAGGTTTACTTGGGGACAAGTAAAGTTCAAGTGGGGGGATATTTGATGAACTCAAATAAGTACATTTTATTACTATCATTTATCCTATTAATTTGACTTGTTTTACTATATTATGTATGAGGATTGATACTTAATCGTTTACTTTTGTAATTCTCAGGTAAAAACAAGCATTTGGTGAAACTTAGCGATTTTGGACTAATTATGGAGCAAAACATGCAAGAAGTTAAGAGTCTACTGAAATGAAGAAGATCAAGACTAATCTGCTCCAGATGCGCCGCATCTCACTCATTACATACGGCGCATCTCTATTAAGATATCACCAGATACGATCCAAGATACAAGAGGACATGCGCCGCATCTAATCATGGAGTTACGCCGCATCTTCTGGCGGTGTACGAATATTCCTGAATATTATAATCTTGGACCCCACGCGAAGTTAAGTCAATGCGCCGCATCTACTTAATAGATGCGCCGCATCTTCCCTCAGACAGAAACTATAAATACCCCAAGACCAGACGAATTTCGAGAGCAATAGATTAGATTCGAAGACCGAAGCAGCAGAACCCTAGGACGAATTCAGTCAAGGAGGCAGCACAAGACACACCAAACGAAGATACAAGAGCTGTAAGAAGGTGCTGCATGTGTTTAATTCATTAAGTAGTTTTGTTTTATTGTGTTAGCAAACTTTAATTCATCAGGATTGGTGGCCTGTGTAATGTGACAACGAAAGATTGCACTCCCTTTAATACTTGCTTTCCCATCAATTAAAGTTTATATGTTGATGTCTTTGGTTACTACTTATTAGTGCATTGATAACCTCTGTGTTTATTAGTGGCTTGCGGGCATTTGACTGCGAAAAATAATGTGGCTCCCACGGTTATTACTAAATTGATCACTTAGGAATAACTTTTAGACATAAGTAATCATTAAGGGTTTACTCGCCGATAAGAATAGGACCAACGAGAAAGGGTTAACTACATACACTTCATATAAAGCTATCAATAAAACAAGTGACAATCTACTTAATCATATGGACAGCCCTCTTATTGTCTCGAGTATTTATCTGTGTACGTGTGTGCTACTTGCTGATTCGTGCCTATTGGTTTATTTTATTATTTAAATGCAAACAAATCGTGCCAGTCTCTCAGGCTGAAACCCCCTTGCGTTAGGATATTAAAATACTGATTAGAATAACGAGATAATACGTTCCACTCTTAGTGATCGACACTCTACTTACCATTATATTCATACTGACCGGGTACACTGCTCGTTAAGTGTGTGTGTTATTGATAAGTTGGCTAAATATAAATTTAAAACTTGAGTAGGCATTAAAACTGCTAAACCGCAACGACACATCACGCGCATCACACACTAATAACCAATAATCAATAGCTAGGTTTCATTAGATCTAAGCAAACACAAGATAAATCTAGCCTAGCATGTTAATCAAAAGACAAGAACGAGATATAATCAAACAACACATAGACATATTGATTGATTAAACAATTACTTATCTTCAATTAAACATGGGAGATCCAAGGGTATGAAAACCCTTAAAAATGGCAGAAATTCGTCTTAGGGTTTCTCCTCACAAAGTTGCACACTAATGACAAAAAATTGCAAAACTATATATAGAGTTTAAGGGCTGACGGCGTCACGTTATAGATCTTGACGCCGTCACCTCGCCGTGTCTAGGGTTCCCGGATGGCCTTCCTGACGCCGTCCCTCTTTAGACCTCCAAAATCCGCTCTGGCTTATCAAATCTTGACGCCGTCAGAAATGAGCTTGACGCCGTCCCTCTTTAAGTTAAACCGTGATGGCCTTGATCACTTCAAAGGGTGACGCCGTCAGAAATCTTTTGTAAAATTCTCTGGCTTATCATGTGTATTTTTCATATCCACCTTTTTTGCCAAGCCATGACGCCGTCAAGGGCAATCCTTGACGCCGTCAAAGGTACTTTTCCAGCCGATTTTGAGACTTTGTCGTTTTCTTCACTTTTATGCTCCAAAAACGTCCAAAATGCTTCCTTTTCCAGATTTCCTCTCCAAAGTACCTAAAATGGCAAAAGGAACGATTTAGGGCAATATTTGATCAAATAAATACGATTTAGGGCTTAAATGACCCCCTAAAAGCGGTACACTTTTCGCTTCATCAAATACCCTTACACTTGAGATTTGCTTGTCCTCAAGCAAATGCGCTTTTATTCTAATCAAAATACAAGTTAGGGGTCATTTAATACTAATATAAAAGTAATTACAATAAATAGTCGTTCCACTTTAATCATAATAAGCACGGAGATTACAAACTAGCACCTCACAAGTAGTGTTTAGATACTCACATCTCTCAGGTGTCATCAAAATAAATCTCATAAATGAAAACGGATAATATCTCTCACTACCTGTCATAGCAAATAGATTACCATAGGCTTGGGAAAGGATCGAAAACCTTCTCCACTAGGCGTAAGCACCTAAGATAAACTATCAAAGAGGGCTTTTACATGGGTTATAACATGAGGTGTAGGGATATGATAAACACGGTTTTGTTGGATAAGGGATATTTTACTGGTGGCGAGTTAAAGATCTTGATTAATTACATGTACAATATGGCGTTGCTAAGCCAAGACTAGACTCGACTTAAGCTAAAAACAAAATAACAAAAACATAAAATGAAACGGGATGGTAGTCCGTATGTTTTTTCTATTTTTCTATTTTTTTGTATTTTTCTTGATTTTTTCGATTTTTTTTTTTTTTTTTCATACACTCTTGCCCTACCATCCAAAATAATACATCATAGGGGTGTTGCATTCCCCTTACACTTGAACTTTTACATAACTTTACAAATAACTATTCTAATGACTCGAATTAAGATAATTGAAAAACTTGGAGTACTTTTAAAATATTTAGCACATATGGGGGTAATAAACGATGTTCTTCCCCGTTACTCCATTACACTAGTACTTTACCCATGAGTCCCAATCGTCCCAAAACAATATGTACAAGGATATGACTCGACTTAGCAACCATGTAATCAATTAGATAATTAACTTGGGTTTCAAACAAATGTTGTCACAATAATGCACTAAAAATGAGTGCATACAAGGTAGGCTAAGGCGATTTGGGTGTACATTTAAGTGGGGTGTAACAAATTCTTCCTTTAAGTAAAATGCTTAAAGGTCAAAACGAAAAGATAGGCTCTGAGGGGTGTACTAGGGGTATCGTGTACTAAAAATGAGTACAACGCAAAGGGTGAGGGAGAATTATTTGACCAATGTAGCCAATGTAATTATAACAAAAACACAGGTGTAAAACAATGGGTTAATCCTAATGCCTCTTATCATGTAGTAAATCTAACTACACGAATGTAGTCTCACTTGTGGCCTCGGAATGGTCCTAACGCAAGTTCTAGAATCTAAGTGCTACCGGTACACACATCATAGCATAAATGCTTTTCCTACCAATTCTAGGGGCGAACCTCACATATTTGGGATGGAAATTTTTTTTTAGTGGTACGGTTTTGTGCTAGTCATATAACTCCTATCCATGAGACGCTCATTAAGATCAAAGTTTCACTCCTAAATATTGTAAAAATTTTTAAATTTGGCACTAAAATTGCCCTAACAGGTATTTCTCTCAGTTTTATTACACATCTACTATTAAACAAACAAAAATCAAGTGTAATAGCATTCTCTAAAGTGTCGTACTTTTACCCCCCCTTACACTTAAGATGAACATTGTCCCCAATGTTCAAATAACAAGATGTAAAAGTGAAAAGGTAAAAGAATGAAATCAAATACTCCCCTGATTCGTTCGGTGGATAATGTGGTAACATGGTTAGATCTTCTTCCAAGGTAATGTAGAAGCTCCAAGACTAATGCAACGCCATAAGCTAGATTCCACATACATCTCCTTGTCCAAAATAACCTGTTAAACCTGACAAAACAAACACGAAAACCTGCATAACATCGGCGGGATAAGTTCTATATATAAGGAGATAATGCTTGTGGAATGATAATTTTGCAGATTCCTGGAGATTATAAGTTATAGATTTAATAAAAACTTTTTATGAAAACAAAACTTTCAAAAATTTCTGAAAATTAAAACCTAACGTCGTCAGGTTGTAACGCCTGACGCCGTCAGAAATGATCTGACAGAATTCTCATGTTAAGTTTCCGGAAAATTTCTGGAAAAACCTATACCTTACTTCCTGGAAATCCTGCAAAATATCATTATGACTCGATACAAGCATTTGACTCAAACAAATACTAATATGTATGTTAATTTAATATTATTACGATTCATGTTCATTTGTGTTCTAATAAACCGATTTAGATTTCCCTTACACTTAACTTTTGCAAAATACCTTTATATGTAGTTAAGACGAAGTTAAAAACAAGATAAAGCATTTTCACAATTTGGTTTTGAACATGAATCAATAATAATAAAAATTAAACACACATACGGAAACAAATAAACACACAAAGCAAATAAAGCTTGGGTTGCCTCCCAAGAAGCGCTTTTCTTTATTAACGAGTCTTGTAGCTAGACTCAAAGTCACCGTACATTACGTGACTTCTTCATCAAAAGTTATGTCTTCCTCATTGATCATTTCATTACCATTCTCTTGATAATGCTTGACTCGTTGTATATTCACAGTGAATTCTCTATCTTCGTCGTCAATCAACACAACGGCTCCGGTTTTAGAGGAGCTCCTTACGGTAAAAGGTCCATACCATTTAGATTTAAGTTTTCCAGGAAATAGTCTTAAGCGAGAATTATATAATAAGACCTTGTCTCCTTCTGAAAACTCCTTGGGTCTCTTAATCCGTTGGTCATGCCATCTTTTTGCCCTTTCTTTGTATGTAATGGAAGATTCATAAGCCTCTAATCTCAATTCATCGAGCTCTTGGAGCTGTAAGAATCTATTTGTTCCCGCAACCGTATAATCCAAATTACAAGCCTTAAGTGCCCAATATGCCTTGTGTTCCAGTTCTACTGGAAGGTGGCATGCCTTGCCATATACTATACGGAACGGGGTTGTCCCAATTGGTGTCTTATAAGCGGTTCGAAACGCCCACAAAGCTTCATCGAGCTTAAAAGACCAATCTTTTCGGTTTTGATTGACCGTTTTCTCTAATATTCTCTTTATGGTTCTATTGGTGTTTTCGACTTGACTGTTGGTTTGAGGATGGTAAGCGTTGGAGAATCGATGAGAGACTCCATATCTTTTCATAACTTTCTCCATTTGCGAATTGCAAAAATGGGTTCCCCTGTCACTAATAAGAGCCTTCGGAATTCCGAACCTAGCGAACAATTTTTTTAAGGAATGAATGACTACCCTAGCGTCGTTAGTCCTAAGGGCTTGTGCTTCCACCCATTTCGAAACATAATCAATGGCCACTAAGATGTATTCATTCCCTCCAGAAGATGGGAAGGGTCCCATGAAATCAATTCCCCAAACATCGAAAACCTCGCAAACTTGTATATAATTCTGTGGGGCTTCATCCCTTCTAGAGATATTCCCAGCTCTTTGACATGCGTCACAAGTTTGTATCATTCCCTTCACATCATGAAATATTGTAGGCCAATAGAATCCCGCGTCGAAGACCTTTCGTGCAGTAGTGTTCATTCCGTGATGTCCTCCAGATGGACCTGCATGACACTCTTTCATAATTCTGACAGCCTCCTTTTCCGAAACACAACGCCTGATTACCTGATCCGAACATCTTCGGAATAAGAAAGGTTCATCCCAAAAGTAATACTTTAATTGATTGAAGAAACTCCTTTTTTCATGCCTGCTCATATGTTCAGGAATGACTCTACTTGCCAGGTAGTTAGCATAATCCGCATACCATGGTTCAGAATCATTTATTGACATGAGCTGCTCTTCAGGAAATGACTCCCGAATCTCACTCTTGTCAGATTCAGCGAGGCTGGGGTTTTCGAGACGAGAGAGATGATCAGCCGCAAGATTCTCTGCTCCTTTCTTATCACGAATCTCTATATCGAACTCTTGTAATAGTAAGATCCAACGAATTAACCGCGGTTTAGCATCCTGTTTAGTGAAAAGATATCGAAGAGCTGAATGGTCCGTAAAAACAACCGTTTTAGAAAGGACAAGATACTGGCAAAACTTATCAAAAGCAAATACCACGACTAGCAATTCCTTTTCAGTGGTAGTGTAGTTTTCCTGGGCAGGATTCATGGTTTTGCTAGCGTAGTATACTGGCTGAAAGTGTTTGTTAAGCCTTTGGCCTAATACTGCTCCAACCGCATAATCGCTAGCATCGCACATGATTTCAAAGGGTAACTCCCAGTTAGGGGTGACCATAATTGGAGCTTGGGTGAGTTCCAGCTTCAATCGATCGAATGCATCCTTGCACTCTTGAGAGAAGTCGAACGGGGCATCCTTCATGAGCAACTGAGTCATTGGTCTAGCTATCTTTGAGAAATCTTTAATGAATCTCCTATAGAAACCAGCATGACCCAAGAAGCTACGAATTGCCTTGACAGTTGTTGGATAGGGAAGTTTGGATATAGCTTCAATTTTTGCCCGGTCTACTTCAATTCCACTTCCTGAAATTTTGTGCCCTAGGACAATCCCTTCTTTTACCATAAAGTGGCAGTTTTCCCAGTTTAGTACCAAGTTAGTCTCCTCGCAACGTTTGAGCATTTTCTCAAGGTTAGCAAGACAGCGATCAAAAGAGTTTCCAAAGACCGAAAAATCATCCATGAAGACCTCCATGCTGTCTTCTATTAACTCATGGAAGATTGCTGTCATGCAGCGCTGGAAAGTGGCGGGGGTGTTGCATAGTCCAAAGGGCATTCGCTTGTAGGCGAAGGTGCCATAAGGGCATGTAAACGTAGTCTTTTCTTGGTCCTCAGGAGCGATAGAGATTTGGAAATACCCTGAGAACCCATCTAGGAAGCAATAGTACTCATGCCCTGCTAACCTTTCCAACATTTGGTCGATAAATGGGAGAGGGAAATGATCCTTTCGGGTTGCATCATTCAACTTCCTATAATCGATGCACACACGCCATCCAATTACTGTTCGTTGAGGCACTAACTCATCCTTATCGTTCTTCACCATCGTCATTCCTCCCTTTTTTGGTACAACCTGTACAGGACTTACCCATGGACTGTCCGAAATTGGGTAAATTAGCCCTGCATCTAGGAGCTTAATGACTTCCTTTTTTACGACTTCCTTTATGTTGGGGTTTACTCGCCTTTGAGGTTGCACGGTGGGTTTATAATCTTCCTCCATGAGGATTTTATGCGTGCAAAAGGTAGAGTCAATCCCCTTGATGTCGGCTACACTCCATGCTATAACTCTTTATATTTTTTTAAAACTCCTAAGAGTTTATCCTTTTGTTCACTTTTCAAAGAAGAGCTTATGATTACCGGAAGTTGATCTTCTTTTTGGAGGAAGGCATATTCAAGGTTGTTTGGGAGTTCCTTGAGTTCTAACGTGGGTGGCTCGATGATGGAAGGTTTAAGTTTGTTCTCTGGTTTACGAAGCTCTAGCTGTTCGATCTCTTGTCTGGGATAGAAGGAGACTGCATTCACATCCATAGTCTCCTCCTCCTCTAAGATGGGTAAGAAAGCTTCATCTCGCAACCAACCAGCTTCCACATGTTCATCTATACAATTGTCAATCTCGTCGGATAGTTCATTGATTTCTCCGATGAAATACAGCTGATTATCTACCTCGAGAGAAAGATTCATTGTGTCCTTGATGTCGAAGGTTAAGCTATCGGCCCCCACTCGTAAGGTTAGTTTGCCGTCATGAACATCAATAACAGCACGAGCAGTTGCAAGGAATGGCCTCCCCAGAATGATGGGCACTAGGTCATCTTCTTCCATCTCTAAGATGACGAAGTCAACTGGAAATTTGAACTTCCCTACCTTAACCAGCACATTCTCACATATCCCTAAGGGTATTTGACTGATCTATCGGCTAGTTGGATGTTCATACGGGTTGGTTTCAATCCAGAGTACCCTAATTTGAGGAACATGGAATGCGGCATATGATTGATACTTGCTCCTAAGTCGGCTAAAGCATTCTTGACTGAAAGAGATCCTATTGAGCAGGGCAAGGTGAAACTACCTGGATCGTCCACCTTCTTTGGCAGCCCTCGTTGAGTCACCACAGAACATTCTTCTCCTAAGGTTACAAGACCCTCGGGCCCTTTTCTGTTGGTTAGCAGCTTCTTGAAGTATGTACTATATTTGGGCATATGGTAACATGCATCAAGAAGGGGTATGGTGACGACCGAATTCTTCAAATATGACAAGAATCTTTTATTATCATTTTCGACCTTTTGATTCTTGAGGCGGGACGGGTATGGAACTTTAATGGGCTGTTTGGTTGGAGTAGGTGGAGAGGGAGTTACCGGAGGGGTTTGCTCGGGATTTCCATCGTTCACATTACCTTCCTCCTCATGAGGGGTATCGGGTTCCATGACGTCAGATTGTTGAGCTGGGTAAGGTGGATCCTTAGTAGTTGTTCCAGCACGAGTGGTGATGGCGAGTAAGGGATCTCTTTGATTTGGTTGAGGTTCGTCAAGGCCGTCGAGAGTGGCGTTGAGTTCTGCGAATTTGGCCCTTAGGTTGTTTTGTTGGCTATTGATGAGGTTGTCAAGACCATTTAGTTGCAGATTCTTTTCAAGCGTGAAATGCCCAAGATCATCCTCAAAAGTACTCCTAACCTTGTAGTCAGGATATTCTCCTTCTCCCTCTTTTCTCACAAGATTTCCCCAAGGGGTAAAATCATTGTTTTGGTAGAAAGTTAAGAGCGAAGGATCATCGAAGATGTCGTGGCTTGACAAGCATACTCGTTCGGTGGTGGTATCATCCCGCATTCCTCCACTTCATGCGCGCCACCACATTGGTCGCAGATCAAGTATGGGTTTGATAACCGTTTAGTTGGTTGAGACTTGTCTAGATAAGATACTTGATCATTCAATCTACTCAACCGGCTAACAAAAGGAGGCTCTTTCATGATCTTGGAAATGCCCATGATCGAATCGGGTTCATCCCAGGTATCGTCTTGATCATTTGCGTATTCCTCAATTCTATCCCATCCTTCCTCAGCGCTCAGGTTGGCTATTTTTCCTTTCACCGAATTATTAATGCCAAATTGGTCGCTTTTAGGGACACTGTCATAAAAGATTTGGACAAGAAGCCAGAGTTCAATGCCATGATGAGGGACTTGTCTAATTAGATCTTTGAATCTGATCCAGGATTCGTGAATGGGTTCAGCTGGTCCAACATGGAAGCGGAAGATTTCGTCTCTTAATGCTGAAGTTCTTCCTATTGGAAAGAATTTCTCATAGAATTTTGAGATAAGCTGTTCCCATGTGAAAATGGACTCGGAGGGAAGTTGGTTATACCAGTCTCCGGCTTTTTCATAAAGGGTGAAGGGAAAGAATCGCAGCCGGGAGGTATCTCTAGTGGCCCCGTCCGTATGGAGGGTATCCACTATTTTCAAGAAGTCCTTGATGTGTTGGATTGGATCTTCAGTTTTCAATCCGTGGAACTTGCATACACTTTGGACAAGCCAAATATCGGTTGCACGCAAGACCCCATTCGTGTGTTCATTTGGAAAAACGATAGCATTGGAAAAACCACGAGGGGTGGGAGAAGAGTAGTCCTTGAGGCATTTAGGGATTGGGTTTTCGGGAACCTCCATATCGTGATTGGTTTGAGGGCTAGGAGGTGTAGAGTGAAGATTGGATTCTTCCTCGGATAGGGCATCATCGAAATTGATCGTGGAGGGTTCAGCCGCTTGGTGGTGTCGTCTTAATTTATGCATTTCCCTTTCGGGTTCAGCATAGGGTGGAATAAGGTCTCTTAGTGAACTACGACTCCTGGTGACTCTAAGGTTGGAGAGATCTTCGTTTACCATGATGGCCAAGGAAGATTTGAGTAATGGATAGAGCAGAAAAAGATAGACTAAAGAAAAACCTGGAAAAAATGAAAATAAAAATCTCACTTGAAAGGAATCTAGTGAGTAGACCTAATAAAATAAAAATTCAACCTAAACAATAACTATTCCCCGGCAGCGGCGCCAAAAACTTGATGCGTGGTTTTGCAACCTTACAACAGGTTTTACCTCTCGAGGGATCTCAAGAGGCTTACAACCCCACCAGGCAGTGTACCTGACCGATGTAGTATAGTGTAGTGGTAAGTACGGGGGATTGATCGTTCTCCACAGGGAATAGTGTCGTTAGGATTGAAAAACTACTCTAATTAGGTCTAAGGGTGAGAGAAGATTCTTTTTGTATTTTTATAATTTTTTATGAAAGCAAGTAAAATCTCGGGTTTGAAGGAGTGGGCGGAATTAGTTGCTAGTCAACTAACCCAAATAACTACAAATGCAAATAAAATAAAATAACTGAAAATGAAAAGGGTTGTGAAACTTATATGGAGAGAAATGTGTTTACTTAGATTTCCTTACTCCCTAACTATCTTTTACCGGTTGATTAGTGTGTATTAATTGCGTGGATGACGGGTGTATTCCTTAATACCAATCGTGGGGTGGCGTACGTACTTCCCCAACTCTATGAGCTCCTACTTCACTCCTATGTCGAGCCGGCTAGGAAGCTCCTAACATGGGATCATTAGAATTCGCTCATGCATTAAATACAACCATAAAAACCTTAGTACGCATTGGTTCATGTTTCTTAAGACGTTCAAGCAAGTTACCGAATAGGAAGTTAGCCAGTTTTCTTAAGCCTAACATCGATAAACAATCATCCAAAACAATTAATAACACACTAATAACCAATAATCAATAGCTAGGTTTCATTAGATCTAAGCAAACACAAGATAAATCTAGCCTAGCATGTTAATCAAAAGACAAGAACGAGATATAATCAAACAACACATAGACATATTGATTGATTAAACAATTACTTATCTTCAATTAAACATGGGAGATCCAAGGGTATGAAAACCCTTAAAAATGGCAGAAATTCGTCTTAGGGTTTCTCCTCACAAAGTTGCACACTAATGACAAAAATTTGCAAAACTATATATAGAGTTAAAGGGCTGACGGCGTCACGTTATAGATCTTGACGCCGTCACCTCGCCGTGTCTAGGGTTCCCGGATGGCCTTCCTGACGCCGTCCCTCTTTAGACCTCCAAAATCCGCTCTGGCTTATCAAAGCTTGACGCCGTCAGAAATGAGCTTGACGCCGTCCCTCTTTAAGTTAAACCGTGATGGCCTTGATCACTTCAAAGGGTGACGCCGTCAGAAATCCTTTGTAAAATTCTCTGGCTTATCATGTGTATTTTTCATATCCACCTTTTTTGCCAAGCCATGACGCCGTCAAGGGCAATCCTTGACGCTGTCAAAGGTACTTTTCCAGCCGATTTTGAGACTTTGTCGTTTTCTTCACTTTTATGCTCCAAAAACGTCCAAAATGCTTCCTTTTCCAGATTTCTTCTCCAAAGTACCTAAAATGACAAAAGGAACGATTTAGGGCAATATTTGATCAAATAAATACGATTTAGGGCTTAAATGACCCCCTAAAAGCGGTACACTTTTCGCTTCATCAGTCAACTCTGATTATTAGCTTACTGCCTGTGCTTATTTGGTTTTTCTTTTTGCCTTTCAAGTCTTAAGATAGTTAAAAGTTCATTTGTTTCAGAAAATCCATGCTTTTTGTCTGCTTTAGTGTAGAATCAGTTTTAAAAGGGTGTTTGGTTCATGGGTGAAAACGGGTAAATTTTACTTATCACTGTTCAATTGCCATTTTTCAAACTTTGATCTAGATTATCTCAGCCCTTTTAAGTTGTTTTCAGTAGGTTTTAGGCTTATTTGAGGCTTTTGGTAGGTTTAAGTGGGATAGTACAAGATTAGATGCTCAACTGCCATAATAAGCTTCTGATAAGCTGAGCTTATCTTGGACCTCATTCTTGCATTTCTTATGTCCATTTTAGTTTATTATCAGCTTGCATGAAACTCCTTTAGGCCTTAGTCAAAAAAATGCCTTGAACAACCCTTATTAGATAATTGCAGGTCTGCATTTTTTTTATTTTTCTAAGTTCAGCCGATTTTTTTTGATTTTTGATTTGTTCATTTTAAGTTAGAATATGCTAAATTTTTGCACATATATAATCAGCCTGCTTGTCTTGCTGTGAGTATTTTTTATAGAGTTTTTAGATTTTTTCTTGACTGCCTTTTGATGCCTTGAAAACTGCTATTTCTCCCCTGCACCATAGGGAATCAGCAGACCTAGTGCTTAATTGGCTAGATTCTAGTGCTTATTTCGCCCTATTGTAGCCTATTTGAGTTGTCATTTTAGCTTATTATTAGTTTTCCATCTAGTTTCAGTTCTGATTTTAGCTTAATTTGTAGATATTCAGCTTTTACCTTTCAAGCCTTTGATTATTTCACCACTTAGAACTGATCAGAGTTTTGGAGCTTATTTATGGCTTATTTATTAACTTTCAGTGAAAGTTTTAGTTGTTCAAAATACTATATTCTAGGTGCTTAATATGTTGGTAAAAAAAAAAAAAAAAAAGGTAGTTTACAAAAAGAGAGTCCAGGGATTCGAACCCTGGACCTCTTGTTCACTAAACCACAACCCAACCATATGCCCTAGGGTTTTTGTCAGTTGGTATTTGCAACATTTTATTTTTAACTTACTTCCTCATTTAAGCCTATCCGAGCCTTTTAGCTTATTCCCAGCTTATTGGGATAAGGTGAGACCTCTTGGGTATTTTTCCTAGGGCTGTTTTCCCATAAAGATATTTCAGAAAAATTTTCATAATTTTCAGTTTAGTTTTAGTATTTTTAATTTGTTTTTCTTTTAATTAAAGTTTTTAATTCGTTATAAATCATTTAAAAGTCAGAAAAATAAAATTCTTTTTTTTCAAAATTTTATTTTGTCATTTAGCACGTAGGAAAATTAAATTTGCATCCGTAGGGTTAATTTTGATAGATTGTTACGTTTAGATTTGTTTCCCGATTTTAATTCGCGTTTTCTTTAATTTAATTTTTGTTCTCCTAGACTCGTAACCAAAAGTGAACATCCTTATTTCAAACATTTTAATACGAAACCTCAAACGATATCCTCCATTCACGCCTCGTTGGGACTACGACCCGGGTATTCACTTATCCGGTTTATTATAATTGATTGTTGCGTTAAATCGTCGCGAGTTGACTTTTCTTCGTGAGAGGTTTGACTTGTGACGCGTTTGACGCGATATCAAAATGGCGCCGTTGCCGGGGAGGTGTGTTGCGACAATATCGTTACGGTTTGACGATTAGTGACTTGGAGATCCTTCCTCATGAAGTTACGTTTTTACCTTGTGAATATTTTTATCAAAAATCCAAAAAAAAAAAAAAAAAAAAAAAAAACCCAAAAATATTTTCCTCATCCTCTTAAACCGTTTGATTCTATCTTCTTAACCCTCATTTATGTTTAATTCTTATGTCGTCACCGGGCTATCACTGTTTTGATTGTAAAAGCCCGTTGATTGACAATCTTCGTTGTTTAAAGTGTGCGTGTGAGCGGTGTGGAAATCACAACCCAAGAGGATCTTGTTATTGGTGTGAAGTAGCCCTCAAAAGAGAGCTTAATTCCATCAATAATTCTCAAAGTTTTTCCGAACACCCTCCACAACCCCATCCATCTTCACTCAAACAGCAAAATTGCTGTGTATGTGGAGATTCGTTGGGAGACAATTCACTTTGTGAATGATGTTTTTGCAAAGGATGTGAGTTTACTCACGGACTTTGCATGTGTTCCAATTCTGAAATCGAAAATACATTCACTTATTCAAATTTTCAAAATGATTTCAGCTACCTTCCTCATAATTCATTTGAGCAAGAACCGTGTTATCAAAACTTCAATGATACATCGTTCCAAAATGCTCTGAATATTCCTTGTGCGAAGTGTGGGGGTCCTCATGACGATTATCAATGTCAACCGTGGGATCAAGAACCTAATCCTTGGTACAATACTCCCGGTTTTGACAATGTCCAACCCCCACAGCATTCCATCAGTCATCCTCATGAAAAATCTATGGCAGAATTACGAGCCGAAGAACGAGCAGCGAAAACGCGTGCCAAATTTCTTAGGGCTGCCATTCTCGATGAAGATGATGAGGATACTATTCAAATAAAGGAATATTATGAGAATTCTTCACCTGCAATCACACCTGTCCTGAAAAGGCAGAAGGAAAAAAGTATTGCAGAATTGCTAGCAGAAGAACAAATGGAACGTATAAAAGCCATTTATGCTAGCAATAATGATGAGGAGGACGACGAGGAGAGTGTTATTCCTTTTAGTGAAATTATTTCTCAACTCCCTCAGTCTATTGCAATCACATCATTCTTTCCAACTTTGGACTCCGAGGACTCTCTCATTATGGGGGATGAGCATTCTAGCACTATTCCTGAAAAGGAATCGGACGAATTCAATAAGTCTAGTGCTGAGGACCTTATCCCAATCCCAAGTGAGTCCGAGGATACATCTGACAGTGATAGTGATTGGTCTTTTTATAATGATTATCCTACTGACATTTCAGAGGATTCTTCCGGGATTTACTCTAACCCTCTTTTAAATTCAAATGATGATTTTTCCTCTAGTGATGACGAATCACTTTCTGATGAGGACGTTTCAAATGAAAGTCTCGAAGTCTATTCAAATTCTCTTTTTGAATTTAATGACGAGTACTTTTCTAGCAATAATCCTCTCTTTGATGAAGAGTTAGAGAATGATGAGGTCAAGGACTCTTTTACTCATAAACTTGATGATATGACCTCAATTCCTAATCCCGAGATTCATGAGGACATTCTTTCTCCGACATATGTGACCTTGCCGTTTGAGGATCGCCATTATATTGATTTCACATATGTCGTTCGAGTTTTTCTACCTTTCTGTGTTTATAAGGTAGCTTGTCCTTTTGTTCACTCCCTCGGGAGTGAAGACAAAGTTTTTGACCCCGGCATCTCCATTTATCATTCTTTTGAGCCGGGTTTATCTCATCGGAGTGGAACTTTCAAGAACTTCAATGTTTATCCAAACATTTTTAATGAAAGTCCGATGGAGATTTTCTCTTCCACATGCTTCCCCAAGAACAAATGAATTCGGGGTCGAGTCAAGCTAGTGACTCGGTTAACAAAAACATTAGCACCACATAGGTGACAACCCATGTTTCTGACTTCTTTCTATTTTCTGACACTAAGTGTGGGGGGAATTCCTCTACTGTGCTTTGTTTGTGTGTTGTTTGCCCTTGTTTACAGGTTTCCCTTAGATCGTGATGATTGACGCGCCTGTTTTCAATCCAGCCGCCCAATATCCGATCTTTTTGCTAACGATTATCTAGGGATATCTTTTTAATTCTGTTTGTGAAAAATGGAGATTTCTGTTCCACACTTGGCTATTAGTATTACCTTTTTACGTTCTAAGTGGCGGCATAATAGCCGGTACTTTGAATATTGAGGGAAATATTCAATTCTAAGTGTGGGGGGGAGGGGGGGGGAATTCTCGCGATTTTTGTCACATATGTACCTTCTAGTGCCCTAGTACCCCCGTTTTGACCAAAAATTTTAAAATTTTTGTCGTTTTTAAATAAAAAAAATTGTGTTATGTTTAGTCTTGATTAGGTTAGAACAAAGGGAATCCCGACTCTGCCAGAGTATTGATCTGGCTGCTTCCTTAACGATTAGACTAAGGTTTTACGATTTGTGCAAATGAAAATGCTAAGCGTAGAGTAGTTGGTTCTCTTTAGAGCTTATATAAGTAACCTATGGCTTTTCCTCCCAGTAGCTCCTAATCTGACTTAATTAGTGCTTATTTTCAAACATTTGAACACACAAAATCATTTTTTCATACGATTTTGAAAAATACTAGTTCAAGGCTTTATTTAAACTTTGGAACAAGCATATGTCAGAATAATGCAAAATGAAAGTGAGACGTTGCTTGAAAGTTGCAAAAAAAGTTAAGTAATAAATAAATGTGCTAAAAAGCTAAGGTTCAAGATCGGCCCTTGGATCCTTATTTCCGGAAGGCGTTTAGGTCTTGGCTACCCTCTTACACCGGCCCTTGGACCCTTAATTCTGAAAGGCGTTAAGGTCTTGGAACTCTCCGTTGTAACGGCCCTTGGATCCTTTATTCCAGGAAGGTGTAAGGTCTTGGTTCCCGTGAAACTCCGTTAGTTTATGTTGCACAAGTAATAAAAAAAAAATGATGAAAAAATGAAAAGAAAAAAATAAAATAAAATGGAATGATATTGCAAAATGCAATAAAATTTTAAACTTGCTTGTTGTGAATTTTAAATCTATCTTTTCAACTAGTATTTTGAAAATCAAGCACATTCACCTAACTTAAATAAATATGGGAGTGAAAAGTTAAGTCTCGGCTTACATAGATTATTAGTATAAGTAGTGTTAGCATTTTACAAAAACGTTTGCACATTGAGTTTAAGCTTAGTTGGGAGTATTAAAAAGAGGATGACGATTTCAATTCCCTGGAGACACCCATTTTGTGTGAATCCCGTTCCATGATACCATTTTTGGAAATCAAGCATTTTATCTATTTTTGTTTTTGTTTAAATTTCTCGCATTTAATAAAAAGTCGAAACGGGGTATACTTGGTATTCTTTTGATCCTTTCATTACTTTATATGATCGGATTGCTAGGGACTAGCAATAGTTTAGTGTGGGGGATTGATGAGTGTGTAAATACTCATCATTTTTATACCCATTTAGACTAGAAAACGACCAAAAACACCCAAATATTACTGCAGATATCCTTGTTTTGTGTTTTTATTTGTTTCAGGTACAAAGGATTAAAAACGGAGCAAAAACGGGCATTTTTGGATCGACTCGACAACAATTGTGCAATTTGATCAAAAGTCAAGTCAAAAGTCAAAGTCAACACCAAAAATACCAAAATAACACAAATGGTCCTTGGAGTTAATTTTCAATTGTAGCAGCCTAGGTACCTGGATTTTCAGTATTTACAAGAATGGTCCCTCAAAGTTTATACCCATTTCATTTTTATCCTAATCTAAAATAAACCCAACCCATTTCTATCCTACAAATAAGCCCAGCCAAACCTTACCCTTTTTAACCCTCAACAAAACCAACTCACCGGCCCACTTCCCTTTTTATTTAGCTAATATAACCGGTCAAATAAAAAGTCAAAACCGCCCTTCCCTAAAACCACTAACGCGCCAAAATACCACCACCAATCCCACTGACAAAACCATCTACCCTCACCATGCTTTTTCTGAAACACGCCTCCCTCCTCCTCTAGTCCTTAGCTAGTACCCTCTTCACGTGACCACATCTCCAAGTTGGCAATCCGAGTGGGACAATTTGGGCACCAAAACTGAATATAGGGCTGAGATTGCTCCAAGATTAATCCAATGGCTGGGATTTTATCCCAAGAAGCACAGAAGTGTTTTCTCTCACAAAAGAAACACAAAGAGGCTAAAAACCCTAGTTTAGCTTTTTAGTATAAGTAGTTCATTTTGTAAGCCTTGATAGGCAGGTTTTTTTAAGCTTTTATTTAGGTAACTTTTATTTTTATTGTTATTTTATTTCTTTAAGTTTCCTGTAATGTAATTTTAGTTTCATGTTAATGCAATTTTATTCAAAGTCAACTTTGGTCAACTCTGATTATTAGCTTATTGCCTGTGCTTATTTGGTTTTTCTTTTTGCCTTTCAAGTCTTAAGATAGTTAAAAGTTCATTTGTTTCAGAAAAACCATGCTTTTTGTCTGCTTTAGTGTAGAATCAGTTTTAAAAGGGTGTTTGGTTCATGGGTGAAAACGGGTAAATTTTACTTATCACTGTTCAATTGCCATTTTTCAAACATTGATCTAGATTATCTCAGCCCTTTTAAGTTGTTTTCAGTAGGTTTTAGGCTTATTTGAGGCTTTTGGTAGGTTTAAGTGGGATAGTGCAAGATTAGAAGCTCAACTACCATAATAAGCTTCTGATAAGCTGAGCTTATCTTGGACCTCATTCTTGCATTTCTTATGTCCATTTTAGTTTATTATCAGCTAGCATGAAACTCCTTTAGGCCTTAGTCAAAAAAATGCCTTGAACAGCCCTTATTAGATAATTGCAGGTCTGCATTTTTTTTATTTTTCTAAGTTCAGCCGATTTTCTTTGATTTTTGATTTGTTCATTTTAAGTTAGAATTTGCTAAATTTTTGCACATGTATAATCAGCCTGCTTGTCTTGCTGTGAGTATTTTTTTATAGAGTTTTTAGATTTTTTCTTGACTGCCTTTTGATGCCTTGAAAACTACTATTTCTCCCCTGCACCATAGGGAATCAGCAGACCTAGTGCTTAATTGGCTAGATTCTAGTGCTTAATTCCCCCTATTGTAGTTTATTTGAGTTTTCATTTTAGCTTATTATTAGTTTTCCATCTAGTTTCAGTTCTGCTTTTAGCTTAATTTGTAGATATTCAGCTTTTACCTTTCAAGCCTTTGATTATTTCACCACTTAGAACTGATCAGAGTTTTGGAGCTTATTTATGGCTTATTTATTAACTTTTAGTGAAAGTTGTAGTTGTTCAAAATGCTATATTCTAGGTGCTTAATATGTTGGTAAAAAAAAAAAAAAAAAAAAAAAAAAAGTAGTTTACAAAAAGAGAGTCTAGGGATTCGAACCCTGGACCTCTTGTTCACTAAACCACAACCCAACCATATGCCCTAGGGTTTTTGTCAGTTGGTATTTGCAACATTTTATTTTTAACTTACTTCCTCATTTAAGCCTATTCGAGCCTTTTAGCTTATTCCCAGCTTATTGGGATAAGCTGAGACCTCTTGGGTATTTTTCCTAGGGCTGTTTTCCCATAAAGATATTTCAGAAAATTTTTCATAATCTTCAGTTTAGTTTTAGTATTTTTAATTTGTGTTTCTTTTAATTATAGTTTTTAATTCGTTATAAATAATTTAAAAGTCGAAAAAATAAAATTCTTTTTTTTCAAAATTTTATTTTGTCATTTATCACGTAGGAAAATTAAATTTGCATCCGTAGGGTTAATTTTGATAGATTGTTACGTTTAGATTTGTTTCCCGATTTTAATTCGCGTTTTCTTTAATCTAATTTTTGTTCTCCTAGACTCGTAACCAAAAGTGAACATCCTTATTTCAAACATTTTAATACGAAACCTCAAACGATATCCTCCATTCACGCCTCGTTGGGACTACGACCCGGGTATTCACTTATCCGGTTTATTATAATTGATTGTTGCGTTAAATCGTCGCGAGTTGACTTTTCTTCGTGAGAGGTTTGACTTGTGACGCGTTTGACGCGATATCAGAAGGCATGCAATCAAATCACATAGGAGCAAGTAAACATCTAGAAATTTAATATATGCAAGATGACATAAATCTAGGAATGAAAAGCTCTAATGAAAAACAAAGTTCATAAAAGTAAACTAGCGTTAGGTATATTTAGGAAGAGTAATGTAATCAAGTTAGAGAATGAGTATGAGACTATTACTAGTGGTGCTCAATTCAGGCTAAACACGACCATTTTTACGGGTTACACACACCCAACTTCTCACGTAGAAGCAATTCAACCGTTAGGTCAAATTGAGTTTCTAGTCAATAGATTCTCCAGTAGTCATTCTCTTTTTAGAAGAAATTAAGTTTCTAAATTTACCTATCGAAGAGTACCAAATATGAAGTTTGCTTGGTTTACTAATACTTGACTTAATGTGATTCAGACATTATCCTTTTATGAGGGTAAATCTAGATGATATATTTTACTCACAATCCTAATAGAGACGTGTTGAATGGGGTATAATCTAACATCTATAGCTCCTTAGTTGCAGCACATTTATCTAACCTAATGCCATATTCTACAAGAGGTTGTTACATACATAGTTTTCTAACACGAAGAATCTAATCTTACTTCTATGTTAATGATTTATCCACTTAGCTTAATTTACTTTATTACCAAGAGTTTTCTAATTGTGGACATAGAAGATTTCCATTTTAAATTTGAAAAGGCTAAATGAGTTTGACAGTAAATGCATCATTTAATACTTAGGGGGGCTAACTAAAGGGTTTCTGGTTTATTAAGCCGCAAAACGAATATAACTAAAGTGTAAAGGCAAAGCAACCTATCAAACTAAGCGTATCCTAAGGCATTAATAAGATTATATGCATGAAGTAATTACTTATGAAATTTAAAAAGAGAACTTACCTCACGTCCTAGCTTTTCTTCGTAATGTCTCAAATGATGATCGACGTGTGAATGATAGGTGAGTCTTCAAGATAACCAAGGTGTGAAAGTATATCATGGCAAGCTTCTAACACCTTATATAAACCGAAGTGGCTTGACCCGAACATGTCTTGTACTGGACTCATTTGATATCTTAGCCTTGATGCATATAACGTCTTATGTAGAATCTTCCACATCGGATGATGTTCTTCTCCTTCGTCTGTATCACTCCATGATTTTGGATTGAGTTCACTTTAGAGTTGATTCATGTAGTCTTCGTCGTTAATACCTTCATTAACAACATTTGAACTAGTAGCACATGTATCTATTTTATTTAAATGTTTATCTATTAAATTTTCTAAGATAACTAATTCATGTACAAGATCAAAATCCTCATCTTTTGCTCGACATTTTTCTTGATGAAAGTTTAAGAAATTTTTCCAAATATCATTTGCCGTTTTACAGAAGGATATTCTTTCATATTCAACTTTCACAAGGTTTTGTAAACAATTATTTTAGCTTTATTATTTATGTCATTCTTTGTTTTCAAATAATTAATTTGACTTTTAAAATCCGTTTTTGTTGGTTGAAAATCACCAATCGAAATGACATGCCAAAGATCTAGATCAATTGATTTCACATAAGTTTCAAATTTATTTTTCCATTCAAGAAAGGTATAGTTTTCAAATAGCGGTGGTTTTTGCATAGATTTCCCTTCTAAATATTTTTCCGATTCCATAGATCGATTCAAGTTTTAAAATACACTTTATTTTAAAAATCTTGTTTGACGTGACTCTTGATACCAATTGTGGAAAACTAGAAGGGGGTTGAATAGTTTTACGTCTTCTTAATTTTATTATGAAAACTTTGTTTCCTTTTAAAACCTTAGATTTGAGTTTATATGAAAAATGATACTTGAACAATATTATTAATTATATGTGTATCCTTTTAGATTTGTTATAAAAGTTTTCTTTTTATGAATGGAGTTTTAAATTGATCTTTATGTGAAATCAACTTCTAATTAATACTAACAGTTATATATGCCTATATGTATGAAAGTAATGACGATATAAAGAAATAAGCAAGAGATGGAAAGATCAAACCGAGACACGAGGGATTTATAGTGGTTCGGCTACAAGGACACCTTCCTTGCCCTACTCCACTCCCCAAGCACACCTTGCTCGAGAGTTTTCTTCACTACTTCAACAAGCTCCCTTATGGCAGAGAAAACCTTACACACTTTCGCTTACACCGGTTTAACGACACAAAGCTAAATGTCGAGTTCTAATCGTAGCTAGAACCAATCTCACAACTTCAATCACAACTTGTTCACGACTTATTCACGACGACTTCACGACTTCAACACAACGGCTTCACGACTTCTACAAGACGACTTCACAACTTCTAAGCTACGGCTCTACGACTTCTACACAACAACTTCACACCTTCTAAGCTACGGCTTCACGACTTCTACACAACGACTTCACAACTTCTACATGAGGACTTCACGACTTCTAAGCTACGGCTTCACGACTTCTACATGACGACTTCACAACTTCTAAGCTACGGCTTCACGACTTCTACATGACGACTTCACAACTTCTAAGCTACGGCTTCACGACTTCTGCATGACGACTTCACAACTTCTAAGTTATGGCTTCACGACTTCTACATGACGACTTCACAACTTCTAAGCTACGGCTTCACGACTTCTACATGATGACTTCACAACTTCTAAGTTATGGCTTCACGACTTCTACACCACGGCTTTACAACTTCTACATGACTTCTTTACACCACAACTACTTATACACCTTCTTTACTACTTACACACTACACTAATCTAATCACTCATGTTCACACCTACTATACACACCTTATACACAAATGAATGAATGATTTACAAACTTTACTAAACTAACAACTTAAGTAACAAGATGACACTAAGTTGTAATACTTCTAGTTTTGATTGATAGAAGTATTCTTCTTTTGCACAAGGATGGTGGAAGCTTGGATCACTTGGAAACCAATGCTTAAGAATCTATGATCAAAGGATTTTGGAAAGGATTTGGAAAGAAAAGAGGAGATTTAGAACAGAAGGTTTGAGGTGCAAAAGGTGAGAAAAAGTCCAGGGGAAGTCCAGTATTTATAGGCAAAAATGGACAGGCTGGAGGAGCGTGCCGGTCCCCTTAAATAGGGGGGCGGTCCCCTTAAAATTAAGGGGGCCGCCTTGTATATTTAAGGGGGCCGCCCCTCTAGACCGTTGCCCAGTTTTGTCTTTTTGTGGGGAAGGTTTTTCTGGAACATTTTTACCATTTTTGTAAATTATTCTAATTTTATAAAAGATTAAACATTTTTATTTAATACCAAAAATGATTTTCTAGAAGATATAAAGTGTTTTGGGTCATTTTATAAAAAATCTCGTGATTAAGAAAATGTTCCTTTGATCATATAATGCATTAAGCATTTGTTCATTCATACCTTAAGTGATTAAGTATTAGAAATGAATATTTCCAACTGAATACTTGTTTACTTAATAAGTTTATGTTTGATGAGTTTACATTTTGTGATCATCAAAACATAGAGATATGTATAAGTATTGATAATGTTTTTAGGCATTATTTATATCAACACCAAGTCTTCCCAACAGTTTCATAACAATCTCTTCAGTATTATTAGATGCCTTAGGTTCAACGGTTCGGATAGTAGGTTTAGCATGGGCATCATGAACGAATTTACAACCCATTCCATAGTGACACGTACCCTATCATAATTAATACAAGGCTTCCATGAGTTCACTTGAGGGTTCGATGGATTTCGAGACATACCTTTGTCGAGATGGATTGAAGATGAAACGTAAACAAAATAGCAAAACCAATGCGTGAAAGTTGAGTATGGGAGTGAGATCAGGGACCAATGAGAAGGGCTGTAAACCAATAGCAAACGAATATTAAAAGTCTTGTAACCCTAAGTACAAGATACGATTGGACTGTGACCAAAGCACAAGTCACCACAAGATTCGTGACCGTAGCACGAATACCACAAGAATAACGTGCGGATTAATGACCTAGCACAATCACCAACACGTTGTAGATGATAAACACAATTGAATTAAGGCGTTGTTTTGTCTGTTAGGGTGTTACAGGATGCGTTTAGGGAGAGGGGAATTTTTGGAAAAGAGCGTATATGTTTAGTTATCTGATACCATGTTCGGTATTGTGAGATAAGGAAGGATTTGATTGATTGAAACAATGATACAATGTACAAATATATAATCAAATGAGGAAGGATCTAGATGCGGGCTTGAGCCCGTTACAATACTAATACACAACAATGGGCTAACAGGTGGGTATGACTACTTGTCTTATCTACTAGGCGTTGGTTTAATACCATTCATTGACACCCTAAAGAAGCATAAGGAAATGATGACATTGCAACTGATTTATCTAGAGGTACGATACATATGATCTTCATGCGGTTTTTTTATAATTTTTTGCTAACTTCTAAAAGATTTTAATACTTTACATGTTAGAGGTTCTTAAAGCTTTAAAACCAATCAATGTTAATGAAAACCATATATCGGATAACATTGGAAGGTTCACTAAGGTTATGAACTCGTATAGACACTATCGTGTTTATGACCCAACAAGCAAAACCATTGTTTGTTTATACTCTTTACCAAATGAGACCGAAACCGAAGATGATCGTCTGGACATAAGGCCTCGGGTATTGCTTCCATCACCTCATACTGCTAAAGATATTGTTAACAAGAGTATCCATCCGATTACCAAATATAAAATGAAGGTGGGTGAATGAGTTCGTTTAGAAAGTGGTTGGTGTTTTCTTAATGATTTGGATTACATTAACATTAAGAGAAAACTAACCACTTTTTAAACGAACTCACTCCCCACTTTCTAACTCTCTTTGGTAATGGGATGGATACTCCCGTTAGCAATATCTTTAGCATTATCGGGTGATGGAAGCAATACCCGAGGCCTTATGTAGGGTTGATCATCTTCTGTCTCCATTTGGAAAAAGGGCGTAAACAAATGATGGTTTAGCTTGTTGGGTCATAAACACGTTGGTGTCTATATGTATTCATAGCCTTAGTGAACCTTCCAATGTAATCCAATATCTGGCTTTCATTAACATTGTTAGGTTTCAAAGCTTTACGAATCTGTAACATGTAAAGTATTAGAATCTTTTGAAGTTAGAAATTGTCAAAAGCCGCATGAAGATCATATGTATTGTACCTCTAGATAATCAATTGCACATGTCATCATTTCCTTATGCTTCTTCACGGTATTAGGCCAACGCGTGGTAGATTAGACAAGTAGTCACATCACATAACATGCAAGCTTGTAAAACCATCTCTTTTGTGAAACCGCAAAACACTTTGCTACCTTCCGGTCTCGAAGAATCATACTCATAATAATTTCCCCTTTTATCAAAGATGATTTGTGTGGTAAAGTTGCAGGTTAGAGTGAACAGAATCCTAAAGAGTTATGCAACAAAAAACGTTTGTAAAAGATTTACTTACCTTCCCGCATCCGTAGAAGATTAGGTCAGTATCTGCAGTGAGAATGACATCCACGTGTTCTTTTAGCAAGAGGAACGCCAGTTGCGGATCGGCCTCGTAAGGCGCGACCACAAACTTTATGTTATTATATTTCAGCGTCTACACACAATTAAAGTCGCTTGGTGAGGAATTCAAAAAATGGATCATGATGATGTCATTATGTGTATCATAGAAAAGACGATCTCATAGGTCACTCTTGACCCTTTTCTTTTATACGTATCCTCCGAGTTTTTGTCACCTCTGTATCTGCGGCCTTAGCTAACCGGAGATTCTTGGTTTGTTACTTGTGCAAACCATAAAAAAACTTATCAAAGAATGAATATGATATCTTTTGGAACTTACTCATTGAACGCGATATAAACTCAATATAATGAACAAATTTGATATAAAACCTTAAAACAAGATTTCAAGTTGCTAGATTCGGTCAAAATGTTAAGCCTATTCTGGGCTAAAAACAAGATTTCAAGTCGCTCCTCTGCCTCCTCATGTGTACTCAAAGCAAAAAGTTTTATAACAAAATGTGTGTCTGTAGTTGAAGGAAAATGCTTTATTGGGTAGAACCAACAAAACCTTAAAAGTATGTGAGGCATGGGCTAACAAATGAAAAGTGGACACTCGTAACTTTGTATCATACTTTTTCAAATAACGTGTATCACCCGTGTGCTACCATGGTTTTTGGTTTCCGTTGTTTGTTGCGAATTTTAGTTTAGTGTTATAAATTTTAGTTTCCGTCTAGGTCGTCATGTGATTAGTTAAGCATGCCGTACTTGTGGGGGTTAAAGAAAAGGCTCAAATATGATATTCTTATATTTTTCTGTAGCAAGCTCTTCTATGTGCTAAACTTTTATGAACAAGTGAAGCAAAACTTGTTAAAAGAAAGGAACAAGCTAAGCAAAGGGGTGCATGATTGGTAATGTTAGACTAATTCATGTTGGACACAAGAATGGTTTGGGCTCAGCCCGCCAAGCTATATGTCCACATCGATATATCATTTTATGACATGTTTTATTATTGTTTTTTGAGCTAATCATTTTAACAATCATCATACTTGCAACTTCATTTTTTTTATGTGTAACATATTAAATTTTTTGGGCTAATCATTTGAACTTGATCAATTTTAAAGGAAGCCAAAATTCTTGGGTGACTTATCACATTCAGTTACTAAATTCCCAAAAAATGAAAAAAGTAGGGCAGATTATCGTTAATTAGAAAGTGTAATAGAGATGTCATAAAAATGAAAAAGTAGGGCAGATTAACGTTAATTTGAAACTATTTTGTAGCACCTTATGTCCTGTTTTTATATTTTGTAGAACCTCCGGGCCGGGTCAATAAAACCTTATATTATTTGTATTATTATCTTGTGGAGTACTCTTTCGACTCGTACGAGTCAAGTCAGTTTGCACCTAAAAAGACCCGACTTAGTTGTCAACTCGTAAATACAATTGACTCGTCTGACTTTATAGTTCTTGATTGACTCACGACTTAGTGAAAAAAAGCGTAAAACATAAGTTTTATCATGTTACAGTCGATTTGGCTGGCCAAATCTACCTTTTAGTCGCAGTTGTAAACCTTACACCATCATTTATATCATAAGCCTAAGTCTTATTAGATTTAATGGTGTGCTTTAGGAGGAAATCTGAGATAGAGTATGCTGGGTCCTAATGAGGTTCGGGTTGATAGTAATATCTATTAAATGGCCAGCTCTCCTACTTTCGCACAACTTAATTACACTGTATTAGTTTATTTTCAATGTACTAGTGTTGCAGATGTTATAGTTTCTTAGTGCAATTGTTGGTTATGCTCGTCACCAAAATCACTTCCGACTCAGTGACAGATCATCTCTATCAGTGGCGGACGTAAAGGTATGAGACTAAAACGGGCATGCACTTATCATGTGAGCTTTAAAAACAGGGAAACAAAAATTTTGAATTTATTTTTGTGTATATTGTGTGTAGTTTGAGGTAAAATGTAAAAGTGGTGAATCGGTTGGGTGTTTTTGAGGACACGTTCGTAAAATAAAATTTTGTAAGCGTTTTTATGAAAACAAGTTTATTGACACTATAATGTATATATTTAATGCGAACCATAGCTAGTTTGGGGTCGGTACGCGTTCGGACTTGTTTTTCACAGTAAGCGAGCTAACTTCTCGTTTTTGAGTCTATAAGTTTGTAAATGTTCAAAAGTGAAAAATAAGTTATATTACGAGTTAATTAATGGTATGAAAAATTACTGTTTGTCACAGCCGACGCCTTCCCTTCTTCATCAGGATCGATATACAACATGAAACATCTTCAAACGCGAAAATCACGTAGCTATGCATTTATCCAAGTCGGTCCCATTTCCATTTATCCAAGCACTTTTCTACAAACTCTTTTAACTTGTCAGTTAATGTTCCGCAGAATAGCAACACCTGGAGATGTTAACATACATTAATGACACTAGACGAGTACCCGTGCATAGCAACGAGATTATAGCGGCAGATAGTTATATTGATATTTTGGTCAAGTGTTTTATGTAACTATACTGTTTGCCGCTAGAAAATCACGTAGCTATGCATGGGTACTCGTGTAGTATATATAATTGACAAACCAAAGTATCAAATATGTTTTTTATTTAGTTGACAAACCAAAGTATCAAATATGTATTTAATATATTATTTAAGTTGACATATCAAAGTATCACATATGTTTTTATATAGTTGACAAACCATATATTCAAACATGTTTGTGTTAAGTTTACATTTAAGTTTCCACTAGACGAGTACCAATACATAGCAACGGGATTTTATAGCGGCAGATAGTTTTAGTGATAAAAAAGGTTTATGGGTTATAAACGAAAAATAATAAAAGTTTGAGGATTTGAGGATTAAATATAATGTTTTGAAACCCGGTTCGACCCGGGTGGTTCAACCGGCTGAACCGTTCCGGTCGAAAAATAGGTCAATTTAAACCAGGTCATCCCGACGGGTGGGGTCGAGTAAACAGGTCAAATTAAACCGAGTCAACCCGTCGGGTTTGAAGCGTCCTGGGTCAACCCGATTTTCAATGTGTATTAATAGTTTCCTTTTGAAACATATATTTTCAACATTTCCTTTTTTAGTTTCAAACTTTTCACTTCTCACTTTTGGTTTATATATATATATATATATATATATATATATATATATATATATATATATATATATATATATATATATAGATTTCAAATTCTAAAAGTTTGAAATTTTCAAAATTTTAAAAATTTCAAGCATCTCAAATTTAGATAAATAATTTACATAACTTTAATTGTAACATAATTTACCAAAAATCTACATTGGGTTACCCGCAACTTACCAACAAATTATAACAAAACTAAAGACAAACCATATCTAAATTATAACAATCATGAAACCACACCTAGTAATTACACCCATGAAAAATCAACATAAAACAAAAAAGCATATCTGATAATCATCTCAATATTCCTTGTAGTAATATACACCAAAATGCCCTTGTACTCCTTCACCAATCAAATTAAAAAACCCCTACGATATATGTAAAAAGTTGTCAAAGAATATCTGAATCACAATAAACCCCTCCTCTTAGAAACAATAAACCTTACACAAAAAAGTATCAATCTTTTTCCAATTTATTTTTTATTCTACTCAACTAAAATAACTTGCATAGCCAACGATACTAAAAGATGATCCAACGTTGTTCATCCACCGACACCACAATCAAACATTATCACACTCTGAGATCTCATATTCAAGAATAAGAAAGCCATCATTAAAAAATTATGTACCAAAACACAACAACAAACACATATAGCTGCAGTTCTTACATAACCGAAAATGGCCATAAACAAACCTTAATTTTTTAGATCTAGAAATAAATAACCTTGAAATATTTAGATATATGATTTGTGTTGAAACCACATACACAACAGATAAGCCACACAAACACAATCTAACAGCAGAAAGCGGCGAGATAGTTGCTCGGCGGCGACGAAGATCCGGCAGAAAGCGGCGGTCGTTGTTTTCCGGATAGACAAAGACGACAGCGGCGACGATGGTATTTTCCAGCAAGACTGCGGCTTTTTCTGGCAAGTGGCGGCTGTTAAAAACACGTTTTTTTTTTTTTTTTTTTTTTTTTTTTTTTTTTTTTTTTGTTAAAACTCATATCTAAACATAAAAGTTACATATCTGTAAAAAAGAACACTAAAAACTTAATTAATAGTCATAGATCTATTAAAACTCAAAAAATACCTCAGAACATAAAAAACTCTTTTGGTGGCTGTTGGTTTCGGTGGTTAGGTTCTCGGTGGTGACGTCTGGTGGAGGTGACGTCCGGTGGTGGCGTTTCCGATGGTTTTGACGTCCGGTGAAGGTGAGGTCTGGTGGTGTTGAGGTCCTGTGGTGGTGGCGAGAGTTTTGTGGTGTGTGTGTTTGTATAATTTGATATGAGAGAGAGATGGTGTTTATATAAATTGTGTGCTTGATATAATTTTCTCTTGCAATGTGATAGGTGTTTCCAGCTGCATTTCCTGAATTAGTTGTAGAAATGGTATCCTTTCCTGCATAGTTTGATACATCAAATACTTTCCAAATATAAGACCAATTCAATTTTACAAGGGCATTATAGGGATTGACCAAAAATTCAGTTTTCACTTTTCCATTTGACCATTTTCTCTTTATAAGTAGTATAGATTTTGTGCTTTCTAGTTTTCAAATGAATAGAGTTGACAAATGCGTGTGCGTGTTAAGCTCCATTTAAGTTTTCATTTTAAAGTGAACGTGAGCTTTTTTTTCATTTAAGTTTTTATTTTAGAGTAGGGATATTAAGGAGGGTAATTTAGACCATTCTTGTGTTTCCATAAATAGTTTTTTTTAATTTTTCAAGATTCAAGAAATGAGTGTAAACCTTTTATATTCGGTATAAATATTTTATGAAAAAAGGTAAACAATATAATGTTCAAGGTTTTTTTTTTTTAATACGAATCAACATCAAATGATTTAAAATATTCATACTCAGTAGTAATCTCTTATTAGCACCCAAACAGGTATATTTCAATTCTTGATACTCAGCAGTAATCTCTTAGAGCACTCTCAACCATAACGCTGGGTTAAACTTTAACACACTGTCACGTCAGCGCCACATCAGCTTTAACCTTTTCACCTTTAACTTAAAAAAACACTCCCAATCATAACTCACCTTTAAATCAAATATTTTCAAACTTAACCCCTAAACTTATAATAATGCTTCATTTATCAAAAACTTAACATTCATTAAAAACATACTACATTACATACTTAATAAAAAAAAATTACAACGAAATTATTAAAAAAAAAAAAAAAAAATAAAAAAAATCCTAAATCTACTGACAAGGTTGGAGGTTGTATTTTTTGATGATTCGATCTTTTTCATCATTGATCCAACCAACAACGTTTGGATCCAAACCGGAGGTGTTCGTCATCAAAAATTTCATTTCCTCCAACCTTGTTATCGTCTCGTCTTTTATTTGGGCCGCCCGATACGCGGCTTGGGCGGTTTCCCGTTTCAAACGATACTCAGATGTCATAGCCTCCCCGAATTGGCTAGACGAGCTCGTTCCTCCCGTATTCGCTCCCGTGCTCTCGGATCTAGCTTTCTTTGAAGCACACTTTGTTCCCATTGGCCGTGGTTGTTCATCACGACCAAACAACGCCTCGTTTGTTTCGCTTGGGACATCGCCGGTTAAATCAACCCCTTCCGACGCGTCCCATTTCATATGAGCCCGCAAAACCTCTCAAGCCTCCTCGTTGTTAAAAGGAGCGGTTATGTGCTCGTCCCGATACATTTGTTTGGCGCGTTTAAGGATATCCATTTCACTTTCCCCATTTTTTTGTTGGCGTTGGGAACGTTTGTAGTAGGCGTTGAACTTTGTGCAATCACGGTTCAACATTTTCCATTTTCCTTGAATCATATCCTTGTTTCGGTTTTGAAAATTGAGTCTATTAAACTCATTTTTCACCCGTTGCCAAAATATATCTTTGCTTTGATTTCGACCCACTTGTGAATCTTTCGTCGCGGCAACATAACACGACGCAAGTAATTTTTCCTCGTGTGGGTTCCAACGTTTGATGAAGTCGGTGTTTTCTTCATCCTCCTCCAAAGGTTCGGGGTCTTTCGTTTTTTTGCCTTTCGTTTGCCACCCCGTTTGTGTGGCTTTGGAGGAGACGTTGGAGTATCGGGAACATCATGGGTTGCCGTTTGAGATTGTTGTGAATGTTGTGTGAATTGAAGATTGAAGAAATTGGTGTTTAGGTTCAATTGTTGTTGTTGTTCGTAATATAGCATTTGTTGATGTTGTTCGTAAAGTTGTTGGTTCGACAAGCCAAGTGGGTTGTCGATTGGGTTGTTGGTTGATGGTGCGTTCGGGTTTGAAGATGACCCGACGTTTGGGTTATTCCACCCGGTGTTTAGGAGATTAATGAAACTATCGTCGTCGTTTACGTTAAATCCGGACTTTTTTTTTTTTTTTTTTTGTGGAAGTTTGAAGATGGAAGTATATGATGTATTAGATTCATTTGTGAAAGTGTGAAAAAAAATGTGGTGTTAATTGGGTATTTATAGGAGAGTGAAAATGGTTTTGATTTATTATTATTATTATTATTTTTTTTATTATTATTATTATTATTATTATTATTATTATTATTATTATTTTTTTATTTATTTTTTTTTATAAAAACATCACTTCATTAGAATAAAATAAGATTTACAAGAAATTAGAGGGGAGCCGAGATACTAACTGGGCTCCCACTCCTTTAGCTATCGCAAAGCTAATCCTATTAAAGATATTAGCAGCGGTTAATTATTATTATTATTATTATTATTATTATTATTATTATTATTATTATTATTATTTAAGAAATAGCGGTTTGTTTTTAACTGTAATAAAACGCAGGGGCTGAAGTGAATTTTTTTTTTGAATTTAACGGCTACTTTTGGCGTTAAAGGGGGCGAAAGTGATTTTTTTTTTTATTTTTTATTTTTATTTTTTACACAAACAACCCTTAACGCAGTGTTAAAGGGTTAACGCAGCCCTTTAACGCTGCGTAAACGCACCTACCATTCATCGGTTAACTCCACTTTAACGCACCGGGTTAACTCCACTTTAACGCACCTTGTGCGTTATACGTTGAACGTGCTCTAATTAGCACCACACACACGGGTTCTGTGAAGATTAAAGGCTAAAATGATTGAAAAAATGATAAACTAATAACAAACATTAATTAGTGCAAATATGACACACAGCCAAAGAGAACTATAGACTCGGGCATTTACTCGTTACGCGATGAACTTTAAGTAGAAATGAACACTCGACTATAAGAGCACATTCAATCATAACTCAGAGTTGCACTTTAATGCATTGCCACGTCAGCTTTAACCCTTTCACCTTTAACTAAAAAAAAAACACATTCAATCATAACTCAGAGTTAAACTTTAACCCAAGGGGGTGTTTTGTAAAAAAAAAATTTAAACACAACGGATACATAGTACTCTAGAGGGGGTAGAAATGATTTTTTTTTTTTTTTTTTTTTTTTTTTTTTTAAAATATATATTTCACCTTAACGCCGCGTTAAGGGGTTAACACAGGTGCGTTAACGCACCCTTAACGCAGCCTCATTCATTGTATAACGCACTTTAACGCAGTGCCAAAATCACCTTTAACGCACTATTGCGTTAAGCGTTGAAAGTGCCCTAAAGGAAACAAATGAGAGGGTTTAGAAAGACTGATTTTCCAATTAGGGGTATACTGGAGTTAAAATACCACGGGGTTTTTATATGAATAAAATTGGCGGCGATCCAACAACAAAAGTATCCAAAGAAGAAAACTGGAGATCCTAAAGCATAATGAAAAAACAAGTGATCTTGATCCAATAATGGATCTCTCCACATTAAGAACGAAACAGAAGCACAACTATTGATAGCTATTCAAAAGAAACCCAATAAAAAAATATGAGCCATGATTAAATCGTGGGCTAATTCCCAAAAATGGACTTTGAAAAAACTTTTTTCAAAATCTAGTATGAATATAATGTCTTTTTCCAAAAAGGTCATGTGCGAATGTGCGAATCCACAAATACTTTGACACGTGTCCAGACAAAATGATACAAAACCATTAATTCAGCCCACCAATAACCCCACGTGCCCTGTTGACTTTTTTAAACAAATGTGCGAACGACGGTGTGCGAATGTGCGAACGACGGTTATAAAATCTTCCAATATTTTTACAAAATCTACTTTTTGTCATATATCTTTATTGGGAAAGAACCATTTGCATTATTAAAATATATAATTTGTACTTTAATTTTGTCTTTCCATATACTCAAAATCAAAACACAGATACTGTTGCGATCAAAATCAAAACACACATTATCAAATGATCAAACACACAACACAAACACACTGTACCGATCAAAAACACATACTAAATCTCATGGTTTTAGTGGATCTGTGAAACAAATAGTGTACCGATCAAAAAAACACATACAAAACACACACATTTTGTTGTACAATGGCGTCTAGAATTCAAGTAAGTTATATTTCTTTGATTTTTTTATAGCTGTGTTGAAGAAACTGTTTGATTTTGTTATATTTTGATTTTGTTGGAGTCGGTTTTGGGTCAAAACCCACTTAGGGTTTAGACTAATGTTAAGGTTTGATTGTTTTTGGAGTTTGATTGTTAGGGTTTGATATATGAATAGATCGAAACAATAACAGCCAAACCCAGAAAGAACTTAGGGTTTAGACTAACGCTGCTATTTAAAATGATAGTTTGGAAATAAGTGTTAGCTTTTAAGGTATTGTTAAGCTGGTGGAATTGATCAAATGTTCGATGTTGATGCAGTAATTGTGTATCTATTTTATGAATAGAGATTGTGGTAGTTTAATGTTGTAGGTTTTAAAGATTAGTTTTAGGAGTTCTATTAAGTTTGATGTTTTAGGTTTTAACGTTAAATCTGATCTTAAGTGCTTATTACGGAGATAAGCTATGAAAGTCCTTGATTTTGCTTTCTAAAAGTTCCTTGAATAGAGATTGAGGTAGTTTGATGTTGTAGGTTTTAAAGGTTAGTATTAGGAGTTCTATTAAGTTTGATGTTGTAGGTTTTAACGTTAAATCTGATCTTAAGTGCTTATTATGGAGATAAGCTATGAAATTCCTTGATAATCAGCCCATCTTTGGTGTATGTTTTTCATTTGTGTTCAGATAATTGGTCAATTGCTTTTTGTTTAAGAGCTTTTGAACGACACGTGTCCTCCCTTTTGTATATGATCATTAATTCTTGTAGCATAGTTTGTATTTGCAATTTGCATAGAATTTACTATTGTTTACTTCGTAATATTGACTTGTTTATTATGGTTTACTTCGTAATATTGACTTGTTTATTATTTATTTTTTTAGGTTGTTAATGCGAGGGTAACCATTCGAAGCAGTTTAAACCTACTGAAAAAGATTAGAGATCGTCTAGCTAAAAAGGGGGAACGTTGTTACAATTTGTTTAGCCGAAGTGTTTTCGGTCCTTGGCTAAACATCAGAAGCTGTGATCATGATAACCATGTTTTGAACTTCATTCTATTTCACCAAAGGAATGTTGAGCAGCCAAGTTATGATACCCCGTTTATTTTTTATGTTGGGCAACACACTATACAGTTGGGGAGAAGAGAGTTTTGCCTTATAACGGGTTTTTGATTTGGCAAAATCTAGTTAGACAGTTTGGATGGTCTGCAGTCTAGCTTTATGAAGCGTTTGTTCCTCGGTTTTAGGTATTTGAAGAGGGAAAACCTAAAACGCTTGCTTGATAGTGAACAATTTGAGCACATATCGGATGAGGATGCTGTGAGTGTGTGTCTTCTACTAGCGGCTGATTTTGTTTTCATGGGTCAAGAGTTGAGGCATGTGATGGTGAATGAGATTGTGGTGCTAGCTGATGATTTGGAGGCATGGAAAGCTTTTCCTTGGGGGGAGCATATGTGGCAGGAATTCCATGAATGGGTTTACATGTTGGTCTCTCGGAAAAGGGATGTGTATATGGAAGGGTATGCCAGAAAGGGGGCGGCATACCAGGCTGTGTATAACTTATACGGTTTTGCTTACGCGTTGAAGGTTAGTATACTTTCTTACTAACCTTATATGATTCCAGACAACCATGAATCTTAGATTTAGTTTATGTTCCTTGTTTTCTGTATAAAAATGTTAGAAAATTCTTTCGCATACACAGAATTTTACAATTAGTGCACCAAGGTGGCCTAGTGTTAGGCTGTTACATGTGTGAGACTTTGACCTGCATAAAAAGTAAATAAAAACCACGGGGCAGGGTGTTAGGCTGTTACATGCATCGGATTTTGAAGTCCATGTCAAGTCCTTCTCATATACACACAATGTTCATATGAATAAACCTATAATGGTTTGCTAGCCTGCATTGCTTGATCTTCCATCTGCTTTTTTACAGTGGCAACCAAAGATTTTCCTATTTCTTCTGCTCTTTTCTCGATTTCTAGTTCACGGCGTTTTGCCTCTAGTGCTTTTTCTTCCCTCTGCTTTTGTACAATGGCAACCAGATGGAATAAAAAGCACTAAAGGCAAAACGCCATGAACTAGAAATAGACAAAAGAGCAGAAGAAATATGATTGGCCAGAAGATGTTCCATTGTGGGTGGGTTTCGTTGGCTACACAAGAGCAGATGGAAGATCAAGCACTTGAGTCAAAACACCAAAGTTGGTAGATTTCTTCAAGTCAATCATGTTCCACTGTGGATGGCTTTCGTTGGCGACACATGAATATATATTTCTATCAAGAGATATAATCATTGATCCCACTGGAGCATGATTGGCCTGAAGATGTTGACCATCTTTGTCTATAGTCGTAGTAGAATGGGTTGGAAACTTGAAATATATTAGCCATTGATCAAGCAGAGTAAGGTAATTGCTAGTGTGTTTTGCTATATATAAGTGGTTATGATCTTAAGTTAATTAGCGTTTGTTAGTTTCTAGTTTCTCTTAATAAGGTTTATCTTGCATTGTGAAATACTTGTGTGTGAATGATTGATAAACAGAAATGCAGCTAAACCATTTGGTTCTCCGTCATTACAGATTTTTGTACTTGAAACATTTCCTCAGTCTAGGCTATGGTGGCAGAAAGATGAGCAGGTTATTCCACGGGGGGTTGCTTGGGCTAATGTGACCGGGTTTAACAAATCTGATTATGAGAAACTTTTTTACGTAACAACACCCGTACAAACCTTCATTCCAACAGATGCCAAGAAGGCATCACCCTGGTTGATCTCAAGCTTAGAATATTTCGACATAGCTGGTGGATCAAGTTCAAGTACATTCAAACCAGCTAAAAGGGATAAGATCAAGGCCAGGGTTGCTCGAAAGACTCGTCAAAAAGAAGTTCGCACGGAGGTACGTATCCATACTGAGGTGCATACGAGTGTTGTTCGTGAAGGGTTTTCTGATGATGGTGAATCAAGTGATGTGGATTTGGATGAAGAGACTAAGAGGCTGACCAAGAAACAACTGATAAATAAGATGGTTGATATGGAAGGTGTTGGTCCACACATTATGGATCCAAGTAGCCTTGTTACTTGTTAGACGACTTGAATAAATTCAAATCAATCTAAGTAAGAAACTCTAACATGAATTGTTAATGCTAATGCGGAAAATTAACACTAACAATGAAGAACACAATAACTATAACTAACTTCGTATATTGATTCTTTTAATCTAAGTGATTACAATCTTCGTCGTTATCAAAAACTAATGACTAGGGTTCCTTTTATACACTAAGGAAACCCTAGATACAAAACTTGTAGAAGAATATACGTATCTTCTCTAAAGATAACTACGTATCCTTTCCTAACTTATATCTAACAAACTTTCCTAACTTTCATGACCAGACTTAACAGCTAAAGTCAACATGACTTAACTTTACTCTACCAGACTTAATAATGAACAACCAGACTTAACTATTACAAGACTTAACTAATAAAACTAACAGACTTAATTACGTAGTCCACCAGACTTAATTCTGTTCTCCAATTAAGTCTTCTCTTGTCTTGTGATAATTCCCAACAATCCTCCCCTAACTTGATCTTCATGCTTCATGAACTTCAAGTTTCTTCTGAATAAGCTTCTGAGGATTTAATCTTGAACTCTTGGAATTATCTCTAACACTTCAAATTTTCAAATCTGATCTTTATGCAGCAACTTGACTTGAATAATCTTTTCACCATCTGATATGCAATCCATCTGATCTTCACAGCAACCATGACTACTTGTACATCAATTCTTTTAAGTTTCATACTATTCTCATCACTTCCAGGTGTGTAAACTCTTGTGAGAGGTGAATCATTGAAAATTAATGGATTTGATGTCTCTTTACCAATAGCCATCACTACTGGAGTAGCCAATGTTTTGGTGTGTAAGACCATGGTACATTAATAACCATATAATTTTTAGTAAACCATCAACTATCAACGGATTTGTTTTGTCTTTACCAAAAGCCGTTTGCTTTTGGACTAGCCAATTCTTTTGATGGAATGCACCTCATCTTGGTGAATTGATTACCATGTATGGTTTTCCACAGCCTTTACCACAAGCCATACCTTGTGGGCTAGCCAACTCTTCACTATCTCAGATATGGTGAGTTGAATACCATACAATTTTTGGTAAATTGCCAACCATTAACGGATTTGAAATATCTTTACCTGAGCCGTTTGCTCTGGATTAGTCAGTCCTTATGTGGATTAGACATGGTGGACTGATAACCACTTGTTGTGTTAGTGCTATGCACCTTCACCAAGTGAGAAGTTCCTATAGTCTCACTTACAACTTGAAAATTCTTTCAAACACTTCAATCCAACAATGTTTCCTTCAAAGACTGTAACTTAATTAAATCCAAAATCTGTTCATATACCTCATCCCTCTTATCTGCATATAACTTTTTCTTCATCATTTCCTTGCAAACTGAAGGTGAGAGGGGATATTCCACTTCTGCAAGCATATAAACATCAGCATTTTGCAAAGACAAACAATGTACCTTACAGTTGTGAAAATATCTCCAAATGACAATGTTTTGCTCCTCAGGAAGTTTCCACACTACATCTGACTCAGCTAGTGGCTCAAACATCACTTTCAAATCTCCCCAAAATACTCTTTCAAATTCTTCCTCAGGTGGATTATCTCCATGTTTGATATTCACCAAGTTGTAAAGCTCTTGAAGATCTTGTCTACTCACATCATTTAAAATCCCTGGGAAATTAGTATACACAATATAAGAATTATCCTCCCTTATAATTTGATATGCAGCTCTTTTCCCAGACTTGATGATTTGATATCTGAAAATCTTGGATGGTTCCTTAGAGCTTATATCAGATATTGTTCCCATAGTTAGTCCCTCAGATGAAGGTTCTTCCTCTGATTCCTTCTCTTGGACTACCTTCTTATACTTGCCTTTCCTTGCCACACTTTTCCTTCTCCTACATACAATGGTAGGCTTTTTCACTTCTTCTTTCTCCTTTTTCTCTTCAGATACTTTCTCAATCTCAGGTTCTTTTTCAACTACTTTCTCAGATTCTATCATAGGCTCAGACTCTGTCACTTTCTCTATCCTTTCATCTTCAGACACCTTTTGTCTAAAACACCATTTCAAGGAATCTTCATAGTCAATGGGTTTATAACCTTGATCCCTTTCAAATGCCCTTTGATACTTTTGTAGAATATCTTCATATGATTTTCCTTGCATCCCAGCAAAGGTTGCATACATCATGTTCTTCAGATACATCTTCATACTATGCATCTGTTCTCCTTTGGACATCTTCTTAGGAACCTTGGTTTTCTTCTGAGCCTGTCTTATCATAGACATAAAATCCCCCAAAGTTGATTCACTTCTTCTAGTGTTTATGAACTCTGCTAATTGTTTGGCTCTCTCTTCAGCAGTCAAACCTGGAATTGCTCTAAGTTCCTCAAATTTTGATCTTAGCTCATCATCTTCTTCAATCAAGGACATAACTGGATCATCAGACTCTTCTGCTAATCTCCTTGCATACAGCTCATCTCAACTAGAGAAGCTTGATCTTCTCTTTCTTGTCTCTTTGTCCTCTTGGGCTTAGGAATTTCAATCATAATTTGTTTTCCTTCTCTTTGTTTCTTAGGCTGTTCCTCATCAACAGACTTATCTTTATGAACAGAACTTACATGCTCACCAGACTTTTCTTTACCACCAGAACTAAAAACATTACCAGACTTATCACCAGCATTAACTTCTTCATCTTCACTTTCTTCAATCCTTAACTTTCTTTTTAGCTTCTTTTTTTGTTGTTTAATCTTGTTGAAGGATTGAGCTAAAGTCTCTGCTGCTTCCATGGTTTCTTGGCTTACATTCTTAGTACCACCAGACTTTTCTTGAGAAGGTGTCTTAAAACTTTGCTCTTCACCAAAACTCCTCCCCTGTTTGGAAGAATTTTCATCCCCTTCCTCATCACTAAAGTGAACCCCCTTTTCCTTCAAAAGATTCTCCAATTTCTTTACCTTCTTTACCAAAGTGATGACAACATTGCTCAAAGCTTGATTAGACTTTTCCAAGGCTGACACCCTTTGAGGTAGGTTAGATTCCTCTTCCTGAATGAGATTTGGAACCGGTGAGGGTTTAGGAGATGGTGTAGGTGTAGCTGTCCTGGTTGGAGATGATGATGGACTTGGTTGTGGTGTGGGTGACTTAGGTTGTTCCTGTACTTGCTCTTCAGTAGTTTGCTCTTGTGCAACCTCAGATGTACCTGCAATGTTAGTAACACCAGCAAGCATAGCAGGCAATAAAGGCCAATGGGCCCCAACAAAACCCCTTTTCATATTTGCAAAAATTTTGGGTGTAAAGGCCACACTTATGTAGGTCTGCGCTTTATTTTCAGTTTCAAAGTTCAAAATCATTTGCAGAAATCTTGGGTACATTAAGAACTTATGTTTTTCATTTTTGACATTTCAACCATGCCATCAAAAATCAATTTTGAAAAATTAAAAGGCCGTCCAAGTGCAAGACAGACCAATGCAGAAGCAATGTTGCTTCCAAACTGATCCCATCCACCACTCTTGGGACTTAGGCAATGGAGCAAATGATGAAGTAAAAATCTCCACTGTGGTGTAAAATAGCTTTTCCAAAAAGTAAAGGTACCATCAGTGGGATATCCAATGGTTCTCATACCCTCAAAAAGGTCATCATTAGACAATATGTATTCCCCTGAAGCATCACCCAATTGGAGACTACTCCTGATGGAGGCTTCAGTAATGGTGAAGTCATGGGTGTCAATCGTTGCCCTTAGCTATGATGTACCATCAGCTAGGGTTTCATAGGTCACAGACCCCCAAAATTGCTTGACAAGAGATTCATAAATAGCAGGATTTGCAGTTAAAGCGTACCGAAGGTTAGAACCTTTCAAAAAATCTACTATCTGCTCAAAGCCGTCACTTTGGTTTGGTTTCTTCAAGAAACCAACTTGATTGTGCTTGTCAACAAACTTTAGTGAAGCCATTGATGAGAGAATGACTAAGTGCTGGTTGAGAATTTAAATTAGGGTTTTTACTGGTAGTAGAAAAATAGAGTAAATCTTGGCCGTGAATAAAGATTGTAGAAATTAGAAGTAAATAATGGATAAAGATGAAAAATGAATTAAATCTTATCCATATATACCTCTTTCCCCCAAAAATATCAACGGTCATATTTAAATAAAATAAAAAATCTTTATTTGACTGACCAGCCCTAACGGTAATAAATTAATTACATTTGTCATACTACCAGACTTAAAATTGGTCAACCAGACTTAATAACTGACTCACCAGACTTAACTAAAGAATCAGACTTACATACTGAGCAAGCAATAACAAGGCTTCATATCACCAATTGATATTGTTCTGCAAAAGTTAGTCCCAACACCAAGAGAAAAACAAGAAAAGCACATAAATTCAAGATTTTACAAAAAAAAAAAAATGGCATTTTTTTTTATAACTAGTATTAAATCTACTATAAGGATTAACTCCTAAGATTACCAGAATTAAAAATAACTACAAGAATTAACTTCTAATACTACCAGAATTAAAGAAAATCCTAAGTACTGGTTATTATACAAACTTTACATTTTGACCTCCTCTTAAGTTTAACCTCCCTTTAAGACTAACCTCCCCTTAAGTCCAGCTATGGGTTTATCATACCAATGCTAACCACTAAGTAATTAAACCTAGGGCCATCAAAATCTTTAGTTAAGAGGTCTGCAACATTGAAGTTTGTGTGTATTTTATCCACTCTAATTAATTTCTTTTCTTAGCAATCCCTAATGAAACGATGCCAGATTTCTATATGTTTAGTTTTAGAGTGGTAAACAGGGTTCTTAACTATACAGATAGTGCTCTCATTATCTATGTGAATTATAGTGTTCATAAAGTTCAAACCGTAATCCAGCATTTGGTTCTGAATCCACAAGACTTGTCCACAGCAATTTGCAGCTGCTACATATTCAGCTTTAGTTGTTGATGTAGCTACAATGGTCTGCTTCTTGTATTGCCAAGAGATTAATCTTCTTCCAAGGAATTGACAACCTCTAGTTGTGGATTTCCTATCAAGGCTTGCACCTGCATAATCACTATCTGAATAGGCTTCCAGGTCAAAAGATGACTCTCTAGGATACCAAAGGCCTAAATTAGGTTTGCCCTTTAGGTATCTAAAGATTCTCTTCACAGCATGAAGATGTGAAGTCTTGGGGTTAACCTGAAAACATGAACAAACATAGACTGCATACATAATTTCAGGTCTAGAAGTAGTAAGATACATTAGAGAACATATCATTGATTTGTAAAGATGCACATCTACATCAGCAGCATCTTCATCCTTTGTTAAAGGCACCTTGTTCTCCATGGGAGTGACTGCAGTCTTCACATTTGAAAAGGCAAACTTCTTCAAGATCTCTGCTACATACTTGTCTTGAGAGATAAAGAGTCCATCTGCTTGTTGTTTTACTTGCAGTCCTAAGGAAAATGTGAGTTCACCCATAGAACTCATCTGAAATCTTCCCTTCATTAATGCTTCAAACTCCTCACACCAAGACCTTTTAGTAGAACCAAATATGATATAATCTACATAAACCTAGACTAGGATGATATCCTTCTGGTTTCTCTTGATGAACAAGGTCTTGTCAATCACACCTCTTTTATACCCATGCTCTTCAAGGAAGTTGGAGAGAGTTGCATACCAAGCTCTGGGAGCTTGATGGAGACCATATAAAGCTTTGATGACTTTGTACACTTTCATGGGTTCTGTTGGATCAAAAAAGCCAGGAGGTTGATGAACATATACCTCTTCTTCTATAGTGCCATACAAAAAGGCACTCTTCATATCCATCTGATAGACTATGAACCCTATATATGATGCATAGGCTAAAAATAACCTAATAGCCTCAATCCTGGCTACCGGAGCAAAAACCTCATCATAATCTATCCCCTCCTCTTGTCTATACCCTTGTGCTACTAATCGTGCCTTATTCCTTACAACTACTCCTATTTCATCCCTTTTGTTCCTGAAGACCCACTTTGTGCCAATCACCTTAGCTCCACTTGGTAGATCTACAAGAACCCAAACTTTCTGCAATTTGAATTGCAATAACTCCTCTTGCATTGCTTCCACCCAACTCTCATCTTCAAGTGCTTCAGAGACTTTGTTGGGTTCCTTTTGAGAAAGGAAACAAGCAAACAAGCAATGTTGTTGGTCCTTGTGGTTGATCCTTTGTTGCTTCTTAATAAGACTGATAAGCGCATGAGATGTAGGAATCTTTTGCACTTTACTTCTGGTTTGAACAACTGATTGAGGATCACCAATAATCTGACTTTTGGGATGAACTTTGTGAATTCTGAGTGTTGGAGCTGGACTTACATCTACTTCAGTGGGTAGGTTGTTGAAGTTAGTAACTACCCCTTCTTCATCATAAGATGCCCCATCAAAAATGCCTTCATCTGGCTTATCAAAGACGTCAAGTTCAGGCATCTCAGAATCATCAAAATCAGCATTTGGAGTAGACTCAGGTTGAGCAGAATTAACAGCAGCTCTACCAGACTTAACTGAGTTAATGCTGGTAGGCTTCTCTCCACCAGAATTAATAACAATACTACCATGATTAACCAGATTAGTGCTGGTAGCCTTCTTCCCAAGATGTTTGTTAGCCAAAGCATTCATTTCTTCTCTGAAGGATAAGATTTCTTCTGAAACTTTTGTATGAGAACCCTCTTTTTCTTGAGGCTTGTTCACAGTCTCCTTTCTATTTGTAGAAGATTTCTTTGTTCCTTAATTTGTAGCAACATGGTTGACTTCTATGGTAGGAATCACAATAAGCTCCTCAACTTCTTTGCCTTGATCAGCAGTGCTTGCATCTTGAGTACCTGTATTAGGCACTTCTATGGAACCTGCATCAGGGTTAGCTTGATTCTCCTTGGAGACATGAATATAGTTCATAGAATCAGTTAAATAATCAAGATCGAACATCCATCTATGACCTAATCCCTTCACATTGGGTTTTTCCTCAAGAAAATTAACATGAAGATTTTCCTCTACTTTCTTGGTCACTAAATTGTAAACCCTAAAGGCCTTATTATTCAGTGAATACCCAACTAGAAACCTCTCATCAGATTTTCCTTCAAATTTGCCTAGCACACTCAAGGTATCAAGAATGGTCATATGGCACCCAAAAGGCCTTATATAGCTGACAACTGGTTTATGGCCAAAAATAAGCTCATAAGGTGTTTTATTTTGAGGCTTGGTCACTCTAACCCTATTGAATATGTAGCAAGCAGTTGCAACTGCTTTAACCCAAAAGGTTGTGGGTAAGAATGAGTCTCCTAGCATGGTTCTAGCTGCCTCAATCAGAGTCCTGTTCATTCTCTCAGCAACTCCATTATGCTGTGGAGTTCTAGCATTGCTATATTGTTGCTTGATTCCTTTTTCACCACAAAACTCAATCATGCTCCTATTCTTAAATTTTGTGCCATTGTCAGTCCTAATGATCTTAACCTTGTGATTTAGTAGGTTTTCTATTTGCCTAATGAACCTTTGAATTAAATCAGAGGCTTCATCTTTAGTAGACATAAAGAATACCCAGCAATACCTGGTACAGTCATCAGTAATGACAAGGCAATAACTAGCATGGTTGATACTTCTAACAGATGTAGGGCCAAACAGATCCATGTGTAAGGTATGCAAAGGCTCAGTAACAATCCTATCTAACTTAGCCTTACAAGAAGCTCTATGCTGTTTGCCCTTATTACAAGCTACACAGGCATGGTCATTCCTAAAAACCTTGGAAGGTAAGCCTCTAACTAAATTACCCTTCACAAGTTTGTTCATATTCTTGAAATTAACATGACCTAACCTTTTATGCCACAATTTAGATTCATCCAAAGTAGCTTTTGCAAGCAAACAAGCACAACCTTTTGCAACTTCAGGTGCTTTCATATCAAAACTGTACATGTTGTGTTGTCTAGGAACTTTAAGAAGTATCTGACTTTCATCAGGCATCTTAAAGTCCGAAGTCAATACAAAACATTCAGTTTCACTAAAAAGCACCTTATGCTGCTTATCACAAATTTGTGATATTGAGAAAAGGTTAAACTGCCCTAGTTCTTTTACAAAAGATACATTGTCAAATTCTAAATTGCCTACAACAATTCTACCTTTACCAGTTATCTGACCTTTACTTCCTCCAAAGGTAACAGAACCTCCTTGGAATTCTAGAAAATCCTTCAAATGATTCTTGTTACCAGTCATGTGCCCAGAGCACCCACTATCAAATATTCCTTTGTCTTCCATGTTCTTCAGTGGATGTTCCTGCACAAAAGTAGAGAAATTAGTTTCTCTCTAGGACCCAAGCCACTGAAGACTTGGGTCTGCCCTGTGGATCAACAAATTTATAGGTCTTGTATGAGCTTGATCCACTGTTGTTCATGGATTCATAGGTAAGTGTGTTCTTAAAAGGATCCCAAGACCAACATGCTGGGGTCTTAACAGTAGAATCCCCATTTTCCCTTACAGCACTTGAGCTTGAAGCTTGTGCTGTACTATTAGCAAAAGGACTCCTCACAAGTGAATGAGGTTTGTAAAAATTGTTTCTTTGATTATATGAGTTCACCTGTGGTCTATTTATTGGTTGTCTGGTTCCAGAATGATTAAACCACCCAGAATTAACCCTTGGCCTCACATAATTAACATTTTGACCAACAGAACTAACATTTGGTCTACCAGAATTAAAATTTGGTCTACCAGAATTAAAATTTGGTCTACCAGTACTAACAAATGACCAACCAAAATTAACATTAGGCATACCAGAATTAAATTGTGCTGGTCTAGTCACAAACTTATTAGCATGATTAATCCTGTTAGCATTATTCCAAACTGGTTTATCATTCATATGGCCAGCATTAACACTTTTATCCTTTCTAAGTTCAGCCTCTCTTTTCATCCTAACCTCATGAAAATCACAGTCCCTAATCAAATGACTTAGACTACCACACACAAAGCATCTTTTAGGACCAAAATTGTGGTTTCTCTTGTACTCTCTTCTCATTCTATCAGGTTTTGGTGATTCTTGATGTTTGACAGACTTCCTAGAAGATTTTATGTGAGTATCACAACTAGGTTTATCTGTATGAGGTTTGGGTGTAGTCACAACTGGTTCACTATTTTTGACTGATCTTGACTCAGAAACATCTTTAGGTGCACTCTCTGATTCTGAATCAGACTGCTCAGAGACATCTCTAGTAGATCCTTCACTGTCATTGGTTTGACAAGTGGAGTATTCACTAGATTTGTCATCTGAGTTGCCTGTCTCAGGATAGATAGGACCCTTTTTACCATATACAAACAAAGAGTCATCTAGGTCTTTCTTTTGTAGAGGAGTGTAATCTCCACTTAATGGAGGTGGCACCCCTTTAAAATTATCAGTTTTAATGAACCTATTGTACACTGGCCTACCAATAGAATCCTCTTTTCTACATTTGAACACAGATCTGTCCATCTCTTCCTCATAGCTTAGAACTTCACTATCTGACTGTATCCCATAACCTAAGCCAATTTTACTTGTAGAGCTCATACTAGATGCTATTATCTTATCCTGACACTTAGCAGAATGGGTCCATTTGTCTACTTTCTTTTGCAATTCATCTCTTTCCTTAACAGCTTTCAAGCCTGCTCTTCTATATCTCTTAAGTTTTTCATCTTTTTCATATATCTCATTAGCTTGAAAGGTGAGTTTTTCACTTAAGGAAGCTTGTTTGTTTTGATAGTTCACTATTTGTGCTTCTAAAGTTTTAACAGCTTTAGTATAAGCAAGAATTTTTGCTTCCTGATCACCTATTTGTGTTAATTGTTCATCACACAAAGCTTTAACATGATTATATGAATCAATGCATAATTTTGAGCACAAAGATACCTCATTACTGGAACCAATAGCCATAAGTGCATGGTTTGGCTCTTCATCCTCAGGAGTGTGTTCATCCCAATTCACAGCTCCAGCTTCCAATGTCATCAAGCTCATCTGATTCTTCCCCATCTTATCATCATCTTGAGAGTCAGAACTGTAAAACCCCAAAATTACCACAATCTGAAATGACCAAAATACCCTCTAATTTTGAAATTTTAAGAACTTATGAAATACGCTATAAATTAAAACTTTAGTTATATAACATGTTATGACTCCAAACTATACGATATGAACATATAACCTAAAGTAAATACGAAATGTTACGGGAACCTTATAATATAAAAGTATGGCATGTTTAAAAGGTTTATGTAGGCCGAAATTCATAAAGTTTGTACACAAAATATTTATATAAGATAAGCGGGAAAGTTTGGTTAATTTGGAAGGTGCAAATCATCCCTAAATAATCTCAAAATTTTCGGTATTATCTCCCCTTAATTCCCTCATGAAACTGTGTAATCCACCCTTTATCAAACCTTAAACATTCTCTCCTTCCCATCTCTATTGTACGGCAAAGGAAAAAAAAACCAAACCCTAAAAACTCTTTTGTTCTAGTCGACATTCAAGAAGAAGGAGAAGGACTTGATCTTGATCTTTGTTCAATTCATATCACACAAGGTAATCATATATGTATAAGCTTAATCCATTTGAAATTTGTGAAAAAAACCCTAATCGAGCCATATTATTTTTCTTTTGTCCCTTTCATTCGATCATCACAAGAAGAGAAGAGAAGGTGTTGGTGATTTGTTCGACGTAGAAATCTTGTATTCTCATTCCTATTCGATTCACAATAAGAGATCGGGTGAAGAAGGAGTGATCCCCTGCTTCCGTTCATTTATTTGCTTTGATTTGTGTACTTCGATAAGGTACAGATATTCTACCCTTTTTCAGTAAGGGTGCCTTCGTTCTCATGACTTTCTTGATCTTGATTCATTAGGATTCCCTAAGCCATTGCTATGTTCCCTTATACTTTGATTCGTTCTTCATGATCCATTTGACATTCGTTCATTATGATCCTTGTGATATAGTACTTGATAAAATTCGTTCCTTAACCTGTGATATTAGTATTCGAATCACTTTACACTTTGAAGGTTCATTGATTTTGGTGACTAGATGTGAAAACCTTTCTTAATTATATCATGGAAATGTTTTGAGAAAAACTATTTTAAAATGATGTTTACGAACGATGCGATACCACTTTTATATGGAATTTTGCTATTCTTTATGAAAACTAATTTTAAAGACCACTTTTATGAAAACCGTTATTAAAGATCATTTTTATGAAAATCATTTGACAAAGATTTCTTTAAATAAACCATTTGATTATGAACCTTCGATTATGAATCTTTGACGATGAACCTTTGATACTTTGATGACTTGACATTTGACCTTGACATGATTCCCTATAATTGACTCATGACTTTCATTGTATGATTATCATTCTTGTTTATTCATTCTGACATTTATTTAAATGTCTCTGCCATGCTATGCTTATGTTTGCCATGCTTATTTGAGTTACTATCTTGTTTCTCTTGCCATGCTATTTTGTTATTATGAATGCTATGATAGATCCGTGCCTGAGCTTACCTAGTTGTGGAGGTACCATGACCATGTCTTGGATGGCACCCTAGGCATGACACTCCCGTAGAGGTGTGATAGATCTACGGCGTTCCCCCCTATGTTATGATTTACTTTGCATTCACTATTGGCCAAGTTTATATGTGTGATCAGTCTAGTACTGGCATACATACTTATGTTAGGGAGCGTATGGATGCATCCTAGGTTTTATGTTTTATGTGATTATGGTGACTAGGTGGTGTGTGCCTTGCACTCCTTCTCACATTTTTATTGTATTTACTTAGAGGTCTCCCCTCTTCGTATACTTGTATTGTTTTAGTATGATTTGATAGATTATGTATGGAGTTCTTATGGCACATCCTTTTATGAACCTTTCTTTGTTTTCATTTCATTCCTTGACTCATTTTCTATTCGTTTCTTATGCACTCTTGATTTTTAGTTCTCTTTGAAATTCGTATGACTTTCATGATTATGATTTTCGTTTCGTATTCTTATTCCTTCGTTGCTTATGCTTATTTACCATTATGTTACGTTATATATATCTGTTCACTGGGCTTTTTAAGCTCAGCCGCATTTCTTTTCCTGCGGCAGGTTTTAGTTGGAAGCTGGGTTATGAGTGAAGAGTACTTTGGACTTAGAAGACCTTACTAGCTATTCTGGATTAGAGATGACTAGAACGTTTACAAATTGTAGAACTTAGAATTTATTATTATTCCCTTTGTAACCTTGTATTTACAAATTCTTCCATTGTAACCTTTGAAATTCATTTGTATTATTTAGTCATATGCTTATGTTTACTTTGATATGTCACCATAACGTAACACTTCTACCCTCGTCGGGTTGGGGTGTTACAAGAACCCTTCTTCTTTTTCCAATCAGTAGTCACCTTTTCCTTGCAATCTCTGGCAAAGTGACCATGCTTGTGACAATTGTAGCACTCAATAGTCCTCCTATTGTATCCCACTGCTGACTTCCCATCAAGCTTAATGTTCCTCCCAGTCTGCTTGTAAAACTTCTTAACCCTGAAAGCAATCATGGCAATTTGCCATTTGATATCCATTTCTTCAACTTCAACATCATTGATCTGTTCCAGATCCTCACTGATGAAGTTTTGATCTTCTGGTTCCTTAGCAAGAAGTGAGTAAATTACTTCATCAGCAAAGCCTGCTGGAGCATCTCTTTCTTTTCTCATGCTGCTAGAAGAAGTTCCATAACCACTAGAATTAGTGCTGCCAGACTTAACCTTGTTAGTGCTGCTCTTGCCTTGAGAAAGAAAAGCATTATTTATAGAACTTGAAGATGCTTTTCATTGGATTTCCTGTTCAAACACCTTGAGGTTGTTATACAGGTCATCATTAGTCATGGTGTCAATTTCATCCTTCATCCTCATGGTCAATGTCACACTTGACCATTCTTTTGGTAGTGCTCTAAGAAACTTTTGGTTTGCATCTTCTTCTGACACGGCTGCACCATGAACCTCCAATTGTGATAGAAGATGTTGAAACCTATCATAACCTTTTTCCAATCCCTCTGAACTGGATACACTAAAAGCTTCAAATTGCTGTTTAAGAACAGCCTTTTGCTTCTTCTTGGAGTTAGCATTCCCTCCAAATCTTTTCTTGATGGCCTCCCAAATTTCTTTGGCATCATTCATGCCATGAAACCTTCTCAAATGCTCTTAGGGAATTGCCATTATCAGCATAGTCTTGGCCTTCTTCTCCTTTTCAACAGCCCGTATCTCTTCAGCAGATACTGGTGGTAATATCCTAATCACTCCATCTGTTCCTTGTGAAATCCTTTTCTTCGAATTTCCATTCTGTATGACCTTCCAGACTTCGCTGTCAATATACTCCAGATAATGTTCCATCTCCATAGCCCAGATGTCATATTCTTCTCTTTTTAGGATTGGGAGTTTTATGTTGGATATGGTTGTTGTTGCAGAGATGGGTTGTTGTTGTCTAGATGTGCTTGCTTCAGGTTTTTCTTCATCATGGATTGATTTTTCATCATCACTGTTGTGAACTGAGAAACCATCATTCTTATTGGGATTTTCAACGTCAGACATTTTGTAGGGTTTAGGTGAATGAATTTAGGGTTTGGTTGTTGTGTTTCTTCAAACTCAGAGTCTCTTTACAGGCTCTGATACCACTTGTTGGTCCACACGTTATGGATCCAAGTAGCCTTGTTACTTGTTAGACGACTTGAATAAATTCAAATCAATCTAAGTAAGAAACTCTAACACGAATTGTTAATGCTAATGCGGAAACTTAACACTAACAATGAAGAACACAATAACTATAACTAACTTCGTATATTGATTCTTTTAATCTAAGTGATTACAATCTTCGTCGTTATCAAAAACTAATGACTAGGGTTCCTTTTATACACTAAGGAAACCCTAGATACAAAACTTGTAGAAGAATATACGTATCTTCTCTAAAGATAACTATGTATCCTTTCCTAACTTATATCCAACAAACTTTCCTAACTTTCATGACCAAACTTAACAGCTAAAGTCAACAAGACTTAACTTTACTCTACCAGACTTAATAATGAACAACCAGACTTAACTATTACAAGACTTAACTAATAAAACTAACAGACTTAATTACGTAGTCCACCAAACTTAATTCTGTTCTTCCATTAAGTCTTCTCTTGTCTTGTGATAATTCCCAACAGAAGATCGTTTAGCTTTTCTAGAGCAGTTATTCCAATCAGGTAAGGTTCCGACTGCTGCTGCGGGTTCCAGTGAGGGTACGGATGTTGTTCAGGATTCATAGGTATGTATTTACTATTAAGGAGCCTATGGAAGGCTCATGATGTCTTAAATTTTAAAAAATTTATAATTGTTGTGAAATCACAAACCAATTAAACATGTTAGTTTTTTTATTGTTAGGTTTTGGTAATTAAAACCTAAATAGTGTATCGTAAACTTTTATTTGATATCTAGTATAAACTGTTACATACTTAGATGGTTGTTTTGGGAAATAAAAGTTCACATAATTTTACAAAACAATTTTCAAGTGCGAGCGTTGGAAACCTTTTGCTTTTGTCTTTGCAATCGATCCAAGTGTTGTATCATTCCGGTGGTAATCGGCTATTCTATGGGAAACAACTAGGGTAAACGGATCAAGGGGTGATTCCGGGCGACCTTGAACCATAGATGGTCGTTTACTTAACCCTGTAGAGTTGGGCTCAGATATCAGGCCTTAGATTATTCATCCTGCTTGTGATTAAGCCACGGCGGAGGTAGTCTGTACTCCCGATCAGGTCCGAACTACACGGGCAACTGTTTTGACAGCTTGTGATCTTGCGAAGACTTAGTGCATGGTGGTGCACACAATCTTGTAAATTCTTTTGCAAAATATTGTGATCTTTAATTTTCCACTAACGGTTAGTGTATGGATATGATAAACTATTTGGAAAGTTTAATTTACCTTGAATTCAAAGTTGTGTGTTTCCCTTTTTTCCGGTCTTAAGCCCCACAATGTCTTACATATGATCTCTTATAACTATAGTTTTTTAGGGTTAGGGTTTTTGTATGTGCATGTCAGGTTTTTTTAGGGTTAGGGTTAGGGTTATTGTATCGTTATCTGTTATTTGATTGCTATTGATTTGAATAAACTGTTACATAGTTAGATGGCTGTTTTGGGAAATAAAAGTTCACATAATTTTACAAAACAAAGTTTAGTTTACCTTGAATTCAAAGTTTGGTGTTAAGGAGCCTATGGTAGAGCAGCCAAATGTTGCTGATAAGGAGACTATGGTAGAGCCTGTTTTAAAGTCATCTGGAAAGGAGCCAAATGTTCAAGATGTTGATGTTGAGGTTGAGGTTGTTGATGTTGATGCTGGAGTTGATGTTGATGTTGAGCAGCCAAATGTTGATAATGTTGATGTTGAGGTGGCTGATCTTGATGTTGTTGCAGAATCAAAGGTGTGTGTTTTTATAAATAGTCGTTAACATATATGATTTGTTTATTTATGTATTTACAGTTTTTTTCCTTTTTTAAAGTCATCCGTTAAGGAACCGATGGAAGAGGATCCTCCTGTTGAAGCTGAAGCAAAGGAGAAAGACATACTTGTGTCGCCAACTCCAAAGGTAAATATTGCAGTTTTTGTATGTGTGTAAGTTTTACCAATTTATGTAATTTGATAAAGCAAATGATATTGAGTGGAATTGTTCATGTCTTTTCATCAAATTATTGTATTTATTGTTTCAGGAATCAGCAAATGAGTTGATGGAATTGATTGATTTTTCCTCTCTTCCGGATAATTTGGTATGCACAATTTTCATATTGCTTCGTCTAAATGTAGTGGTTACTTACTTTTGTATTTATTGTTTTAGGGAAAATGTAGTGGTTACTTACTTTTGGTTACTTCTCAGTTTCAGGATACTGAGCAGATGGATGCTGGTGTGACAATTGTTGATGCTGAACAAGATTCAGTGATTAATGATGTTTCTGTTAAAACCGTAAGGGTGCCATTCTTAAGGGAAAGGAAGAAGAGCAAACATTTGTCTTCTCCTTACATACCTCCTCCACCTAATACACCAAGAAGGACCAGAAAGTCTCGTCCTAGCTCTAGGATCTATAAATCCAAGATAAAGTCTTGGGTTGGAGAAGATGGATCTGAGTAGGTTCTTGAAGAGTGGAAAGAGGTACGTATACGTTTCTATGGTTAGCTTACATATATTTGACCTGATTGTAGTAGTTCAGCTTAGTAACCAATTTATTTCGCATAAAATGTTTCACAGCAATTGAATCGTCCTGAAGGCTCCCCGGTCGCCCAAGTGAATAATCATTCAGACATAAACGTGTTCTTGCGGTCAAGGAAGGAGATGACATTTAATCTTCCATGATTTGAAGGAGACCTCCAAAGCAATTTTTGGGCTGCTTTAGTGGCCAAGGATGGCAACAGAAAAGGTTGGCTATCTGATTCGGTACGTAATTAAATACTTATTTAATATTTAGAAATGTTTAATTTCTACATGTCATTTTGTTAATTTAATATTTAGAAAAGTTGTAAAATATGTAGTGATCTTCCCTACATGTCATGCAGAGAAAAAGTCATTATTGACTAAAAAATGATTATAATTAAGCAATGTTATGTTGTGTTAGTTATCAATTAGTATACCCTTAATATAAAGTACAAACCACTCGGATTAACTGAACAGTAAAACTAGTAGCTCCCATCTTATAAAAATCATGCCCGAACACCGGATTGCGGAATTTTAAAAAAAGTTTATGGTTTTATGTTGGGTACTTGGGTTGCGATTGTTTTGCATCTCCAAATGGCACACAGTAGTCAAATGGAAAGTGGAACCAGTGACAAGCATTTTGCTAATGTAGTTTTTTTCTTTATACTTTGATATCGCAGCACATCGATGCATGGGTCTGGTATCTGTGGAACTTTAGACCTGCTGATGCGGATTGGGTAATGGTCGGCCCATTTTTAATCCAACAACTTCTTCGAGATAATAGTCTGCCATTGTATTATGCAAATAGTAGTCTTTTTGGTGTGCCTTGGTGTGCCAAAAATGTTGAAAAGGTAAGATGTTAAGTTCTACCATTTTTCATTACGTTGTCTAGCTGTTCTAGTTCACGCACCACCAATATTATGTGTACTTATGAAGCCTAGTTTACACGATATTTGGTATACATTAAGGTTAACATAGTCTAAAATTAGATGCTAGTGGTGATGATTATACTATTATGAATGCAATTTGTATCTAATGTGAACTATCATGAATGTAAAATTAGATGTTAGTGACTTTCTAGAATATTTAGTTATATACATGGCTAAATGAATAAAAAAATTGTTATACCACTGCTAGAACTCTTTGGACTGGTTTTTAAATAGTTTATGGAGTTTTAAATAGTTTGTGCGTTTAGAGATGTATCTTATGAATGCAATTTGTATCTAATGTGAACTATCATGAATGTACAATTATATGTTAAATTTTTATTTTGTTAATAAAGTTCGAATAAAGTTTGTTAAAGGGAAATTTAAGAGAGTATTGGTTTCACATAGCAACAAATTCCTCGAAGTAAAACAAGCTCAATTATTTGGGTAGATACACATAACGTTGAATATGGGTTCCATTGCTGAATATGAAGACCCTCCTTAGTACCATTTGAGATGCTTGATCCTAATCACTAGTTTTGGCTCGATAATCAGCTTCCATTCTCGAAAGAGCCAAACCTTGTGATCAAGATCAAACACACAAACTTGTAATCCTTTTAGAGAGAAAAGGGGACTCGCAAAAGGTCACTGCTTATACAAAAAAGATGAAGTTCATCATCTTGAATTCAATAACAAAAAAAGCATACATGTACACATTGACAATTCAGTTATCTTGAATTACTTAACGACTAAAACATACGAGTAGCATAGAAAAATTCACCTTTTGGGCCAGTTGACGGTTTACCAACGAGTTGATGCAAATTGGATTAAGACTTGCTACCCCTTTCAATTTGTGATGATTTAACTGGTGTCCTTTCACGTGGCGGTGGCATAGATTTTGGAATTACATGTGTAGAACGGATTTCTTTACGGGGGGAACATTTTAGCTTATTTGCCCCCGAAGAAAGCTTTGCAACTTCATCACAACTTAGATATTTTGTTCTCCCAGTCGGTTATGATACTCAAACACACACAAATCAAGTCGTCCGTAGATATAATTGCCAGTTATCAAATTGTCCCTACGTTGATAACTGGAAATTATATCTACGGATGACTTGATTTGTGTGTGTTTGAGTATCATAACCGACTGGGAGAACAAAATATATAAGTTGTGATGAAGTTGCAAAGCTTTCTTCGGGTGCAAATAAGCTAAAATGTTCCCCCTCCGTAAAGAAATCCGTTCTACACATGTAATTCCAAAATCTATGCCACCACCACGTGAAAGGACACCAGTTAAATCATCACAAATTGAAAGGGGTAGCAAGTCTGAATCCAATTTGCAGTAACTCGTTGGTAAACCGTCAACTGGCCCAAAAGGTGAATTTTTCTATGCTACTCGTATATTTTAGTCGTTAAGTAATTCAAGATAACTGAATTGTCAATGCGTACATGTATGCTTTTTTGTTATTGAATTCAAGATGATGAACTTCATCTTTTTTGTATAAGCAGTGACCTTTTGCGAGTCCCCTTTTCTCTCTAAAAGGATTACAAGTTTGTGTGTTTGATCTTGATCACAAGGTTTGGCTCTTTCGAGAATGGAAGCTGATTGTCGAGCTAAAACTGGCGATCAGGATCAAGCATCTCAAATGGTACTAAGGACGGTGTTCATATTAAGCAATGGAACCCATCTACAACGTTAGGTATATCTGCCTTAATAATTGAGACGTGTTGAATGCGATAATGATACTGTGTGTATTGTTCATGACAGGCCACACTCCTTCATTATCTCATTCAACACGAGTGTCCGTAACTCCTTGATACCTTGTTTTATTTGATAAAGAAGGAGTGTGGTTTATCATATAAAGAATTGAGTTTGATAGATGGGCCGTGATAATTGAGGCGTGTTGATTGGGATAATGATATAGTGTGTATTGTTCATGACAGGCCACACTACTTCATTATCCCATTCAACACGATTCCCAATACTCACATGCTTTTCTAGAATCGACAATTTTTTCTTCGGCACACCTTTGTACTTTGAGCTTCCCCTCGAAATCCCATTCCTATGTCACTGTCATTGCAATGAGTTTGGCGCAAACCTTTGCACATATTTCGTCGACATGGGAATGGGATTTCGGGTGGAGGCTCAAATTACCGAAGTGTGTCGTGATACGAACCTTGTTCACTGCGATAAAGTTGTAGTCTCTTTTTGTATGATAAACCACACCCTTTTTTTTTACCTTTAGTGTCCCATATGCAGAATATCATTTGTCTCGTATAACACTTCTTTGAAAATCAAAAGCGGAGTTTATTTATAACATACTGTGCATTAAAATTATTATGTAACTGTCACTATGCATTAAACTTTGTTAGTTCTTAAAATTATTATGTTATTCATGTAGGTTTCAAGTTAATTAAATTGATTGAAATGAATGTACTAGTGTTATGTTTGCTTGTTATACTTATTGGGTTATCAGTAAAAGCTCATTTAAGTTCATTGATTTAAGTAGTAATGAGTTTTTTTTGGGGGGGGGGGGGGGGTTTTCCAGATAGTGTTGATCTGCCTATGATTGAAGTTTTGGTTGTTTCAGAAAATAACTTTGAAGGACTAATTGCGTCTGGGTTATGTGTTAACTCTAGTGGTGTTAGGGTTCTTAAGTTAGGGTTGAATTTGGTTTCTGGGATCATACCCGAATATTTGTTTAGGCTGCCAATATTGGTTATGTGGTTGCTTCAGGATAATATGATAGTTGGTTAAGTTCTATATGCATAGCCAGTATTTCTTTAACAACCAGTATTTCTTTAACCAGTACTTACTTTTTTTAACACACATTTGATATTGCAGGTTTATATACCTATTAACGAGCCAGATATTCACTGGGCCCTAGGAGTGCTGCACCTTCGATCAGATGTAGTTAAAATATACGACAGCCTAGGGGGTCCTGATCATGAAGGCAGTTCATGGTGGGATAATTTGATGGCCACCTTTGGACGCTGATGCGTGGTTTTGCGACCTTACAACAGGTTTTACCTCTCGAGGGATCTCAAGAGGCTTGCAATCCCCACCAGGCAGTGTACCTGACCGATGTAGTATAGTGAAGTGGCAAGTACCAGGGGATTGAGCATTCTCTAGGGGAATAGTGTCGTTAGGATTGAAAAACTACTCTAATAGGTCTAAGGGTGAGGGAAGATTCTTTTTTTTATTTTTATATTTTATGGAAAGCAAGTAAAATCTCGGGTTTGAAGGAGTGGGCGGAATTAGTTGCTAGTCAACTAACCCAAATACTACAAATGTAAATAAAATAAAATAACTGAAAATGAAAAGGTTGTGAAACTTATATGGAGAGAAATGTGTTTACTTAGATTTCCTTACTCCCTAACTATCTTTTACTGGTTGATTAGTGTGTATTAATTGCGTGGATGACGGGTGTATTCCTTAATACCAATCGTGGGGTGGCGTACGTACTTCCCCAAATCTACAAGCTCCTACTTCACTCCTATGTCGAGCCGGCTAAGAAGCTCCTAACATGGGATCACTAGAATTCGCTCATGCATTAAATACAACCATGAAAACCTTAGTACGCATTGGTTCATGTTTCTTAAGACGTTCAAGCAAGTTACCGTATAGGAGGTTAGCCACTTTTCTTAAGCCTAACATTGATAAACAATCATCCAATACAATTAATAAACACCCAACAACTAATAATCAATAGTTAGGTTTCATTAGATCTAAGCAAACACAAGATAAATCTAGCCTAGCATGTTAATTAAAAGACAAAAACAAGATATAATCAAACAACACATAGACATATTGAATGATTAAATGATTACTTATCTTCAATTAAACATGGGAGATCCAAGGGTATAAAACCCTTAAAAATGGTAGAAAATTCGTCTTAGGATTTCTCCTCACAAAGTTGCACACTAATGACTAAAAATTATGAAAGTATATATAGGAAAACAGATCTGACGGCGTCACGTTATAGAGCTTGACGCCGTCACCTCGCCGCGTTTAGGGTTTCTTGATGGCCTTCCTGACGCCGTCCCTTTTTAATCCTCCAAAAATCCGCTCTGGCCTATCAAGGGTTGACGCCGTCAGACTTGTGCTTGACGCCGTCTCTCTTTAACTTAAACCGTGACGACCTTGATCACCTTAAAGGGTGACGCCGTCAGACTTTCCATTGCAAAACTTTCTGGCGCGTCATGTGTATTTGTCATATCCACCTCTTTTGCCAAGCCGTGACGCCGTCAGGAGCAATCCTTGACGCCGTCATGTGTACTTTTCCAGCAGCTTTGGAGACTTTGTCGTTTTCTTCACTTTTATGCTCCAAAAAGGTCCAAAATGCTTCCTTTTCCAGATTTCTTCTCCAAAGTACCTAAAATGAAAAAAGGAACGATTTAGGGCAATATTTGATCAAATAAATACGATTTAGGGCTTAAATGACCCCCTAAAAGCGGTACACTTTTCGCTTCATCAAATACCCTTACACTTGAGATTTGCTTGTCCTCAAGCAAATGCGCTTTTATTCTAATCAAAACACAAGTTAGGGGTCATTTAACGCTAATATAAAAGTAATTACAACAAATAGTCATTCCACTTTAATCATAATAAGCACGGAGATTACACACTAGCACCTCACAAGTAGTGTTTAGATACTCACATCTCTCAGGTGTCATAAAAGTATATCTCATAAATGAAAATGGATAATATCTCTCACTACCTGTCATAGCAAATAGATTACCATAGGCTTGGGAAAGGGTCAAAAACCTCCTCCACTAGGCGTAAGCACCTAAGATAAACTATCAAAGAGGGCTTTTAAACGGGTTATAACGTTAGGTGTAGGGATATGATAAACACGGATTTGTTGGATAAGGGATATTTTACTGGTGGCGAGTTAAAGATCTTGATTAATTACATGTACAATATGGCGTTGCTAAGCCAAGACTAGACTCGACTTAAGCTAATGAAAGAAATAACAAAAAGATAAAATAAACATAAAATGAAACGGGATGGTAGTCCGTATGTTTTTTCTACTTTTCTTTTTCTCATTTTTTTGTATTTTTCTTTATTTTTTCGATTTTTTTTTCATACACTCTTGCCCTACCATCCAAAATAATACATCATAGGGGCGTTGCATTCCCCTTACACTTGAACTTTTACATAACTTTACAATTAACTATTCTAATGACTCGAATTAAGATAATCGAAACACTTGGAGTACTTTTAAAATATTTAGCACATATGGGGGTAATAATGTTGCTCTTCCCCATTACTCCGTTACACTAGTACTTTACCCATTAGTCCCAATCGTCCCAAAACAATATGTACAGGGATATGACTCGACTTAGCAACCATGTAATCAATTAGATAATTAACTTGGGGTTTAAACAAATGTTTTCATAATAATGCACTAAAAATGAGTGCATACAAGGTAGGCTAAGGCGATTTGGGTGTACATTTAAGTGGGGTGTAAACAAATTCTTACTTTAAGTAAAATGCTTAAAGTTAGAAACGAAAAGATAGGCTCTGAGGGGTGTACTAGGGGTATCGTGTACTAAAAATGAGTACAACGCAAAGGGTGTGGGAGAATTACTTGACCAATGTAGCCAATGTAATCATAACAAAAACACAGGTGTAAAACAATTGGTTAATCCTAATGCCTCTTATCATGTAGTAAATCTAACTACATGAATGTAGTCTCACTTGTGGCCTCGGAATGGTCCTAACGCAAGTTCTAGAATCTAAGTGCTACCGGTACACACATCATAGCATAAATGCTTTTCCTACCAATTCTAGGGGCGAACCTCACATATTTGGGGGTGGAAAATTTTTAGTGGTACGGATTTGTGCTAGTCATATAACTCCTATCCATGAGACGCTCATTAAGATCAAAGTTTCACTCCTATATGTTGTAAAAAAATTTAAATTTGGAACTAAAATTGCCCTAACAGGTATTTCTCTCAGTTTTATTACACATCTACCATTAAACAAACAAAAATCAAGTGCAATTGTATTCTCTAAAGTATCGTACTTTTACCCCCCCCCCCCTTACACTTAAGATGAATATTGTCCCCAATGTTCAAATAACAAGATGTAAAAGTAAATAAGGTAAAATAATGAAATCAAATACTCCCCTGATTCGTTTGGTGGATAAAGAGGTAACATGGTTAGATCTTCTTCCAAGAGAAAGTAGAAGCTCCAAGACTAATGCATCGCCAAAAGCTAGATTCCACATACATCTCCTTGTCCAAAATAACCTGTTAAACCTGAAAAAACAAACACGAAAACCTGCATAACATCGGCGGGATAAATCTATATAAGGATATAATGATTGTGGAACGATTATTTTCAGATTCCTGGAGTTTATAAGTTAGAGATTTAATAAAAACTTTTCATGAAAACAAAACTTTCAAAAATTTCAGAAAATTAAAACCTGACGCCGTCAGGTTGTAAGGCCTGACGCCGTCAGAAATGATCTGACAGAATTCTCATGTTAAGTTTCCGGAAAATTTCTGGAAAAACCTATACCTTACTTCTTGGAATTCCTGCAAAATATCATTATGACTCGATACAAGCATTTGACTCAAACAAATACTAATATGTATGTTAATTTAATATTGTTATGATTCATGTTCATTTGTTCTAATAAACCGATTTGGATTTCCCTTACACTTATCTTTTGCAAAATACCTTTATATGTAGTTAAGACGAAGTTAAAAACAAAATAAAGCATTTTCACAATTTAGTTCCGAACATGAATCAATAATAATAAAAATTAAACATACATACGGAAGCAAATAAAATCAAACAAACACATAAATAAACACACAAAGCAAATAAAGCTTGGGTTGCCTCCCAAGAAGTGTTTTTCTTTATTAACGAGTCTTGTAGCTAGACTCAAAGTCCTTCTACCCTATGTAAGTGAGTTCGTCATCGAGGATGTCTTTAGGGTTAAGCTTGGATTGAAGTTTCCTATTGGTCCGCTTAGTACAATATATCTTTTCAAACTTCTCTCCATCCGGGTCATACAATGTCATCTTAATATGCCATGACCCATCTCCATCTTTGGGTGGTTTGTCCCAATCCCACTTATGATCATCGTCCTCACAAGTCCACTTATTCATCCCTAGGTTAATTGGCAAAACTCCTAGGAAATCAATCATCTTCCTAAAAACTAAAGGGTCTTCAAATGGATCCAATTCGGTGTCCCTAGCCAAGAGTTGTTCTACCGCATGTGTTTGGTTCACAAAGTCCTCTTCTAGGTAAAATGGGCGTTGGGGTCCTATGAAGTTTCTATCGATCCAAGGTCCATATCTAGATGGTCTCCTATTTAATTCTAACCAATGGGGTATTGGTTCCTCACTAGCATCATAGGCATGTTTCTTCACATCATAGACTGACCAAGTATCACCTTCTCCTACCGCTATCTTAGATTCCTTACAATCAATCATAGCACTAGCGGTCGCCAAAAATCCTCTACCTATCAACAAGGGGCATGTAGGGTCGCTAACCATATCAAGGACGTGGAAATCGGCTAAAATGGTTAGTTTTCCTATGTGTACTAACACGTCCTTGACTACTCCAACCGGGTAAGCAACACTTCCATCCGCTAAGCCTATTATCACCTTGGTTTCTTCAAGTTTTCCTAGTTTCAGAGAGGTGTAGAGAGGTAACGGAAGTAGGTTAAGGCTTGATCCAAGATCGGCTAATGTGTCATAAGCCTCCGAATTACCGATCTTGCAAGGTAGAACAAATAAGCCCGGATCATCTAACTTCTTAGGTAGCTTGTTTTGAACGAAGGCGGTCCCTTTTTCGCCTAACTTGAGCTTCTTCTCATCCAACACATAAATAACCGGACTTTCAAGGTGGAGCTCCTTGAATTCATTGTCAAGGTTTTGAGTGGGAGGTGTTTCAACTATGTTGTTGACCAATTTGGATATCATAACTTCTTGGTCATTTTGAACGACTTGGGTTTGTTTGAAACACGAGCTCATAGAATTGACCGAATAATATTGTGGACAAGAACTAGGAGACGAAACCGATGAAATGGCGTTGGCGTTTAGTTTCGGGTTCTTGACTGTGTTGCTAGGGAGTGCTCCCATTTCTCGGTCATTGAGGGCTTTCAACAAAGTGTCAATCTTATTGGTCATCTCGCTTTGTTTTTGTTTGAAATCGGCTTCAAACTTGGCAAAACGAGCTTCTTGAGATGCCATAAATTGGGACATCAATCCTTCAAAGTTATTGGTACTACCATAATTGTTGGAAGGATTGTTATTGAAAGTACGGTTCGAGGGTGAACCGCTTGATTGGAAACGATTAGGTGGGTTGGAAGAGTTGGTTTGTTGTGCGTTTTGGTTTTGTTTCCACCTAAGGTTTGGGTGATTTTTCCATGAGGGGTTGTATGAATCACCGTAGGGGTTTGGCTCGGGTTTGAAAGTGTACCACTTGTCTCCCGCTCCATCGGTACGCGAGGATGCGTAGTCCGCAAAAGCTTGTTCGGGGAGTTCCACGCAATCACGAGTGTCGTGGGGACCACTACATAATTCACATGAAGAAGTGATTTTTTTCACTTGGCTTGAAGGTTTAGGAGCCTCGTAGGATTTCATAAGAAACTTGACTTGGTCTTCAAGTTCTATGATCCTACGGTCGGAAGTGCTTGAATTGTTCGAAGGCAAAGATATTGCCTTGACCGTTTTATTCAAATCATGGGGATAACTCCAACTTTCGTTGTCATAAAGAGCAAGATCTTCCAGGAGAGCCCATGATTGTTCCGCACTTAGATCACGTAGCTTACCACCGGCCGATTGGTCAATGGTTTGCCTCGTGGAGAGATTGATATGGTCATAGAGGATTTGGACTTGGAGCCAAAGTTCTATGCCATGGTGAGGGACTTTTTGGAGTAAGTCCTTGAATCGAGTCCATGCCTCGTAGAGGGTTTCGCCTTGACGTTGTTGGAACATCAAGATATCATTCCTTAGCTTGGTAGTTCTTCCTGGTGGGAAAAACTGAGCAAGGAAACGAGTGGTGAGATCATCCCAAGAGGTGATGGATCCTGCGGGTAAACGCTCTAGCCATTGAACAGCTTGGTCCCGCAGAGAGAATTGAAAGAGACGCAGTCGGGTCGTCTCTCGAGTGGCAACATCAAGGTCTATAGAATCAACGATTTTGAGAAAGTCCTTGAGATGTTGATTAGGATCTTCGGAACGAAGTCCATGGAATGCGCATCCGCTTTGCACCAACCGGATGGTGTCGGATCGCAAGGGAGTGACATTGGCTCCTTGAGTGAGCTCAATGGTGTTTCGATAGCCATGGTGGCTAGGATGGGTGTAGTCTCCTAAGGTACGGGCTCTAGGAGGTGGGTGTTATTGTGGTGGTGGGTTGTTGGGATCAAGGATATTACCACCTTCCATGATGTCGGATGGTAATGGTTACGAACAAATAAACGAAGAAAAAAGATAGACTAAAGAAAACCAAGAAAAATAAAATAAAAATCCCACTAGAAAGGAATCTAGTGAGTAGACCTAAAAAAATAAAAATTCAACCTAAACAATAACTATTCCCCGGCAGCGGCGCCAAAAACTTGATGCGTGGTTTTGCGACCTTACAACAGGTTTTACCTCTCGAGGGATCTCAAGAGGCTTGCAATCCCCACCAAGCAGTGTACCTGACCGATGTAGTATAGTGAAGTGGCAAGTACCGGAGGATTGATCGTTCTCTAGGGGAATAATGTCGTTAGGATTGAAAAACTACTCTAATAGGTCTAAGGGTAAGGGAAGATTCTTTTTTTTTATTTTTATATTTTATGGAAAGCAAGTAAAATCTCGGGTTTGAAGGAGTGGGCGGAATTAGTTGCTAGTCAACTAACCCAAATACTACAAATGCAAATAAAATAAAATAACTGAAAATGAAAAGGTTGTGAAACTTATATGGAGAGAAATGTGTTTACTTAGATTTCCTTACTTCCTAACTATCTTTTACCGGTTGATTAGTGTGTATTAATTGCGTGGATGACGGGTGTATTCCTTAATACCAATCGTGGGGTGGCGTACGTACTTCCCCAACTCTACAAGCTCCTACTTCACTCCTATGTCGAGCCAGCTAATAAGCTCCTAACATGGGATCACTAGAATTCGCTCATGCATTAAATACAACCATAAAAACCTTAGTACGCATTGGTTCATGTTTCTTAAGACGTTCAAGCAAGTTACTGTATAGGAGGTTAGCCAGTTTTCTTAAGCCTAACATCGATAAACAATCATCCAATACAATTAATAACACACCAACAACTAATAATCAATAGTTAGGTTTCATTAGATCTAAGCAAACACAAGATAAATCTAGCCTAGCATGTTAATTAAAAGACAAGAACAAGATATAATCAAACAACACATAGACATATTGAATGATTAAATGATTACTTATCTTCAATTAAACATGGGAGATCTAAGGGTATAAAACCCTTAAAAATGGCAGAAAATTCGTCTTAGGGTTTCTCCTCACAAAGTTGCACACTAATGACTAAAAATTATGAAAGTATATATAGGAAAACAGATCTGACGGCGTCACGTTATAGAGCTTGACGCCGTCACCTCGCCGCGTTTAGGGTTTCTTGATGGCCTTCCTGACGCCGTCCCTTTTTAATCCTCCAAAAATCCGCTCTGGCCTATCAAGGGTTGACGCCGTCAGACTTGTGCTTGACGCCGTCTCTCTTTAACTTAAACCGTGACGACCTTGATCACCTTAAAGGGTGACGCCGTCAGACTTTCCATTGCAAAACTTTCTGGCGCGTCATGTGTATTTGTCATATCCACCTCTTTTGCCAAGCCGTGAGGCCGTCAGGAGCAATCCTTGACGCCGTCATGTGTACTTTTCCAGCAGCATTGGAGACTTTGTCGTTTTCTTCACTTTTATGCTCCAAAAACGTCCAAAATGCTTCCTTTTCCAGATTTCTTCTCCAAAGTACCTAAAATGACAAAAGGAACGATTTAGGGCAATATTTGATCAAATAAATACGATTTAGGGCTTAAATGACCCTCTAAAAGCGGTACACTTTTCGCTTCATCAGACGCGTAATACCAGCATATTTGGCAGACAATGACGTAATGGCCAACAAAAACATTGATCAAAACAGTTATTCAATAAATTCTGAATATGCGGAAGATGTGCCTCAACAAGGGGGTTATTACGGGGATTGTGGTGTTTGGGTATGCATATTTTTGTACCGTTTAACACACAATCTTCCTTTGATTGTGGTTGATCCCGTTGAGTTTGCTATTGCCTACCGTGAACAGTTGACTTCTTTCTTTTGGAAATACAAAAATGTAAAGTCCATTGAAGATAAAAGGTTGGTGAACAAAGACGACATTTGGTGAATGTGTAGGTAGACTAACAATTAGTCATTTGGCAAACAATTAGTCACCTTGTATATGTGTAGGTTGGTTAACAATTAGTCAGTTGGTAAACAATATGTCAGTAGGATAACTATGTCATTCGGTTGTGCACCTTGGGTGCATATGCAGGTAGGTATATACATTAACACTATGTCATTTTGGTTGTGCACTTTTGTTGCATAACAAAATAGGTTTGGGTATGAGTTGGGGCTGCGTAGCCAACCTCCATCTTTTGTACACATATATGTCTGGATGGTTGTGCATCTTGGTTTGATGGATGGTTTTAAACAATTTGGAAACATTTTGGTTGTAAATTTATTGTTGTGCACCTTGGTTGCATAACCGAATAGGTTTTGGTAGGAGTTTAGGTTGCGTAGCCAACCTCCATCTATTGTAGAGCCTAATAGAGTACAACCTCCATCTGTTGAAAAGTCCAAATGTGCGAATGTGCGAATTGGCCAAATTGTGCGAATTATATAGTTCTTGTTTCTACATGGAATAAAGTTTTTATAACGTGTCTCCGAATGTGCGAATGTGCGAATTGGAAAAATGTGCGAATTACATAGCCATCGTTCCTACAAGGCATAAAGTACCATGAGTACGTCTCTTATACAAATATAGTGGTTATAAAAGGTGTGTTTTATAACGTGTCCCCATGTGTGGTTGTTGTAAAGTGAGAACGTATATAATTTTTAGATGTGCGAATGTGCGAATTGGCCAAATGTGCGAATTATATAGCCGTCGTTCCTACAAGGCATAAAGTACCATGAGTACATCTCTTATACAAATATATTGGTTATAAAAGATGTGTTTTATAACATGTCCCCATCTGTGGTTGTTGTAAAGTGAGAACGTGTATAAATTTTAGATGTGCGAATTGGACAAATGTGCGAATTACATAGCCGTGTAAAGTCAGAATGTACATCTCTTATACAAATATATTGGTTATAAAAGATGTGTTTTATAACGTGTCCCCATCTGTGGTTGTTGTAAATTGAAAATGTGTATAATTTTTAGATGTGCGAATTATATAATTATTGTTTCTACAAGGCATAAAGTACCATGAGTACATATCTTATACAAATATATTGGTTATAAAAGATGTGTTTTATAACGTGTCCCCATCTGTGGTTGTTGTAAAGTGAGAACGTATATAAATTTTAGATGTGCGAATGTGCGAATTGGCCAAATGTGCGAATTATATAGCCTTCGTTCCTACAAGGCATAAAGTACCATGAGTACATCTCTTATACAAATATATTGGTTATAAAAGATGTGTTTTATAACGTGTCCCCATCTGTTGTTGTTGTAAAGTGAGAACGTATAAAATTTTTAGATGTGCGAATGTGCGAATTGGCCAAATGTGCGAATTACATAGCCGTCGTTCCTACAAGGCATAAAGTACCATGTGTACGTCTCTAATACAAATATAGTGGTTAAAAAAGGTGTGTTTTACAACGTGTCCCCATAATTTGGTTGTTGTAAAGTGAAAACGTATATAATTTTTAGATGTGCGAATGTGCGAATTATATAATTCTTGTTTCTACAAGGCATAAAGTACCATGAGTACATCTCTTATACAAATATATTGGTTATAAAAGATGTGTTTTATAACGTGTCCCCATCTGTGGTTGTTGTAAAGTGAGAACGTATATAAATTTCTGATGTGCGAATGTGCGAATTGGACAAATGTGCGAATTATATAGCCGTCGTTTCTACAAGGCATAAAGTACCATGAGTACATCTCTTATACAAATGTATTAGTTATAAAATATGTGTTTTATAACGTATCCCCATCTGTGGTTGTTGTAAAGTGAGAACGTATATAATTTTTAGATGTGCGAATGTGCGAATTAGCTAAATGTGCGAATTATATAATTAGGACTCCAGCTATATTTTTTTACCACTATAAATACCCAAGCATCTCAAACACATCTCACACACAAACACATTCAAAATGTCTTTCAAAAAAGATAAGTCGACCCAATTTCCAAGTCCACCTCGCCAAGATAAGTCTTGTCAATTTCCAAGTCCACCACATGATGAATTCCATACTCCACCTAAACGTATCTTTCCGGTTTTCCAACCGAAAAATTTTCCGGTGAACAATCCACCGGAAAATGAACCGGTGCACAATACACCGGTTGCCGACCAAGACCCAAATTCATTTGATTTAACTGAGGAACAACTCAGACAAATGAACCAAGATATGCAAGTCTTACTGGAAATGGAACAACTTGAAAGAGAAGAGGAAGCTGCTCGTTTGGAGCGGCAAGCTAGTGAGGATGAAGAATGTAGGAAGAACTGGGAAAGTGGTTGGTTCCCACCTGATTCTTCTTCATCTGAAGATGGTTACCCAGACTCAGATGATACCTTCCATTAAGTTGTGGTTGTTTATGTTAATCGTTGGTTGTTTTTTCAAATGGCTGTTTAATGTATTTCTATTTGATGTTTAATGTATGTTAATTTCGTACTTTATAAAACGTTAAAAGTTTTTGTAAAACATTACAAGTCATATTTAAAAACGTATTGGATGAGAACGTATATAGTTTTTAGATGTGCGATTGTGACAATTGGCCAAATGTGCGAATTTTATAATTATTGTTCCTACCATGAGTACGTCTCGCTGTACAAATATAGTTGTTATAAAAGATGTGTTTTATAACGTGTCTCCATACGTGGTTGTTGTAAATTGAAAATGCATATAATTTTTAGATGTGCGAATGTGCGAACTGGCCAAATGTGCGAATTATGTAATTATTGTATCTACAAGGCATTAAGTACCCATGAGTACGTCTCTTATACAACTATATTGGTTATAAAAGATGTGTTTTACAACATGTCCCCACGTGTGGTTGTTGTAAAGTGAGAACGTATATAATTTTTAGATGTGCGAATGTGCGAATTGGCCAAATGTGCAAATTATATAATTATTGTATCTACAAGGCATAAAGTACCCATGAGTACGTCTCTTATACAAATATAGTGGTTATAAAAGATGTGTTTTACAACGTGTCCCCACGTGTGGTTGTTGTAAAGTGAGAACGTATATAATTTTTAGATGTGCGAATGTGCGAATTGACCAAATGTGCGAATTCTATAATTATTGTTTCTACAAGGCATAAAGTACCATGAGTACATCTCTTTTACAAATATATTGGTTATAAAAGATGTGTTTTATAACGTGTCCCCATCTGTGGTTGTTGTAAAGTGAGAACGTATATAAATTTCTGATGTGCGAATGTGCGAATTGGACAAATGTGCGAATTATATAGCCGTCGTTTCTACAAGGCATAAAGTACCATGAGTACATCTCTTATACAAATATATTGGTTATAAAAGATGTGTTTTATAACGTGTCCCCATCTGTGGTTGTTGTAAAGTGAGAACGTATATAATTTTTAGATGTGCGAATGTGCGAATTATATAATTAGGACTCCAGCTATATTTTTTTACCACTAAAAAAGTCAAACGTAATTTAATTAAAAGTACTACAATAAATATGTGGTAAGTATGAAATTTAATTAAAGGTACCACAATAAATGCCTGGTAGGTATGAAATTTAATTAAAGGTACCACAATAAATGCCTGGTAGGTATGAATTTAATTAAAGGTACCACAATAAATGCCAGATAGATATGAAAATTAAGTTTCAGATGTGCGAATGTGCGAATTGGCCAAATATGCGAATTATATACTTGTAATATATTGCTTCACATACACAATTGTGTGGTCTTACAACTCTAAATTACTGTATCTAAAATTCGTGTAGCCAAAAAAAACATGAGTGGTAAATTTAGTGTATTTTTGGTTTGTGGAGATTTAACATTTGGTGTATCACTTCTAAAAAATATTACATACGCACAACTTGTTACTGTCGTTAAGAAAAAGTTCAACATCGGCCAAGACTATGATATTCAGCTGTTAGCCTTAAAGTTATGTTATATTTGTGAATTGCATTTAGTTATGTCGAGTTGGGCTTGTGGACTAAAATAGATAAGTTAGCTTGTATTGTAGAAATGTCCAATGTAAAGCCCATGAGCCTCAAGCCCAACCGAAGCCCATAAGAAGCATTAGGGAAACACCCTTTTGCTATAAATACCTTACTTGTTTCATCAAGTAGGGTTGGATGTTCATTGTATCACAAAGGTGTGTGTGGTTTTCTCTCCTTTCTCTCTCTAGAAAACACACACACCTTCCCATTCTTTAATCTAATAAATCATGTTTAACCTTTATTTTGAGCATCCCCGACCTCCTGAAATATGTGTTTCTTGTTTATTTCGGTCTTTACAATTGGTATCAAGAGCTAACCAGGGGCGAACCGTGGTGATTTGAGGTGAAAAGAGTGATTTAGGGTGTGTCATAGTTCGTTACTGTTCATTTAGTTGTCTCGTTCTTTATTTGAATCAATACTAATTTAGTTGATTTGGGGTGTGTTATAGTGATTCGGGGTGTGTTATAGTTCATGGTGATTTAGGGGTGTGTTATATGGACTCCCCAAGTTGTAGCAATACTAATTTGGCTACTCCAGATATGGATCCTAATGAAGGCTTCGAGTCACAGCATACTGAGACTGAAGAGGAAACACGTGCTTTATTTGAATCATTATTGAACAACTGTAGTATTGAAATTGAAAAGGTCAAACAAGTCAATCGCGATGTCAAGGCCGCGAATGAAAAGTTGACCGCTGAGCTTGAGAGATACAAGGTGAACGAAAAAGCTTTTGAATTTAACCACAAATGACAGTCAGAACTTGAAATTGGTTACAGAGATTCTGTTTTAAGAGAAAAACAATTGCAAATCAAATTTGACACTCTTGATGTCAATTTGAACATGAAAATTAAATCTTTAAACAAGGAAATTTCTGAATTAACCAACCAACTTTCTAAACTAAAATCAACTTGTTCTGATCTTGAAAAAGAGAAGAAAGAGTTGCATGAAAAGTTTTCAAAACGAGAAGATGAACTTCTTGATGAAATTCTTGACAAACAAGGAATACTTAAAAAGTTGGAAGAATTGCTTGTAAAAACGGGTCATTCTGCACAAACAATTAATTTATTAATTAACGATCCAAACCCGATTTTACACACAAAGAAAAAACTGGCTCTCGGTTGTGAAAACCCTTGTTATCTCAAGAAAGCTCAGAAAGAACAGAATGTGCTATATAATGGTAATATTATAAATGATGTACATGATCCACCCGCTGGTTATGATTCTTATGAAACGATTGAGCTTTCCAAAGAGAGTAGAAATAAAATGCGACAATTGAACAGAGAAATCAAACCAATTGACTATAATGAACTTAACAAACTTTCTGGAGTTCATCTTGTTCAAAAAGAGTCACCAATGTTTTTCAAAAAACCAGTGGCTGTCGCAAAAAGAAAAGTTGTTTCAAACCATCTTTCTAACATCGAACAGATGTACTCTAACAACACTTGCTACACAAGTGAAGCTAGAATACTTTTGGATGATCTTAAAAAGAGAGTTGAAATGCTTCAAACTGTTGTGGCAACCAAAGCAAATGTTCAAATCAACGATTGGTTTTCAAATTTTCAAATTGAACAGAAAAAGATGTTCGAAACAGAAATTACTCCCATTGTAACTGCAATACATGCAAGAGTAATCCATGTTGAGAATGCAATTGTGAAAGAAGCAGCCAAATTTGTCAAGGACCACAAATCCTTGGTGTAGGAAGCTAATGAAAACCTTGAACGAATCAAAGTTTTGGAAAAACAAATGACGCACTCTCTGAAGAAGCTCTCTCGACTGATATTATGTCCATTATTTACCAAATATATTCTGTTGAAGATGATGAAAGAATTCGAGCTGAGACTTCAGAAATTGTTAAAAAATATGAAAATGCTTTTGCTAGGATTGAAAAGGAAAACACCACATATTTTAAACAACTTGATCGGAAAAAAGAAGAATGCAAGTATGACAAATTGTCGTATGAACGTTCTTACAAAGAAATTCAAAAACAAATTGATCTTTTGAAGTCTCAGCTTGAATGTCAAAAAGGGAAGGGTGAAGAAATTAATGCAAAGCCAAAAATGTCAATTTCACAATGTGTTCCTTCACACTTGCCCAAAGAAAAAGGAAAAGAGAAAGTAGTTGTCGAAACACCAAAAGTGATAGCACCTGGACTTTATAGGATTAGTCCCACTACTGTGTCTACCTCTAATTCTCAAACATATAGGGCGATAGACAAAAGTACTAAAGATAATCCAAAAGCGACTAGGAATGCTACATCAAAAGACAACAAGATAAATTCTAATGAGTGTGCCTTACCTTCTACAGGAGTAGAAAGTACCTCTAGGAGCAGCAGACCAAAGCCTAGGAGCAATATAAGGAATGGAGTCTCGCCTGCATCTAAAAGTACTAACAAGAATAAAACAGAAGAAGTAGAAGAACACCCTAGGAATTTATCGCTTTCCAAGAAGAAACATATGTCATCTAGATGTAATGTTAAGGACAATATTTCAAGTGCTTGTAATGAATCTGTTTGTTTAATGAGAAAGAAATCTTTGCCTAAAAATATGTGTGATGATGATGTTTCTAATGATATGAATGTGAATGATGTGCCTAAACAGAAAGATGTGCCCTCAGGAACTAGTGCTAGGTCTAGATACATTCAAAGGCTTATTGCAAAATCTAGGAAAACCACTAGTAGCCTATTACTTAAGGACCATCTTAAGTTTTTCACATGGAAACCAACGGGTAGAATTTTTACACCAAAGGATGGCACATTAGATATTGCTTCAAAAGAACAAATTGAAACTATATCTAAGTGTGATATACCTGTTATACCTAACCCCCTGGAACCAAATGTTAAACGGTTTCCATATACAAAATCATCTGTTTTACACAAGTCATTGAAATTTGTATTTGGATCGTCGACTCGGGTTGCTCCAAGCACATAACCGGGAATCTGAAGCTGTTGATCAACTTTGTATGGAAGTTCATGGGAACAGTTCGGTTTGGAAATGATCATGTAGCAGCTATTCTGGGTTATGGAGATCTACAGTTTGGGAACTTTCTAATCACTCGGGTTTACTATGTCGAAGGATTGGAACACAACCTGTTTTCAGTCGGACAGTTTTGTGATGCAGATCTAGAGGTTGCATTTATAAGGAATACATGTTTCGTTAGGAATTAGATTGGAGAGGATCTCTTAACAGGAAATCGTGGCACCAATCTCTATGCTATCGACATAAACCAAATGGCCTCTTCGTCACCAATTTGTCTTATGACAAGAGCTGACGACACTAAGTCCTGGTTGTGGCATAGACGCCTTTCCCATCTCAACTTTGACTCGATTACAAAGCTTGCCAAAGACAACATCGTCTCCAGTCTCCCTAAATTCAAATACACCAAAGAACACTTATGTCCATCTTGTGAGCAAGGCAAAAGCAAAAGGGCAAATTGTTGGGAATTCTGGAAATAAGATATTTCTTGTTGCTGCCGATAGTGAAAGTTGGTTCCTGCCGATAGTGTTGGTTCCTGCCGAAGCTCATTGCTGCTGATAGTTATATTTTGTTTCTGCCGATAGGGTTTGTTGCTGCGGATATTATTGTTAGTTATCCGTATGTTTAGTAGGTTTATTTTTAGAAGAGATCATGTTTATCTCTTTACACGTTTTCTTGTAGGACGGTTTAGGGTTTAGGGTTTCTTATCATTATAAAAGAAACACCCCGTCTATGAGTTTTTACATCTTTGTAAGTTAACAATCTTCAATAAAATCATCTTTTAGTTCATTATACGATCCATAGAGGGACATAGACATCAAATCCATGAAAATCACCCTGTAAGAGGATCAGTAGTGATGGCTATTGGTAAAGAGACATCAAATCCATTAATTTTCAATGATTCACCTCTCACAGGAGTTAACACACCTGGATGTGATGAGAATAGTATGAAACTTAAGTGATTTGATGTACATATTGTCATAGTAGCAGTCAAGATCCAGAATGACATGGTGACCAGCTTAGATCTTCTTTTGAGGATGATTTCCTATTGCTGCTGCACTATCGAAGTTGCTGCTGGAAGTTTCAAGTGTTGCTGCTGGTTACTTACTGATGCTGCTGCTGGTTTAATCCTCTCCCTATGAACTTCCAGAATAGAGTGAACGCTTAGGGAACTGATGAGTGGCCTTTTCGGAAATACGCTATTTCCTCAAGATTAGGAGAGGATTGTTGGGAATTTCGGAAATAAGATATTTCTTGTTGCTGCCGATAGTGAAAGTTGGTTCCTGCCGATAGTTGTGGTTCCTGCTGAAGCTCATTGCTGCTGATAGTTCTATCTTGTTTCTGCTGATAGTAGTTATTACTGCGGGTATTGTTAGTTGTTATCCCGTATGTTTAGTATGTTTGTTAGATTTATTTAAGGAAGAGATTGATGTTTATCTCTTTACACGTTTTCTAGAATGCTGCTGTATTAGGGTTTCTGGTCTATATAAGAAACATACAGCCATATGTTTTGTAACACTTAAAAAAAAAGAAAAATATTATTATTGATTAATAATAGATCCATAGAGGATCAAGCATTATTAGTTATTCTTCTTCTTCTTCTTATTTGTTCTTATTAAGAGATTCTCTTGTAGTGTGCTTGTGATTACATAGGCATCCTACCGATCCATATAGGCTCAAAGATCTATCTGGTGTGTTAGATTCAACAAGTAGCCAATGTTTAGGTGTGTAAGACCATGGTACATTGATAACCATCTGATTTTTAGTAAACCAGCAACTATAAACGGATTTGACTTGACTTTACCTGTAGCCGTTTGCTCAGGACTAGCCAATTCTTTGGTTTCAACTGAACCTTGGTGAATTGAATACCAAATATGGATACCAAATGTCTTTACCACAAACCATACTTTTATGGACTAGCCAATGCTTTGGATCCCATAAAGGGTTACATCCATGGTTGTGGGAAACTAGAAGGGGGGTTGAATAGTTTACCGTTTTAAAAATCTTGTTTTAAAAGTGTGCTATTGGAAACTTTGATTCGAACTCTCTGTGTAATCAAACAACACCAATATGAACTACAAACTAAGCTACGTAAAAATAACAAATAAAAGTAAAGAGTAGAGTTGGAAAGATCAAACCGAGACAGAGGATTTATAGTGGTTCGGCTACGAAGCTCTTCTTCGCCCTACTCCACTCCCCGAGTACCACACTCGAGAGTTTCAAACACTATATCAACAACCTCCCTTCAGGCGGAGAAAACCGTACACGTCGCTTATCCTATTTCCGACACTAAGCTAGATGTCGAGTGCTAATCTTAGCTAGCACCAATCTACCAAGGTCCACGTGACCAACACTCAAGCCCAATGGCTTCAAGAGATCACCAAGATCTCAACACGATCACAATGATCAACACTCACTTCACTCTACTTGACTAACACTAACCTAATGACCATTGATCTACTAGATCAATCACACAAGCCCAATGGCTTCAAGAGATGTTCACTATCTCTATAGATCACACTTGATCTTCACTCTCACTCACAAAAAGAAAAGTATACTTGATGTATGCTAAGATACAACAAGGTTGTAACAAGCGTTACAAAAACCTATCAACTACAACTCTAGTATCTTCTTGATTACTTGAGTTCTTCTCTTGCTAATGAAGAGGGATGACAACACCTTGTATCAACTTGGATACTTGTGTTCTTTTCTTACTAGTGAAGAGGTATGAAGAGGATCACTTGAAGGATGATTTGATCACTCTTGAAACAAAGAAAAACTAATCTAAATGACCCTAAGAAGTGAAAGGTGTGAGAGGATTTTACTAAGGGATTTTTTTGAGTGTGAAGGGTGCCTAAAACTGTGAAAGATGTGGGTATTTATAGGCAAAGAAAATCTGAACGTTACAATTCAAAATGGTACGGACGGCTCCACTAAATGACCCACGGCTCCGTTAAATTTAACGGTACCGTGGAGCCGTGGTAGACTAGGACGCTCCAAATTTTGTCTTTTCTGGTTAAAACTTATTTGGGGAAGGTTGGAGCTGATTTTGGGGGGAAAAATAGCTGTTGTGATTTTCAAATTTATTTTTCCATTAAAACATTTCTTAATATTTCAAAAATAATTTGTCATGTATATTTTTGAAAAAATGTTTTGTCCCATTTAAAATGTGAATTTTCAAAACATGAATTCACTTCTTTGATCACTAGTTCAAGTTGTAACTTTGTTCAAGAGTGATTTGTGTAGAAACGGGATCTTCCGATTAAAAACTTGTTAGCGTTAATTTTAACGTAACGTGAGTTCACATTTTGTCATCCTCAAAACGTGAAGTAATCGAAAGATATAAATAACGTTTTTAGAACATTATTTGCATCAACAATCTCCCCCTTTTTGATGATGACAAAATATAAACTCGTTTTAGGTTAAAATTAAATTTAACAAGTTTTTAATGAGTTTACTCCCATTTCTCCCCCTTTTTGTCAAATCAAAAAGGTGGTTAAGGCTCCCCCTTGATGTGTACTCCCCCTCATTTGGAGAACACAAAGGAATCGAGCAATGGATCGTGCTACAAAACAAAGTTAGACGACAAATATACAATATCTAACAAGTAGCACATTTGTGACAAATAACCAATCCCTTAAAAAGAAAAACCTCCACATAGAAGCATTCATTCATAAAACAAATAAGTGTCATAGTAATGTATGACTACATAGAAAGCACTAAGAAAGATAACAAGAAGCCTAAATTCCTAATGACTAGAGACAAGCTTCATTTCCAAGAGGGGTCCTAAGAGTTTATTGTGGAGGACTAAACAAGCAAGTGTTTAGTTGTTTTGGTTAGGAGGTGGTGGAGATTGGGGCCCCATTTGAGGTGGTGGAGGTGTCAAGAAATGTTCTATAAAGTAGAACATGAAGTGAATCTCGTCTCTTAAGAAGTAGATGACATTACGGTTGTGGAGACAACATAGGCAATTAGCATTATGTAACTCCAAGGGATGTGGTTGGTTGGGTTGTGTCATGATAGGAGATGGTGATTGTGGTAGGGTTGTTGGAGGTGAAATTGGCATGACATTGTCCAATGGGGTGAAGGGAGATGGTGTGTATTCCATTGATGATGTGGTGTAATAGGATGATGAAGATGTTGTGTCGGTAGAAGATGTTCTAGATGGTGCATAAGGTGGTGATGGTGAGTACGGAGTGGCTTGGGAAGGTGGTGTCATAGCTTCATCATCTCTTGTGAGATCCACAAAGAGTGGTTTTGAGGGTGGTTTTACGGTTATCCTAGGTTTCTTGAAGATTTGAGAGGTTGAACCATGTGTGGAGGACATGGTGTTTGTGTGATGTGAGGTTGAAGGTGAAGTGCAAGATAAGCTTGCAAGGGTGAGGCCTTATATAGGCAAGTTGGGTGAAATTTGAATTAAAGTTGATCCTATGGTGTAAGAGGGGAATCCTAGGGTGAATGTGAGGGTGCAAGGTTTACAGGTTTGAGGTTAGGGTGATAGGGAAATAGGAGCATTAGGAAAAATCTGTTATACAGGGTCACAGCTCCGTTAAATACCCTACGGTACCGTTAAATTTAACGGTGCCGTCCCTATTTAGTGGTGCCGTGACACTGTTGGCACGAACTTTTCCTTGCAGGCTAGTTTTGGGCAGCTAGGGGGAATTTTTTAGGGGAACTAATTCCTGGAAATGAGAGTGCCTCAACTCACTAGGTACTTATTTTCCTAATATATCCATACAATGCTACATCTAGCACATAAAGATGATCATGCATTATACTTAAATAATCATAAGCATGCAAGCATAAAGAACAAGATAAGGTATCATCCAAATGTCAAATAGAACATTTATGTAATCATGCAAGATAATTTGAGCATTAATTCCTAATATTATCTATTAGTAATAAACCCTAGTGAGAGATATAAATCTCTTCCTAACTACTTATGACTTGAGCATTCCCCTTTCTTGTCACACTCTCGTCTTGAGTATTTGTCTCATTCTCATGAATAGGATCATCAAAGGGTGCATAGTGGGTGGTGAGTTCGGAAGTGAGGATGGTTGAGACATATGACTCGGTTATGGGTTTCATGACAGGTGTGAATAGGGAGTATTGAGGACCATGAAGGTAAGGGTGAAAGGTTATGAGGTGATGATAGAGACGGGTTAGGAACATCCCATAAGGTATCAATTTATTCTTGTTACCATTGAGATGTACAATTCGCTTAGCAAAGAAGTAAGCAAGATTGTAAGGTTGTTGGGTTAAGAGACAGTAAATCATATGAGCACAACACGCCAGAAGTTGCTCACGATTTCCTGTGAGACTTAGAACATTTTCTCGCAGGATGACTGCCCAAGAAAGTAGTTCATGACGCACTTCTTCCAGACGAATTTTCGTTGGATGTAGGTGAGGGTGAGTACGGATGATTTTGGTTAGTTCGGTTGGAGAGGGTATGTACGAACAATACGGACTATTCTCCTCACGATAGTGAAAGAGAGACTCAAGACACCAATCTTCAGTATAGGCACATTGCCCATGATTGGGTATACTAAGGATTTGAGCAAATTGCTCAAGAGTTAGAACGTATTTGAAGTTTTTGACCCAAAACCAAATTGACAAGGATTGATCCTCGTTACGTACGAGTTCAACTTGTCGGAAGAACTCCAACACAAAGCGAGGACAAATGTACTCGTTAATGTAGAGTAGACAATCGAATCCTATAGCTCTAAAGGAAGTGTTGATATCCCGGTGGTAAACTAGGGATGGATCAACGACACGGCCTTCATGAAACCGACGGGTTTCAAGATTGACATAGGCACGAATGTGGTTACCGGGTGTAGTGGGTTCATGTGAGATTTCGGGTGTATAGGTATCGGTTAGGAGATGATCAAAATCATATTCATGAGACATTTTTGTGTCCTATAAGAAAATTTAAAAAGAAATTCAGAATAAAAACTAGTTGCATACAACACGTGCGTAGTGTGTGCCTATATGCAGACTATGTGGAGGTGCGGTAATCTCGACTCAAAAGAAAAATAATGATATTACCCAAACACTCATGATTTCACTTTAGCTCAAACAAATATGTCGAAGAGTACATATTGATTAGGTAATTCGAATAATATTTGTGAGATCATGTATGCATGCAAAAACGTTTTTAATTTGCATCAACAATGTATGAAAAAGATTTCATGATCCTAGACTTGTGAAGTTTTTCGAAAAATATGATCGAATTGGGGTGTTTGGCAAATGCTTCAACATGGTGCTAATCAAGCTTTAAGATTGAAAAGCTTTAATGCAGAACGTTCCTAATCCAATTTTAATCATCCTAAACATGATTCCGTTACAAATAAACAATCATAATCCGAATTTAGTGATTAATTTCGGATTAGGTTTTGCAATATAAATGGGTTTTTGGAAATCCTAGGTTTAGGGAATCATGTGAATACTACATTGTCTAATCCTAGTCTTAATTTCACAAGGGTTTAACTAATTTTGAAAATCCCCAATTCGGATTTATACTCAAGAACAAACCCTAGACTCAAATTAAAAGAAAATAAGAGTAAATTACTTACAATTGATGATGTTGTGGTTAGGATTTGTTAATTCCAATGCCTCAATCTTGATTTGCAAGAGTTTAGTTGAATTATGGTGTTATGGTTCGATTTTGACAGCAGGTGGAAGAGGTTTTTGTGAGTTTGGAAAGAAGAAAAGAGTGACTGGGCGCGTTTTTCAAATGCACGGCTCCACGGTTCCACTAAACATTAGTGGAGCCGTGGCTCTTTAGTGGAGGCGTATATCTGATTGTCCAGTTTTTCTTCTGTTTTGACTTTTGGCTGATTAATCTTACTTATTTAGTAAGACTTTTTGACACGAGGAAAAAGTTTATACCTAATAAACTTTTTGACGAAAGATGATTAAATGGGATGACCGGAAATGACCTTAGTGTTTCCGAGGAAATTGACTAAGACGTCATTGGATAAGGATTTACTTCTAGTATTTCCCGTGAAATAAATAGAAGTTATGAGTTGTGTTTAGGAGGATGACTATGATATTTCCCATGAAATATTTAATTAGTCGGAGTACGCGACACGAGGAATGACTAGATATTTCCCGTGAAATATTCATGAGTCATGTGACGAGTGAAGGATATGACTTAAAAAGTCATGAACGATTTGTAGAGAATGACTTCAATGTTTCCCGTGAAACTTTTGAGAGGTCATAGAAGGGATGAAAGGTTATGAGGTATGTCGTGACGGATGCCTTTAATATTTCCGAAGGAATATTCAAATAGTCATAAGCGGGATGAGAAGAATGACTTGAAAAGTCATATGATGAGAAAAGAGAAATGACGTTAATATTTCCAGTGAAATATTACGAAGTCATGGGATATGGCTTAGGGAATGACTTGAAATTTCTAATGAAATATTCAAAAGTCATGAGTCGAGAATAGAATGGAAGTGTGAGATGACTTTAATATTTCCATAGAAATATTGAAATAGTCATGAGCGGGATATGAGGAATGACTTGAAAAGTCATATGATGAGACGTGAGAAATGACATTAATAATTCCAATGGAGTATTAAGAGGTCATTTGACGAGAATGTAAAGGTTAAGGTGAGAAGAAATACTTTTCAAAGAAAAGATTTCTCATTCGACGTTATCATGATGGAGGAGATGTCTTTTCGCGGGGAGATGACGTACTTCGACGAGCTTCGTTCATGAGAAAACTATAGGTTTCCCGGATAAGTCTAATGGCATCTTGACTGCTACTCTTCACAGGGAGTTGTCTCATGTATAGTGTTTGTTGTCATGCCTTTCCGGCGCTTGCGAACTCGGTTTCAGTCGTGGTGACAATAAGAGTAGTTTGTTTCTTAGGGAACCAAGATGTTTGTTAATCAACCTATGAAGGTACAAACATTACTCATTATGTTTCAACCCACATTAACTCTCACATTATCAGAGTTGGTATAGAAACATTTTCTACATCAATCTCCTCAAGATATCGTAATCTCAAGTGTATAGTATCTTTAATGTATGGTATGTTACATTAAACACTTTGATGTAAGAAGTTTTGGGATACTTCTTACAAGTGGGCACAAAGCCAACACTATTCATGATAATGGACCTACTTGCCGTTAGGTAAACTGCTTTACCTATTATGCCCCTAACTTAGTTATATCCACGCACTCACTTTCTTCGTCTCTTGTGAGTTTCGCATTTGCGGATATGGGCGTTATTGTCAATAGAGACTATTACTTAAACTATGTATCTCATACATATAGTATACATAAGTTCACAGGAATACTTCATTTAGGCAAGATTAAATATGTGCAAGGAAGGGAACTTGATTCACTCATCAATGCTTAATTCGAACTTGTCACGCATGATCTTCAAGCGATCATCGAACATTTTTGGACAAGATGAATTTGGCATGATGAGATGTGAATAGAGTTTCTGTGTTATAGTGCCTACCATGTTAGATTCTAACTACACTATTTCATGCCAAACATTACTACTAACAAAGGGTGTTTTAAGAAAGTGTACCTGTGCCTGAGGTGTTTGCTCTTAAAACTAGAAGACTAGGGTACCTTTGTTGAATGTTAAGCATGAAAGACACTACTTGACTATTGCATCACCGGATATGCTTGATAACGCATCATACTCCTTTTTGTTGTACTCCGAATTTTATTTACACTCTTGTTTTCCTAGCAAAACAAATGTTCAAACATCTGGTCCCCAATATCTCATGGGTCCAAAGTTGTTAGAGTTAAACATCCTACGCATTTGTTGCGTTAGTTTAGGATGTGAGAATGGAGGACACATTTCCCATGGTAAGTAACTTTGTGATGGACGATCATTCCAAGTTACGGGAAAGTTACTTGGATGATTTTGTCTTCTAAAGTTACCTCTCGGTAGAGGAGTTCTAGACCGAGGTTTGGGAGAGTTTGCCTTTCTAGGTGGAGGAGTAGTTGACCTAGTGTCACGCTTTACAAATCCATGTTCGGGAGATGATAATGGTTTGTTAAAGCCTTTGGTTTCCTCTCTACTTGGAGTAGACACTCTAGTTCTATTTACAACTACTTGACTTGGTTTAGGACTTAAGTTACTTTTCAGAATTGACCCAGTTTTGTCCTCAGCACCACACGGTACCACGGTACCACTAAATTTAGTGGTGCCGTCTGTATCTTTAATGGTGCCGTCACCTTCAGACATGGACTTTTCAGGCATTACAAATTTTACTTGTTTAGTGCTACTTGTAGAAGCCTGATTTGGGTCAAATCCTAAACCCGAACGGTCATGTTCACTATATCTAATATTTTCTAGTATATCATTAAGCTTTTTAGTTCCTTCATCAAACCTAATGATTCTTAAAGCATTTTCTTTAAGTTTTTCGTTTTCTACATGAAGACTAATACATGACCCGCATCCTAAATCTACTTCCTTGTTTTTCTCAAGTCTCTTGACTTGATCATTTAGTTCTAAGACTTGTAGTTCTAGTTCTTTTAATTTTAATTTTAGCTTTGTGTTTCTACCTAAAGTCTTAGTGCTAACTATGCATAGTTTGTTGTATTCGTCATGTAATTCATTATCATCTACTGACGAATTATTATCACTATAATAAGAAGAGTCGGATTGTACCTCGTTAGAAGCTTGAGCCATTAAGCACGTTTCATCGTTAGGCTTCTTCTCTTCTTCTTCACCGCTATCACTCCAAGAACCTCCTACGAAGGCTCTTTGGTTGTTGGATTTAGGTGGCTTGGGACATTCTCCTATGAAGTGATTAGGGTCTCCGCATCTAAAGCATCTCCTATCACTTGTCCCTTTTCTTTCATCATGATTTCTTTGAGATGACTTCTTCTCATCTCGAGATTGTCTAGGAAATCTACCTTTCCTCCTAAAGAACTTTCTAAAGTTCCTAACGGCTAGTGCGTACTCTTCATCTTCACTACCGGAACTCGAACATTCCTCATCACTAGACTCCTTCTTGGCTTTTAATTCTAGAGATCAAACTCTCTCGCTTTTGCCTTTGACAATGTCGGAATCCTTCTTGATGATCATCTCGTGAACTTTCAAGTTTCCTATAAGTTCATCGAGTGACAATGCCGCCAAGTCCTTTGACTCTTCTATGGCGGTGACCTTTGCTCTCCATTTAGGATGTAGAGCTCTAAGAAACTTCCTAACATAGTTCTTACTAGAATAACCTTCATCAAGAGCTTTAAGACTAGTGATAATAGTATTAAATCTAGCAAAAGCATTATCTATTGACTCATCCTCCGAAATAGAGAATTGTTCATATTGTTGAACAAGAAGATCTATCTTGTTCTCTTTGACTTGGTTATTACCTTGGTGAGTGACTAACAAAGTTTTCCAAATATCTTTTGCCGTATTACACATGAAAATTCTTTCAAACTCCTTTTTAGGCAAAGCATTATAAATCATCATTTTAGCCTCATTATTTTTGGCTAATTTCCTTTTTAGTTCATCACTTTGTTTATCATAAGAAACTATTTCATCCTTTTTAGTTTCCGGATTCTTTTGAATATGTTGAAAGTCACCCTCGGTAATAACATGCCAAAGATCAATGTCTTTTGATTTCACATACGTTTCGAATCTTGTTTTCCAATAAATAAAACAATCGGTTTCAAAAAGTGGTGGTCTTTGCATAGATTGCCCTTCAAGATATTTGTCGGAATCCATTGATCGGTTCAAGCTTTAAAATACAATATACTTTAGAAACTTGACTGACGTGGCTCCTGATACCAATTGTGGGAAACTAGAAGGGGGGTTGAATAGTTTACCGTTTTAAAAACTTCTTTTAAAAATCTTGTTTTAAAAGTATGCTATTGGAAACTTTGATTCGAACTCTATGTGTAATCAAACAACACCAATATGAACTACAAACTAAGCTACGTAAAAATAACAAATAAAAGTAAAGAGTAGAGTTGGAAAGATCAAACCGAGACAGAGGATTTATAGTGGTTCGGCTACGAAGCTCTTCTTCGCCCTACTCCACTCCCCGAGTACCACACTCGAGAGTTTCAAACACTATATCAACAACCTCCCTTCAGGCGGAGAAAACCGTACACGTCGCCTATCCTATTTCCGACACTAAGCTAGATGTCGAGTGCTAATCTTAAATAGCACCAATCTACCAAGGTCCACGTGACCAACACTCAAGCCCAATGGCTTCAAGAGATCACCAAGATCTCAACACGATCACAATGATCAACACTCACTTCACTCTACTTGACTAACACTAACCTAATGACCCTTGATCTACTAGATCAATCACACAAGCCCAATGGCTTCAAGAGATGTTCACTATCTCTATAGATCACACTTGATCTTCACTCTCACTCACAAAAAGAAAAGTATACTTGATGTATGCTAAGATACAACAAGGTTGTAACAAGTGTTACAAAAACCTATCAACTACAACTCTAGTATCTTCTTGATTACTTGAGTTCTTCTCTTGCTAATGAAGAGGGATGACAACACCTTGTATCAACTTGGATACTTGTGTTCTTCTCTTACTAGTGAAGAGGTATGAAGAGTATCACTTGAAGGATGATTTGATCACTCTTGAAACAAAGAAAAACTAATCTAAATGACCCTAAGAAGTGAAAGGTGTGAGAGGATTTTACTAAGGGATTTTTCTGTGTGTGAAGGGTGCCTAAAACTGTGAAAGAGGTGGGTATTTATAGGCAAAGAAAATCTGAACGTTACAATTCAAAATGGTACGGACGGCTCCACTAAATGACCCACGGCTCCGTTAAATTTAACGGTACCGTGGAGCCGTGGTAGACTAGGACGCTCCAAATTTTGTCTTTTCTGGTGAAAACTTATTTGGGGAAGGTTGGAGCTGATTTTGGGGGGAAAAATAGCTGTTGTGATTTTCAAACTTATTTTTCCATTAAAACATTTCTTAATATTTCAAAAATAATTTGTCATGTATATTTTTGAAAAAATATTTTGTCCCATTTAAAATGTGAATTTTCAAAACATGAATTCACTTCTTTGATCACTAGTTCAAATTGTAACTTTGTTCAAGAGTGATTTGTGTAGAAACGGGATCTTCCGATTAATAACTTGTTAGCGTTAATTTTAACGTAACGTGAGTTCACATTTTGTCATCCTCAAAACATGAAGTAATCGAAAGATATAAATAACGTTTTTAGAACATTATTTGCATCAACAATGGTGAATTGAGAACCATTTCAACTCTCAGGAATGAACCATGGGTGAGTTGAAGTACCCTATAGCTTTGAGCAAGCTATTACAGCTATCAACGGATTTGATTATCACACCAGAGCCGTACCCTCATGGTGAGTCAACTCTTTCTTGTCTGTGAGACATGGTGAGTTGAATACCATTTGTTGTGTAGGTGTAAACACCAACACTGTACCTGCAAGGTGTTGCTCAAAACCAACTTATTAGCACAAAAAATATATAATTTTTTTTTAACTAAAAGAAAACATAAACAGAACAAACAGAAATTAAATAAAGAAAGAAACCAAACAAATGAAAATGATTTTTTTTTTAATGAACTAAAAATAAACAAGAAACGAACCAAAAGAAAAAGAAAGAAAAGAAGAAAAGAGAATGAAAAAGACAGAAAATGATTTTTTTTTAATACGAGCAGCTGAATCCGAAGCAACCAGCAGAAATAGAGTTACCAGCAGGAATGGTGTTCAGCAGGAACTGATACACTGTCGGCAGGAACCGAAACACAATCAGCAGAAACTGTTCAAGCTTAGCAGCAGGAACCATGTGAGAGCAGCAGAAACCAAAAACCAATTAAATGATCCACTGATTGAATTATCATCAGACCCTTGAATCAATAATAGCATCTTCACCATTGCACGTGCCCACAGAATGCTTTCACCAATCAGTATTAATAATCACGTCAGACCCCACAAACGAATTAATAATCCAACCTCCTTGCCCATATCAATCAGTCCCACACAACCATTGCTTCATCGTATAATAACTGATAAACCAATACATAAGCGACAAACAAATTAATTGACCGACTAATTAATATAACAGTACGAGGTTTCATGAATCAGCCCGAAAATCAATCATACCCATGTACTAATCGACAAACATAGAACGCAGCTCCACACAATTGACTTGAATTAGTACGAAGATAAAAATTAAATAATCGAACCCTACAAACAATTCATTCCCTCGTGAACCACATATGACAAATAGTACGAGAATATGTAGATAAGACAATGAATTAATGGTACCTCACATACATAAACGCCAAGTCATGACACCATCCACATCATAATCATCCAATATCAAATAGCAAATTAGTCTCCACGTGATGTCAGCCCCCACATACTGACCCATTAATTAAACAAAGTACGAGGTTAAATTTAATTCACTTAGTTCTCCACATGCAATTAAATAAACCAACGTCCCACACTTAAATATTAGATCAGCAGGAATGCAATAGACGTAGCAGCAGGATAAATAACCAAGAGGAGCATTAAAATCGTTAGCACCAGAATTAATCACCACTTGGTCGTATACACAAAAATAGTCAACAACATCATGCCAATCAAACCTGTACGAGGTATAGCATGACTCACGTTTTACTTCCATATCGGTCCCACAAATCAATCAATATACTGCCTTGAACCATTTTAATGAACCTCGATCAATTCAAACCATAAAATACTAATTGATCACATGACTCCTTTTAATATATCACTAGGCAACAAACCTATCATGACAAGCATGCCACTGACACAATACTTTGACCCATCAGACCATTATAATACTCGTCCCACAATTAAATCTTCCACCGACATCAATAAATTATGAGAGCAATAATCGAAAAAGCCAAATTAATAAAGTGAATCCACAGTCGACAAATTGACTTTATCACAGCCCAGAACCACCAATCGACAACCTCAAAACAATCAATCATCCCCACATGTTGACCCCATTTAATTTAACAACTGAATTGATAAAATAAAAGAGTCAACAGCAGCAACAATACGAACCACTAGTCTGCTACTGACAGGCATTGACCGATCACTTAATATCAGTATGCGACAAAACCGAGTAGCCCCACATCCTTCCACCATGCGACCCCATCAATGAAGTCGAATAAACAATAGCAGCAGCAATCAATTAAGCCCTTCAATCCCACTTCTTATGACCAGCAGTACTCTAACATCCCCACAAACCATAGCCACAATCGAATATAAATGATGCGTACCCACGATATCAGTAACATACCATCCAAAAGCAACAAACAGATCAGCCATGAGTGACAAATCAAATTGATCAATCATGCAACAAACCCTTTCATTGAATCATTATGAACCGAATAAATAATCCACGAAGTAATCGATTGACCAATGGATTCATCAACATGAAGATAAATAATTGCTCCATGTATTGATGCAATGACTGATGCAATGACTGCCGACCCACGTCTGGTCTTTACCCAATCACAAATCCTCAAACAAATTATTCTTTAAAGAAATCAACCCATTTTATCTCATGTAAGAATAATCAAATCCATATACTGACACAAAACGAATCAACCACAGCAGCATCCAATCACCATTTAATGGCCATATTAATCCATATAATAAACGCCCCATGTGAACCACATAAAAGCCAACTAGTATGAGGTCACATGACTAGCCATTAATGTCTATATGTGATTGATAACTGCTATCAATATTGCTTGAGAATGACAGCCAATCAGATCAAGGTTGAAATTATATAACCCAATCAGTTCCCACAAAGATCAGTAATAGACCAATATATGCAACAGCAGTAACCACTCACTCAATAATAGGAAGCAACAAATTCAACAGCTGCATTATTTTAGTTAGGAACACAAAACAAACTAAACAAAATGTTAGTTATCACAAAATATACAACAATAAGCCTCCCCTTAGGCTTATGCCTCCCCTCAATATCAGCAATGATGAGATCCACCATTTTCCTTGGACCTCATTCTCATATTGTGACCATTGTGCTTCCAAGGCCAACCGCCTGTGTACTGAACATCATGATCCCATCTTTGCCCCCCCACAAACATTGGGTGATAAAAACCAAACCTATAATCATTTTGAAAGAAAGTACTTGTAGGTCTGTAGTAAGGTCCAGTAGCATTCTTTTTCCAAACAGCAGGAATAGACTTACCAGCTGGAACTGGTTTTCCTGCATTAAATGGCTTACCACTAGGAAATCCATTTGCCTTAGGGACAAATGGGGGAATATTCTCAACATTTCTCCATACTGATCTAGGTTTTCGTTGTTCAGCACACATACTCGATTTATTCTCATAAAAATCACAATCCTTAATTAAATGAGAATAACTTCTACAAACAAAACACGATTTCCTTTTAACCTTTTTGTTCTTAACCTGACTTTTCTTATCATGACCTTGCTTATCACACAAAGACTTCTCACAAACAGAATCAGAAGAACAATTGTTTTTAACCGGACTAAAAGGGATGTCATCAAAAGTAGCTTTCTTTGAATTGGATTCCATACTAGCTACTTTTGGTGAGAAGTCATCAGACTTGGGTGTGGTTGACTTGTCATTAGAATCACAAGAAACAAAGTCTTTGGACTCTGGTTTTGAGGACTTGACACTTGTGGAACAAGAGACAAAGTCATCAGGTTCAGGTAAGTCATTGGACTTTTTGCCATAAACCATTTGTGAATCATCAAAGTCAAGGTCAAGGGCTGAGTGGATAGGGACAGGCTTAAAAACACCTCTTATAGGTGGAGGAACTGCATTCATCCCTCCTTCCTTAACAAACTTAACAGGTGTTTGATAATCAGCTTCCTTAGGGGTAGGGTCAAATATTCTAGGGTGATAATCCCCAACATCATATCCCAACCCTTTCTTACGCCAACCTGACTGATTACCATTATAATTAACAAGATATTTTTTAGATTGTTGCCATGAATTTATCCTAGCCACTTCACTATCCAGTTTAGCCTGTAATTCCTGATTTTCTAATTTGATCTTAGCAAGTTGAGATTCAGAATATTTAAGTTCATTAGTGGTGTTTTCTAAATCCCTCTGTAAACCCTTATTTTCTCTTCATAAGCAAGCTGATTTGCTTCATGCCAAGCTTTTTGTTTTTCCAAAGTTTTAAGAGCCTTTTTATAAGCTTGAACTTCACAAAACAGTTTATCATATTCAGGTTTCATTTCATCATAATCTTTTTTAAGAAAAGCATATAAATCACGACAAGCAACAGAACAACTTGGTACCTGAGATGGAAAGATACCCAGCATAGCATAATCCTCAGCTACTTGAGCCTTATTTTCTGTCTGATGTCCAGCAACCATTTCCTTAACTTGAGTGGCACATCTTTTTGCATCAGATTTAGCATTTCCTCTCCTGTCTTCCCTTGAGTCATAAGGTAGTAAGGCTCTAACCTTCATGACAAATGTCTCCAAAGAATCATCTGATCCAAATGTAGTCATTGTATGAGGATTTAAGAGAATGGTTTGAAAAGTTTCTTCTATGACAGCAGCGAGCAGCAAAATTGCTCACAGACCCGAATCAATTCAACAATGACCAGAATATATCCACCACTCACAAAATAAATCGCACCACCAATTTAACTCAATAGCAGCAGCCTCAAAAATACTTTACTACTCACAACTTGCACAAGATGCCAAATCGACCAATTAATGGAACACAGCAGCAGTAAATAATAATAGGAATAGCACCGATTGCTTTCCACTCTAAACAATTAATGCCACCAATTAATTCAATACCCGAAGATGACAAAAACGTCAAACACCCAATCAGCAATCACCGACCAATTCAATAGATTCACAAGTGACAAGAAAGTCAACAATTGCAGCAATAATTACCTACTTTCACTTAATTGCCTAACCGACAAATAAGCAGTCTTCAACGTAATTCAATGCCAATCAATTAGATTACCCCAAATGACTAATTTGATGACTAAGCAACTTTGACTATCACACAGTGACAAACCGAATTAAAAAATACGAGGCAATAGAAGAGTATTATTCCACCAAACGACACCGACAAACAGATCAGCAATTAATTCAGAATAGTACGAGGATATTTGCAATTCACTTTATCACTTGCGTGTAGTATACCAGTAAGTGACAAAACCCCTTTGACCAAGCTTCAATTCCACCGATTCACCAATAAAATCAGTACACAACTTTGAGGATCACGTGCGCACTAATTCAATCAAATAACCAGATCGATAACCAAAAAAAAATAACGAATGATGTGGAATAAAAATATTACCGATCACAGTACTTCTTCAGATCTGCTTCCTATCGAACTTTTCTTCTTTATCAGAGATCCTCACGAGGCTCTGATACCACTTGTTGAATCTAACACACCTGCTAGATCTTTGAGCCTATATGGATCGGTAGGATGCCTATGTAATCACAAGCACACTACAAGAGAATCTCTGAATACAAATGAGAAAAGAAAAGAACTAAGACAATGATCCTCTATTTATCGTATAATGAACTAAAAGATGATTTTATTGAAGATTGTTAACTTACAAAGATGTAAAAACTCATAGACGGGGTGTTTCTTTTATAATGATAAGAAACCCTAAACCCTAACCCGTCCTACAAGAAAACGTGTAAAGAGATAAACATGATCTCTTCTAAAAATAAACATACTAAACATACGGATAACTAACAATAATATCCGCAGCAACAAACACTATCAGCAGAAACAAAATATAACTATCAGCAGCAATGAGCTTCGGCAGGAACCAACTTTCACTATCGGCAGCAACAAGAAATATCTTATTTCCAGAATTCCCAACAATCCTCCCCTAATCTTGAGGAAATAGCGTATTTCCGAAATGATTCCCTAAGCGTTCACTCTATTCTGAAAGTTCATAGGGAAAGGATTAAACCAACAGCAGCATCAGTAAGTAACCAGCAGCAACACTTGAAACTTCCAGCAGCAACTTCGATAGTGCAGCAGCAATAGGAAATCATCCTCAAAAGAAGATCTAAGCTGGTCACCATGTCATTCTGGATCTTGACTGCTACTATGACAATATGTACATCAAATCACTTAAGTTTCATACTATTCTCATCACATCCAGGTGTGTTAACTCCTGTGAGAGGTGAATCATTGAAAATTAATGGATTTGATGTCTCTTTACCAATAGCCATCACTACTGGAGTAGCCAATGTTTAGGTGTGTAAGACCATGGTACATTGATAACCATCTGATTTTTAGTAAACCAGCAACTATAAACGGATTTGACTTGTCTTTACCTGTAGCCGTTTACTCAGGACTAGCCAATTCTTTGGTTTCAACTGAACCTTGGTGAATTGAATACCAAATATGGATACCAAATGTCTTTACCACAAACCATACTTTTGTGGACTAGCCAATTCTTCGGATCCCATAAAGGGTTACATCCATGGTGAATTAAGAACCATTTCAACTCTCAGGAATGAACCATCGGTGAGTTGAAGTACCCTATAGCTTTGAGCAAGCTATTACAGCTATCAACGGATTTGATTATCACACCAGAGCCGTACCCTCATGGTGAGTTAACTCTTTCTTGTCTGTGAGACATGGTGAGTTGAATACCCTTTGCTGTGTAGGTGTACACACCAACACTGTACCTGCAAGGTGTTGCTCAAAACCAACTTATTAGCACACAAAATATACAAAAGATTTTTTTTTTTTTTTTTTTTTTTTTTTTTTTAAACTAAAAGAAACAAGAAACACACCAAAAGAAAAAGAAAGAAAATAAGAAAAGAAAGAAAGATATACAACAACAACAAGAAGCCTCCCCTTAAGCTTAAACCTCCCCTTAATCTCAGCACCTAAGAATTGAGCATTCCAATATGAACCACCAGATAGTTGAACCTTGGACCATCAAATGCTTTAGTCAACAGGTCAGCCACATTCTCATCAGAGTCGATCTTAAGCACCTGAATGAGATGCTTCTCATAAGCATCCCTTATGAAATGATGCCTAATCTCTATATGCTTTGTTCTTTGATGAAACACTAGATTTTTAACAATACAGATGGTACTTTGGTTGTCAATGAAAATTTTAGTATTCATGAAATTGAACCCATAATCTAACAATTGATTTTGCAACCAAAGGACCTGTCCACAGCAACTAGCAGCAGCAACATACTCTGCCTCAGTAGAAGATGTAGCTACAATAGTCTGCTTCTTGCATTGCCAAGAAACCAATCTCCTTCCCAAAAATTGGCAACCCCCAGTAGTAGATTTTCTATCAAAGTTTACTCCAGCATAGTCACTATCACTATAAGCTTCCAGCACAAAAGAAGAATCCTTTGGGTACCAAAGTCCCAGTTTAGGCTGTCCTTTTAAATACTTGAAGATTCTCTTAACAACATTTAAATGGGAAGTCAAAGGTGTAACCTGATGTCTAGCACAAGCACAGACTGCAAACATGATATCAGGCCTTGAAGCTTTCAAATACATCAAAGAACCTATCATAGATCTGTATAAGTGAACATTTACAGCATCATCAGGTTCATGATTGGATTTAGGCTTTGGAGCTTCAAAAGGCGTTGTAGCAGTCCTCACACTGTCCAAGTCAAACTTCTTAAGTATGTCATGAACATACTTTTCTTGATTAATGAAGATACCATCTGGTCTCTGTTGAACCTGTAAGCCCAAGAAGAATGTCATCTGCCCCATAGCACTCATTTCAAATTCACTTTTCATCAATTCCTCAAAATCCTTACACCAGGCTTCATTAGTGGAACCGAAAATAATATCATCTACATACACTTGTACCAAGATGATATCTTTAAAATTCTTCCTAATGAAAAGTGTTTTATCTATTGTTCCCCTTCTGTATCCATGTTTAAGTAGAAAAGCAGACAACCTGGCATACCATGCTCTTGGTGCTTGATGAAGTCCATAGAGTGCTTTCACCACTTTATAAACCAAATCAGGATGTTGTGGATCAACAAACCCCTGTGGTTGAGTAACATACACTTCCTCTTCAATACTCCCATACAGAAATGCACTCTTCACATCCATCTGATAAACCACAAACCCCATAAACGAAGCAAAAGCCAAAAATAGTCGAATAGCTTCAACTCTTGCAACTGGTGCAAACACCTCATCATAGTCAATACCCTCTTCTTCTCTATGTCCCTGAGCTACCAATCTAGCTTTATTTCGAACCACAATTCCCCTAGCATCCCGTTTATTCTTGAGAATCCATTTAGTTCCAATAGCATGTTTTCCTTCAGGCAATGGTACTAATACCCATACTTTCTAATTCTTGAACTGCTGCATTTCCTCTTGCATAGCCTCAACCCAATCAGAATTATCAAGGGCTTGAGCTACACTACTTGGTTCAGTTTGAGATAGAAAGCAAGCATAGAGACAATGAAGATAGTCAGTGTGATTGCTCCTTAACTGTTCCTGAATGTAACTTAGAAAAGCAGATTCTCCAAACTTGGATTGATTCAACCTTCTTCGTGTTTGAACAGGAGAATTTAGATCACCAAGAATCAAAGATTGAGGATGTACTGTATTAATCCTCTTGGTAACAACAGGATCTACCTCATAGGTTGTGGCTTGATTAGTAATAGAGGGATTTGCTTCACCATCATAAGAGGAGTGAGCGAAAATTCCAGATCTTGACTGATGATGAGGATCATTCAGCTTAGCTGCTGAAGAGAGTGAATTTCCCAGATCAGATGGACTTGGGAATCTATTTGGAGGCTCACTGAATCCCAACAAATCAGCAGATGGAGTAGACAAAGAAGCAGCAGGATTAGTGACATCGGCAGGAATAGCAGATGTATCAGCAGTAACAGGTGAACTATCAGCAGAATTGACATCAGCAGGAACAGGAATCCCACCAGCAGAAGCCATTTCTCTTCTAACTTCAGCTTCAGCATTTCTCAATAGCTCCACTGTTTCTTGTGAAAACCCAGAACCAAACTTTTCAGCAGCTCTTTTGGCTTGATATTCTTGTCTTTGAAGCCTAGCAAGGTCTTCTGCGAAACTTGAATTATCTTCAGTCTTGTCAGAAGAATCTTTGAGTTCTGTAACTGAAAAGTGGTTAGAGGGAAAAGAAGGAACAACTATTGGTTGTTCATCACACTCTGAATCAGACTCATCATCTGAGGTACCTGCATTGTTAGATGAATAAACATGTGTACCTACAGATTGATTAGCTTTATATCTAGAATAACCCAAAGAATCAGTCAAATAATCTAGGTCAAAATACCATTCATGACCTGCACCCTGTAAATTAGGTTTGTCTTCTAGAAACCTTAAATTGAGTGTTTCTTCTACCCTCTTAGCAGACAAGTTATAAACCCTATAGGCCTTACTATGAGCAGAATATCCAACAATGAACCCCTCATCTGCCTTCTCTTCAAACTTACCTAGGTGATCACTAGTATTCAAGATAGTTACATGACATCCAAAAGGCTTAAGGTAACTTATGTTAGGAACCTTTCCAGACAAAAGCTCATAAGGAGTTTTGTTATGGGGATTAATAATAGATACCCTATTCAGCACATAGCAAGCAGTGCTTACTGCTTCAGTCCTAAACATGATAGGCAACTTAGAGTCAGCTAACATAGATCTAGCTGCTTCTATAAGGGTCCTATTTTTCCTTTCTGCAACCCCATTTTGTTGTGGGGTTCTGGCACTACTATAATCTCTTTTAATCCCCTTATTCCCACAAAATTCAATTAAACTAGAGTTTTTGAACTCACTTCCATTATCACACCTTATAGCCTTAACCTTTCTATTTAGCTGATTTTGAATTAAGGTAATAAAATCCCTAAGCACAGAATAGGTTTCATTTTTAGTACCTAAAAAGAAAGTCCAAGAAAACCTGCTAAACTCATCAGTAATCACCAGACAATAATACTTATGGTCTCTACTTCTGATAGAAGTTGGACCAAAAAGATCCATATGAAGCAGTTGCAGAGGCTCAGAGATGGTGCTCACAGCAGTAATGGCCTTGTATGATGCCCTGTGTTGCTTTCCTTTATTACAGGCAACACAATTGTGTTCATTTGTGAAGGTCTTGAAAGGGAGTCCATGCACTAAGCCATTCTTTGCCAGCTTGTTGATTGTCTTGAAGTTCACATGTGCCATCCTTCTGTGCCATTTGTTTGCTTCATCCACAGAAGCCTTTGCCACCATACAAGCAAGATTACCCTCAGGGTTAACATCATTCAGATTAAAACAATACAGGTTGTGAGTCCTTGGAACTTTAAGCACTATCTCACTATCATCAGGCATCTTGAAATCCTTGGAGAGCACAAGACAGTCAGTCTCAGTGAAGAGAACTCCATTCTTCTTATCACATATTTGTGAGACAGAAAACAAATTGAAGTTCCTGAGTTCCTTCACATAGAGAACATTCTCAAAGTCCAGTTTAGGAGTCTTAATGGTTCCTTTTCCTGTAATCTTTCCATCACCTCCTCCAAATGTCACTGTTCCTCCATAAAAGGGTACAAAGTTATGCAACCTTTCCAAATTCCCTGTCATACTTCTCGAACAACCACTATCAACAATACCTACTTCTTTACTCTTAAAAGGAATGTCCTACAGAACAAAATTACATACAATAGTGTTAGATACATGGGAGGCCCAAGTCATTACTGACTTGGGTCTGTCTTGTGGATCAATAAAAATTAAACCATGGAGATTGATGAGATCCACCATTGTTCTTGGACCCCATTCTCATATATTTGTTATTGTTTCTCCAAGAACAACCTGCTGAGGACTTAACAGCAGTTCCCCATCTTGCCCTTCCCATGTTTAAGGTGTCAAAATAAACAGGCCACATATCATTTTGAAAGTAAGTGCTGGTAGGTCTGTAATAAGGTCTAGAAACATTGCTCCTCCAATCAGCAGGAATGGACTTATCAGCAGCAACTGGCTTACCAGCAGGAACTGGCTTGCCAGCAGCAACAGAAGCTCTACAAGAGTTTATTCTTGCTGCTTGTGGAATATATGGGGGAATTGCATTGACATTGTTCCATACAGACCTATTTTGACAAGCATATTTACCCATCTGTTTTTCATAATAGTCACAATCTTTAATAAGATGATCATAACTACGACACACAAAGCAAGACTTCTTTCTAGGGGATTTTTTCTTAACATTCTCTTTCTTATTGCAATCAGAAGAATTCAAACCAACACAATTAAAATTATCCTTAACCAAATTAGAATCACAACCAGAACTGTTTGAAACAAAACCAAAACTAGAAACATTATTGTTTTTAACATTATTGTTGATCCCAGTTGAGCTTCACGATCTTATTAATTACTTTAGATAAATCTAAGGTAATCGGTATAGAAACTGATCTTGAGTTGTATATCAAATATTATGCGGAAACTAATACTTGATCTTAAGAAGAATAAACACAAACAAATTCTCAAACAACACTTCAATATTAATACGATTGCTCTGAATAGCAATAGGGTTACAAGAAACCTTGAAGTGTAAAACAATACGTATGCTAAGATAATCGATATCTAACCCTAACCCTAGAACCTCCTTTTATAGCGTAAGGAGTCCTAGTCGGTTTACAAGACTTCCTATACAAGAAAAATATTCATACGTATCTTTTCTATACTTATCCTTAACATACTATACATATCTAATAAGCAGCAGAGTAATTCTTCTAGCAGCAGAGTCCTCGTGAGCTAGTAACAGAGTTACACTATGCCTATTATCCCAAACAGCAGAGTTATCAAAACAGCAGAGTTAATACACTAATCAGCAGAGTCACATAACTATCCAGCAGAGTTATGTTTCTCGAATCAGCAGCATTTTAGACCCAACAATCCTCCCCTAAACTTGATATTTTTCTTCAAAAATCATCAAGTTTCCTTAAATCCAGCTAATCACCAAGAGGATGCTTCCAAACACCTTACTGTTTTGATGTCTTTGACTCAAGAATCTTCTCATATTTCGTTATCAATTTATAAGCCTGAGTATCTGAAAAGAAATTATTCTGCAATGTCAACATTCCAGGCTTTAACATCTGAGTAATCACTGCTGTATTGTTATTCAAAGGGTAATCCTTCTCCACAAGCATATAGACCTTAACACCCTTACAAACCAATTCATGTACTCCACAAGATTGATACAAATACCACCTATCAACTCTGGAGTTCAACAAATCTCTCCATTCAATATCTCTTTCATCAGGCTCAAACATGTTCTTTAAAAAGTAATAGTGAATTCTTTCATACATCACCTCTGGTCTCTGATCACCATACTTTTCTTTATATAACCTCCACATCTGCATCACATCATCTCTATCCATAAAATGTAGCATCTGAGAAAATCTAACAAATCCATAATACATATTATTAGACCTCTTAAACTCCCAGTAAGCTTCACTTCCATCCCTGACTGTATGTGCATAAGAGATGATTGAATATTTTGTATCTAAAGGAACTGCATTAACTATCTCTGGTTCCTCTTGTGGTACATGAACTGTGATATCCATTGTTCTTTTCATATCCTCAGCAGTCACTTCCTCAAAATGATGCTCATTACTTTCTTCTTTTTCACAATCATATCAGAATCAATGAAATACAGCAATTGTTCATTTAATTCTTCTTGATTAACTTCTTTAAATGTAGAGCTTTCCATAAGATCAAACTGATTTCTTGATTAACTTCTTTAAATGATGCTCATTACTTTCTTCTTTTTCAGAATCACTCTTTACCAATGATTCAGTCTTCCTCTTCTTTCTAGCCATCTGCTTTATTCTCTTACCTGTCCTCTTATAACCAATAACCTTCTTAACAACTTCTCTCTCAAACTCCATGGTTTCCTTGTCATCTTGTTTCTTTGAAACACTTCCAGATGCTTTCACATTGTCAGATCCCATAACCTCTGGCTTTCTTTTCTTTTCAGAAACTTTTCTTGGATTTAGCTTAGCATAAGTTTCATAAAATTCCTTTTCAATTAAAGCATCTGACTTTCCTTTGAAATCCTTCATCTGATAGCCTCTTGCATTCTTCAAATAGTACTTCATGTCATTAACCAATGCTTTCCTTGAAGATGACTTTCCTTTGTAACCATGTTTCTGTGCTTCTTTAATCCTCATAATCAGCTCTTCCCACTTAGCTAATCCATTCTTTTTAAGTATAAAATCAACAAGCTCTTTTGTCTTTTCACTTCCATCTAACTGCTCATCATTTGTTATCATCCTAGCTTCACCTCTTACAATCATATCAGAATCAATGAAATACAGCAATTGTTCATTTAATTCTTCTTGATTAACTTCTTTAAATGTAGAGCTTTCCATAAGATCAAACTGATTTCTCTCTTCATCAGCTGCAACACTTCTTGCATATTCTTCATCCTGAGCAATCTGAGCTTGTTCATCAGCTAACTTTTGCATTCTTTCAAACTTTTCAGCAGATTCAGCAGCAGGTTGTTGTTGTGATTGTGTGGTTGTTTTAGTTTCTTTGTTCATGTTCAGCAGCACTTGAGCTAAAGTCATCTGTTCATCATCTGAATCAGCAGAGTCCTTTACACCAGCAGAGTCCTTTACACCAGTACTCTTCTCAGTATCATCAGCAGAAACCTTTAACCCATCAGCAGAGTGTTCTTCATCAGCAGAGTCAACCTTGTCACTCTCATCACCAACATTTTCAACAAAATCTTTAACAACCTCCCCTGAACCCATTACACCTTCCTGATCCTGATCATTTACTTGAGCCTCCTGATCATTCCTCCCCTGTTTGGAAGCATCCTCTTCCAAACTTGGTTTGGAACTCTTCTTTAGCCTCCCCTCAAGGTGTGTAACCTTTAGCTTAAGCCGTCTTATTTCAGCACCTTGAGTAGCCTTGACTGTCTTTAACTCCTTTCGAAGACCAAGGACCTCCTTTGACAATTTTGTACAATTATCCGTCAATTCTTTCAATTGTCTCTTGATATCCTCACAACTTCGGTCTGTGTAACCTGACCCGAGAGGTTGATCATTGGAATTGGCATTATGTATTGGTGTTCTAACCGTCAAATCCTCAGTGTCATGTTCAATACTAGCATCAACACTTCGACCTGTGTAACCTGGTCCGAGAGGTGTATCATTTGCAATGTCAATATGTACATCAGTGTCCATCAATTCAATAGTTTCATCTCTGTCCTCATCACTTCGAGATGTGTTACCTTCTCCGAGAGGTGAATCTTGGGACACAAACTTAGTCTCAACCCTAGGTCGAACATCTGAGCCCCCCATAGAAGCCATTTGGCTGGGGTTACCATCAGTTGTATTAGGTTCCTGAGAACCTTCTACAAAAGATGTTGCCATGGTTGAGGTCTTAATTATGTTGACACTGTCCTGTTCAACTACTAAGTTGGAAACAGTAGTGCCAGCCTCTTCCATCATGATACCTCCAACACCTGTATCAGCCTCATCTGCTACCATACTAACATTGGCCTGAGGTAGCACAATGTTCTCAAGTGGTGAAGTCCTAGGTGATTGGGTGTTTTGGGTTTCATGTGACACTGATTCATTCAAACTTGTTGATGAGGATGTGTGATGGGAAGCTGTGGGTGTTCCAGCCTCTTCATCCTCATTCACTGCAGCCACTACATTCAAGATGTGCTCAGTTAGGGGAGTTATATTGCCAGAAAAACCTTTCCCATTCTTCTTTAAAAATGCAAACATCTTGATAGCCATTCTACTACAGGGCTCAACATTTACATGCCTCAATGGTTCCCTTAGCTGTCTGTTTATAATAAGTTGTAGAAACCTTGGGTACAAGTAAAACTTCTTCTTAACAAACTTCTTCATCCCCTCAAATATCCTAGCAGAAAAATCAAAGGGTTGCCCTGTTGACAAACACACTAAAGCCATAGCCTGAGAGGCACTAAACTCACTCCAACCACCTACTTTGGGAAATAAGCAGTGTTGAAGTGTATGTAGCAAAAACTTCCAATGTGGACAGAGATGACCTTTCAAAAATGTACCACCAACCTCAGGTCTCTCACATCCAATATTCTCAAGCTCAGTCATAACAGTTTCTGGGGTAATGGTAGTGGGTGTTGGTACGCCTGATAAGCACAAACTTCTCTTAATTGTTGTTTCACTAACTACAATATTCTCCCCATCTACACTACCTATCAATCGTTCCTCACCATCTAGTACATCCAACTTAACAGTTGACCAAAATTGTTTTATATGAGATGTATAAATGGTAGGATCAGCTGTTAACGCATACCTTAACTTAGACGAACTCAGAAAATCCATAACCTCATAAAAGCCATCAGCTGCAGTAACCTTACTGAGAAATGCTATCTGATTGTGTTCATCCGGAAATGTTCTTCGAGCCATTTGATTTGGGGGTTTTGGGTGAAATGATATGAATTGATGTTCGTGGGTGAAGGTTGAATGTAATTTTGAGCAATTAAAATATAATGAGATCAAATTGGTGAAAGATACCATTTTGATCTAATTAGGTTTAAGAACGCGCCAAAAGTTTCAGTTTGACCCTTCAACTTTCAAACTCATCAGCAGAGTTGAGATAGTGTTGACCAAAAGTCAACATTCCCAATATCTTCAAAATCACCTCCTTAAATACCATACCAACCCCTCATTGAAGTCTAAAAATCCCTTAATCACTTAAATAAATCCCCAATTCACAAACCCTAACTCAAAATCAACAAATCATGAGTTCATCAAAAACTCCAATCATTGAGATCTCCTCAGATTCCTCATCCGATGACTCACAAGGGTGGGCAAGCTATTTTCCTCAAGGTTATCTAGCAAGTTCATCGTCAGCAAAACCAAAAGGAAAAGCGGTTGTTGAAGAGGAATATTCCGACCCACTTCCATCAACACCATCCTCCTTTGAGGATTCCGATGATGATAAAAGAACAAAAATCGATCCTCCACAGCATCCTTTGACCGCTGAGCTGCAAAAACAAATGGAGAATGCCGCCGCCGCCTTTGCGAAGAGTGTCCACCTGCCTCATCCAAAGCCAAGTACGGTTGAGCAGAAACCCCCTGTTCCAAAGAAGAAGAAGCAGCAAAAGAAATCAGCTCCCTCAACAAGCCAACAGCAGAGTCCACCTCCACGACCAGTAGTACTTGCTCTCCCCTGTCCAAGGGTGTTTGAAGCCATGGGCACTAGGGGACCTCGTAGCAAGGTCATGCCTGACTTTGCTAGGATTTAGGTTGTGGATCTTTGTATCTTGTTGTCTTTTGATCTTTCTTTTGAATAGCATGAATGTAAGGAAACTATATGATGTACTTATGCCTTTTGATCAATGAACTTCCTCTTTTCATGCTTTACTTGATTGTGTATGTATATGTATCTGCAAAAGGTTAGTAGCAAACAACAAACACAAGCAAGAATATTTCATAATAGCAGCAGAGTAGGCATAGCAATAAACAACTAAACAGCAGACTTTGACTAAACATCAGATAATGACTAATCAACAGCACAAATCCTTACAAAATTTACAAAAACATACAGAGATAAGATGTTAAAGATTTAAAGATTGATCATACCAATACTAGCAACTAAAAATTGAAATCTACTTATATCAAAACTTTTGGTAAGCAAATCAGCAACATTGTTGTCAGTATGTATTTTAACCACTTGAATTAGCTTTTTCTCATAACAATCTCTAATAAAATGATGTCTTATCTCTATGTGTTTTGTTTTAGAATGAAAAACAGGATTTTTGATAATACACATTGTGCTGTTGTTGTCAATGAAAATTTTTGTGTTCATAAAATTGTACCCATAATCCAGCAATTGATTCTGAATCCAGAGCACTTGTCCACAGCAGCTAGAAGCAGCAACATACTCTGCTTCAGTTGTCGAATTAGCCACCACTGTGTGTTTCTTACATTGCTAAGAGATTAACCTATGACCAAGGTACTGACAGCCTCCAGTGGTTGATTTTCTATCCAAAGTAGCTCCAGCATAGTCACTATCTGAGTATGCTATCAAGTCAAATGGTGAATTATTAGGATACCAAAGACCCAATTTTGGTTGACCCTTTAGGTACCTAAAAATTCTTTTGACTACTTCCAAGTGTGAAACTTTTGGGGACACTTGGAATCTAGCACAAGCACACACAGAAAACATGATATCTGGCCTTGAAGCAGTCAGATACATCAATGAACCAATCATTGATCTATACAAATGTACATCAACCTCTACCCCATCTTCATCCTTGAGCAAAGGCTTGTTTTTATCCATGGGTGTCTTTGCTGCCTTCACATCTTTGAAACCAAATTTCTTTAACATATCAGCCACATACTTGTCTTGGCTAATAAAAATCCCATCTGACTTCTGCTTTACTTGAAGCCCTAAAAAGAAAGTCAGTTCTCCCATAGAACTCATCTCAAACCTGCTGTGCATAAGCTTCTCAAATCCTTCACATAACACCTTATTTGTAGACCCAAAAATGATATCATCTACATAAACCTGAACAAGTAGGATATCCTTTTTGTCTTTCTTAATGAACAATGTTTTATCAATGGTTCCTCTGTAAAAACCATTATTCAACAAATATTGAGATAAGGTGTCATACCAAGCTCTAGGCGCTTGATGTAGTCCATACAGTGCTTTCTTCACCTTGTAGACCCTATCAGGATACTTAGGATCTTCAAACCTAGGTGGTTGCATCACATAAACCTCTTCAGGTATCTTTCCATACAAGAAAGCACTTTTCACATCCATTTGATACACAGGAAAATTCTTGTATGAGGCATATGCCAAGAAAAGTCTGATAGCCTCCAATCTTGCAACTGGGGCAAAGACCTCATCATAGTCTATCCCTTCTTCCTGAGTGTATCCCTGAGCCACCAATCTAGCCTTGTTTCTGATGACAATACCTCTTTCATCTCTTTTACATCTGAACACCCATTTTGTACCAATTGCCCTTTTTCCATTAGGCAAATCAACTAATGTCCAGACCTCCTGAAGCTTGAACTGCAGCAACTCCTCTTGCATAGCTTCAACCCAACTTTCATCTTTTAAAGCCTTGTGAATGGTCTTGGGTTCTTCTTGAGATAAGAAACAGGCAAACATGCAATTCTGTAAATCCTTGTGGCTATTCCTCTTCTTGAGTGTTTGAGCAAATAATCCCTGATCAAGCAAATCACTTAACCCTTTTGATTTACTTCTAGTCTGAACAGCAGAGTGAACATCACCAATTATCTGCTCCTTTGGATGATTCCTGTGGATTCTGGTTGTTGGAGTGGGACTAACCGGTATATCAGCCTCCAAATTTGATAAATCAGCTTCAGCACCAAAAACATCAACAACTTCATCATCAGTATCCACATATACTTCTTCTAATTCAGGCATCTCATCAACAGAATCATCATCAGAATCACCATTTATATCAGCAGCAGAGTCCTTGTCCATAGCAGCAGAGTTACCAAACCTAACAGCAGAGTGTTTTGGCCTAACAGCAGAGTGCTTTGGCTTATCAGCAGAGTGCTTTGGCTTGGCAGCAGAGTTGAGAGAACTGCTGCTATGTTTATTTCCTTGTTGCCCAGCAACATCTGACTCTGTATTCCATTCCTTATTATCATTCTTGACATCATGAGAAGGTTCATCATCACCTTCTACATTAACCTTTGGAACTTCCTTTTGAACAGCAGCATCATCTGAACTTTTTCCCTCTTTATCTGTTGGTGTGAAGTACTGATCAAACTTGCTTCTTTCAATCAAAACAAACTCCTTTGCAGGCTCATCCTTCTTTGCTTGTGTACCTGCATTAGGATTAGTTTGTGTACCTGCAGACATGTTAGTAGTACCTGCAATGACTGGTTGATAATTCATACTCTTGGTTAAAGAATCAATATCAAACATCCACTCAGGACCTTTTCCATCAACATTAGGTGTGGTTTCTCTAATTCTAACATGCAAATTTTCCACCACATGCCCAGTCCTTTGATTGAAAACCCTAAAAGCCTTACTTTCAGTAGAGTATCCAACAAAGTAACCTATGTCTGCTTTCTCACTAAACTTGCCTAAGTGGTCAATGGTGTTTAAGATAGTGACAGGACACCCAAATGGTCTAAAGAAATCAATCAGTGGTTTCCTACCATGCAATAACTCATAAGGGGTCTTATTGTGAGGTTTAACTATCTTAGTTCTATTTTGCACATAGCAAGCAGTGTTGACTGCTTCAGCCCAAAAGATAGTGGGTAACTTAGATTCTGACAACATTGTTCTAGCAGCCTCAATTAATGTTCTATTTCTCCTCTCAGCCACACCATTTTGCTGAGGAGTTCTAGCCACACTAAATTGTCTAGTTATCCCTTTTTCCTCACATAACTGATTCATTACTTGATTCTTAAATTCAGTTCCATTGTCACATCTGATGATTTTAACCTTGTGATTAAATAGGTTTTCTATCCTTGTAATAAAAGCCTTAAGAATGCCAGGGGTCTCATTCTTAGTAGCTAAGAAGAATACCCAAGTAAACCTACTGAAATCATCAGTAACCACTAAGCCATACATCTTTTTATTCAAACTATGCACATAAGTAGGTCCAAATAAGTCCATGTGTAACATAAACAAAGGTTCAGTTATAGAATTCACCAATTTGGACTTACAAGATGCTCTATGTTGCTTTCCCATCTGACAAGCAACACATACTTCAGGATTCTCAAAAACCTTTGAAGGTAATCCTCTGACCAAGTTCCCTTTCACCAACTTGTTGATAGCCTTGTAGTTCAGATGTCCAAGCCTTCTGTGCCATAGTTTGGATTCATCAATAGTGGCTTTGGCAAACAGACAAGTTAAATCTCTTTTGGGAATAATGTTCTTTATGTCTACACTATATATGTTGTCATTTCTAGGGACTTTAAGAAGTACTAATTTGTCATCAGGTATCTTAAAGTCGGGAGATAAGACAAGACATTCAGTGTCTGTAAAAAGAACAAAATTCTTTCTGTCACACATTTGTGAGACACTAAAAAGATTGAACTTTAAACCATTCACCAAATACACTTTCTCAAAATCCAATTTTCCAGTTCTGATTATGCCTTTTCCAACAATTTTTCCTCCTTTGGGGTCATTCCCAAAAGCAACATATCCACCATCCAAAGCTTCAAAATTCTCCAAATTGCTCTGGTCTCCAGTCATGTGTGAAGAGCATCCACTATCAAAAATGCATTTATCTTTTAGCTCCTTTTGTAGATTGCCCTGCACAAAAAGTAAGAGAATTAGTTTCTCTTTGGGACCCAAGCCATTACTGACTTGGATCTACCTTGTGCATCAAAGTAGTCAAATTTCTTCAACTGCATTGGTGCACTGCTGTGTCTGAGAACATGATCTAAAACTTTAACTTTTGGTTTCCAGACCCAGCAAGCTGAGGCTTTAACAGCATAAAAATGATTGCCCACAACAGTATCAGTAACAACTTTAGGCAAAACAGCAGAGTTTGCCTTAACAGCAGAGTTTGCCTTTTCAGCAGAATTGACTATTTCCTTCTTTATGGGCCCTTTTGGTGCAATAGGAGAGATAACTCTAGACACACCATCTCTCATCAAAACTTCCTTGGGAACCATGTTTCTTTAGGGGTGAGGGTGAGTCTTTCTAGCAAAGTTTCTATGGTTCACCCTAGTGTATTGGTTCCAAGCTGGTTTCTTATAGCACTCATCTTGCAGATGTTCAAAACTACCACAACAATAACATGCCTTCTTAAGTAATTGAAAATCAGTACCTAATTTTTGTGAAACTAGGTTGTTCCAATTTCTCTAGTTTCCCCTAGGCAAGTTATTTGTTCTTTTAGGATATACTCTAGGTGTGTTTTCATACTCAGCCATCTTCCTAGAGATACCTTTACCAAACCTAGGCTTAACAAAATCAATCCTTTTAGCCCTAGGTACTTTTGATTCAACAACAGTAGGAATTTCTTCCTTTTTTGTTCTTAGAGGTTGAATCAGATTCTACTTCATCATCATCATTGTCAGACACCCAATCTTCAATCAGGGTGCTTGTTCATACTTCTTTATCTCAACCTTAGGTGACTCTATTTCTTTTTCACTAGTTTCATCTACAGGTTTACTAGTTTCACCTACAGGTTTAGCCTCAGACTCAGATATGAAAGTTAGTGTCCTAGTAGGAGGGGCATTGGCACTAAGTTTTTCAAGGTGAGCAACAGCATTATATCCTATACCATTAAAGTGTCTTCCTAATGGTTTACTAAGAATGTTAGTGGCAAATTGTTGCTTTTCTACCCTAACAATGTGTTTTTCAGACTCACTCTTAGCTAAGTCTCTAGCCTGTTCAGCCTCTTCTACTTTTTCCATAAGAACCTTAATCTCATCATCTTTCTTGATAATTTCATTTTTCAGGATAGTGATCTGATCAAGGTATTCAATTTCAGCCTTTTTATAAAATTCTAGCTTCTCTTCTAAATTCTTTAAACCATATGCATAACTAAGATTATCTAGCTTAAGTGTTTCATTTTCCATTTTAAGGTTTCCATTGCTAGACTTAAGTATCTCAATTGTATCAGAACATGATTTAAAAGAACAAGATGATTCATTGGATACCTCAGAGTCTGATCCAGAAGAAGAATAGGCCATGAGAGCAAAATGCTGTACTTCAGAATCCTTTTCAGCTATCAATGCACAATTCGGACCATCCTCAGCAAGATCACTCCAATCAAAATCACTTAACCCATCACATGATACCATAGCAGTAGTAGAATTTGGCTCTTCATTAGCAGACTTCTTGAAATTTTCATTGCTTCTTTTTGGTGCTTTGCATTCTCTTGCAAAGTGTCCCTTCTTTCTGCAATTAAAACATTCAGCCTTTGACTTGTCAAATCCCACACTCTTGTTCCTTCTGAACTTCATCTCTTTCCCAGTGCGCTTAAGAAACCTTCTTGCCCTCATAGTAAGCATTGCAAATTGCCATTGCATATCAATCTCCTCAACATCATCAGGATCAAGTTCATCTAGATCTTGAGGCATGACTGAAGTACTTGTAGTAAGTTTAGCCAAATAAGCACAAATTGCAGCATCACTGATGGTGTTGGTGTTAGCAGAGTCAGCAGCAGAGACATGTGAACCAACAGCAGGAGCAAAAGCACCAGCAGCAGAGTGCTGTTCTTGATGTCTACCACTATTCTTGCTGTTTGAGGAAACAAAAGCAAGATTATTTGTGGTAGATGATGAGCTTGACAATCCTTTAACTTCAGATTCATACACCTTCAAGTTGTTATACAGATCATCCAATGTCATAGTATCAAAATCTTCCTTATGTCTCCAAACCACTGTATGAGTGTTCCATTCAGAAGATAGACTTCTCAGAAACTTTAGATTGACATCCTCTTGAGATGGCTCAATCTTCAAAAGAGCCATCTGACTTGATAGCTTATGAAGTCGATCATAAGTTCCCTCAATGTCCTCAGAACTTAAAGCAGTGAAAGTTTCAAACTGATGCTTCAGTAGATTCTTTCTTGATTTCTTTGTAGCTTCATTCCCACCAAATCGAAGTTCAATTGCTTCCCATAACTCCTTAGCAGACTCAATATGATTAAAGCTCAATTGATAATCATTAGGTATTCCCATCATGAGAATACTGTGAGCCTTAACCTCCAATCTTCTCTGTGCTTTCTCCTCACTTGTCTTGAGAGTCAAGACTGATCCAGTAGCAGTCTTGGTTTGCACACTGTCGCCATTAAGAACAACTTCCCAAAGTGAGTAATCAACCATTCTTATGTATTGTTGAATCCTCATCTTCCAGATCTCATACTCTCCAGTCTTGAGCATAGGAACTCTTGAAGCAGTGACCATGTGTGTTGAATCGGAATCCATTGCTAACTTTGATGATTAGCAGATCTTGTATTCAAAAATTCTTCTTGGTACCAGTTTCTAGATCACAAGCTCTGATACCACTTGTTGATCCCAGTTGAGCTTCACGATCTTATTAATTACTTTAGATAAATCTAAGGTAATCGGTATAGAAACTGATCTTGAGTTGTATATCAAATATTATGCGAAAACTAATACTTGATCTTAAGAAGAATAAACACAAACAAATTCTCAAACAACACTTCAATATTAATACGATTGCTCTGAATAGCAATAGGGTTACAAGAAACCTTGAAGTGTAAAACAATACGTATGCTAAGATAATCGATATCTAACCCTAACCCTAGAACCTCCTTTTATAGCGTAAGGAGTCCTAGTCGGTTTACAAGACTTCCTATACAAGAAAAATATTCATACGTATCTTTTCTATACTTATCCTTAACATACTATACATATCTAATAAGCAGCAGAGTAATTCTTCTAGCAGCAGAGTCCTCGTGAGCTAGCAACAGAGTTACACTATGCCTATTATCCCAAACAGCAGAGTTATCAAAACAGCAGAGTTAATACACTAATCAGCAGAGTCACATAACTATCCAGCAGAGTTATGTTTCTCGAATCAGCAGCATTTTAGACCCAACAATTATCAAAAAAAACATCTTCAACTCTTTGGGATTCATCAGTTGCCACTTTTGAAGACAGATCTTCTGCTTTTATTGATGCAGACTTCTCACTTGATCCACATGTGGCATAGTTATCAGTCTTGATTTCTTCGGATTTGTCACTGTTAGAACAAGAGACAAATTTGTTAGAGTCACAATCAAGATCTGGCAAGTTCTTTGCCTTTTTGCCATAAGTCATTTGTGAATCATCAAAGTCAAGGTCAAGGGCTGTGTGGATAGGGACAGGCTTAAAAACACCTCTTATAGGTGGAGGAACTGCATTCATCCCTCCTTCCTTAACAAACTTAACAGGTTTTTGATAATCAACTTCCTTAGGGGTAGGGTCAAAAATCCTAGGGTTATATTCCCCAACATCATATCCCAACCCTTTCTTACGCCAACCAGACTGAGTACCATAGTTAACAAGATATTTTTCTGATTGTTGCCATGAATTTATCCTAGCCACTTCACTATCCAGTTTAGCCTTTAAATCCTGATTTTCTAATTTCAACTTAGCATATTCTCTTTCAGAATGTTTTAGACAGTTATTAGAGTTCTCTAAGTCTCTTTCCAAAACCATTATCTTTTGTTCATACGCAAGCTGATTAGCTTCATGCCAAGCCTTTTGTTTTTCCACAGTTTTAAGAGCCTTTTTATAGGCTAGAATATCTACAAACAATTTATTATATTCAGGCTCCATTTCATCAAATTCCCTTTTTAACTCAGTGTATTTACTTTCACTATCCTTTTTCAATTTAGTATATTTAAATTCACAATCAAAAGGACACTTGAGTACCTGAGTTGGATAACCCATCATTCCAAATTCTTCAGCCACATGTGTCTCAGCTCCATTTCCAGCAATCATCCCATAAAGTCGTGAAGCTCCAGTCACCTCATGTTGTTCCCAATCCAGCATTGCATCCAGAGACACTAGGGCTTTATCTTCCTCTGGCTCCAATTCTTTCATTCTGAATGCTGAATACCTTGATCTATCATCAACTTTCTTGTCTTGGCATTCTCTGGCAAAGTGACCTATCTGACCACATTTGAAGCATTTCACCTTCCTTCTGTCAAACCTTGCACCTTCCCTTCCATTGAGATTGAGCTTCCTCCCAGACTGCTGCTCAAACCTGTTAACCTTTAATGACAACATAGCCAACTGCCACTTGATATCCATCTCCTCCAAATCAAATTGATCAATTTGATCAAAGTCATCATACATCAACTGCTGTTGTGGAGTACTTTCAGCAACAAATGAATGAAGAATTTCCTCAACAACATTGTCATTCCTTGATTGAGATCTTGATGTTGTAGGAGAATAGGAAACAGATGAAGATGAAGGGTTTGGGCTATCACCATGAGAGACCTTGTTAGTACTTGGAGCACTAACAAATGCAGTATGAGTAGGTGTATGAGATGAATAAGTAGAAACCCCTTTGATGTCAATCTCTAGGGTCTTGAGCTTGTTGTACAGATCATCAAAGCTTAGGTAGTCCAATCCTCCTTTGGCTTTCAGAGTTATAGAAACTTGAGACCAGGATGAAGGTAAAGCCCTCAGAAACTTTGTGTTGCAGTCTTCATTATCTGGTCGAGCCTGCAACTGATTAAGTTGGCTGAGGATCTTGTGAAATCGATCATACCCTTTGTGAATACCTTCTTCCTTAGAGATCTTAAACTCCTGAAATTCCTGCTTAAGCATTGATTTCCTCATCTTTTTGGACTCCTCATTCCCACCGAATCTAGCTTTTACAGCAAGCCAGATTTCTCTAGCATCATCCAGGTGATGAAAATCACCCATGTGATCCTCTGGGAGTGCCTGAAGCAAGAGAGTTCTTGCTTTAGTTTCCCTTTGCACAGCCAGCTGCTCCTCAACTGATGCAGGAGCGAGAATAATGATTCCCCCATTCTTATCTCTTCCAATTCTCTTCTTGCTATTCCCTTTGAGGATAACATTCCAAAGATGGTGATCACTGTTGGAGATCCAGTACTCCATCTTCATAGCCCAGACTTCATACTCTTCCTTTTTAAGATATGGGAACTTTGCATTACTGTTGGACACAGTGGTTGTAACAATTTGTTGTTGAACTTTTGTGGGTTTAGGTTCTTCATTGTTAATGGCAGCGAAATCAGGGTTTTCAAATCCAGGGTTTTCATCGTCCATTGTGAAGGGTTTAGAGAGATTGTTTTGAGAACTTTTGCTTCTTGATCAGAGATCCTCACGAGGCTCTGATACCACTTGTTGAATCTAACACACCTGCTAGATCTTTGAGCCTATATGGATCGGTAGGATGCCTATGTAATCACAAGCACACTACAAGAGAATCTCTGAATACAAATGAGAAAAGAAAAGAACTAAGACAATGATCCTCTATGGATCGTATAATGAACTAAAAGATGATTTTATTGAAGATTGTTAACTTACAAAGATGTAAAAACTCATAGACGGGGTGTTTCTTTTATAATGATAAGAAACCCTAAACCCTAACCCGTCCTACAAGAAAACGTGTAAAGAGATAAACATGATCTCTTCTAAAAATAAACCTACTAAACATACGGATAACTAACAATAATATCCGCAGCAACAAACCCTATCGGCAGAAACAAAATATAACTATCAGCAGCAATGAGCTTCGGCAGGAACCAACACTATCGGCAGGAACCAACTTTCACTATCTGCAGCAACAAGAAATATCTTATTTCCAGAATTCCCAACACAACTTATAAACCTAAAACCGTTCCCAGTTCGGTTGATAAGTTACATCTATTGCACATGGACTTATGTGGCCCAATGAGAGTTGAGAGTATCAATGGGAAGAAGTATATTCTTGTGATTGTCGATGATTATTCAAGATATACATGGGTAAGGTTTTTAAGATCAAAAGACGAAGCACCAGGAATCATCATCACCTTTCTGAAGCGAATTCAAGTTCTACTTCAAGCTCCAGTTAGGATTGTAAGAACTGACAATGGCACGGAATTTACTAACCAGGAGTTAAGAACATATTTTGAAGAAACTGGAATTACTCACCAGACATCAACAGTTAGAACTCCACAGCAGAATGGAGTAGTTGAAAGAAGAAATAGAACGCTTGTGGAAGCTGCTCGCACAATGCTGATCTATTCCGGTGCACCATTATTCTTATGGGCTGATGTTGTTTCCACTGCTTGTTTTACTCAAAACCGATCCCTAATCCATCCAAGATTCAATAAAACCCCATACGAATTGGTAAACAACAGAAAACCCGATATCTCTTACCTTCATGTATTTGGCGCTTTGTGCTACCCTACAAATGACAAAGAGGATCTGGGAAAGCTGAAAGCTAAGGGTGATATTGGTATCCTCATTGGTTATTCTGATAACTCGAGGGCATTCAGGGTGTATAACAGAAGAACGAAAAGAGTAATGGAGACGATGAATGTGAAGTTTGATGAAATTTCACAAATGGCTTCTGAGAGACTCGCTCTAGAACCCGCGCTTAACCCAATGGCTTCTAATCATATCGGATTAGAACCCGCACCACAAAGTCAAACTTCTGGACATATCAGTTCAGGACTCACACCCCAACGAGCTCAGTCAACCACCATTGATAAACCAACAAATCAAGAACTGGATAACTTCTTCGAGTTTATGTATGATGAGTACTATGGTAGAGCTTCGACAGATACATCACAACAATGTTCCGCTGCACCCGCTCAACAACAACCACCACCACCACCACAAGATGCATCTACTACAATCGAAGCTGAAGCACCAACTCCCTCCACGTCAACATCATCTACATCTACTCCTGCCACTCCAGTAATTGAGATTGTTTTACCAAGAGTTGACGAGCAAACCCAAACTACACCAATTCAAGAAGAACCATACCAAAACGATGCTGTGTTAGAAGAAGAAGAACCATTTGAAAACCCATTTGCAACGGAATCTGCTGAATCTTCTTCTCGGTTACATGAACCATCAAACATGCATTCGTTAGATCCAAGGTACCCTTTGACGTTAAAGTGGACTAAAGACCATCCAATAGAACATGTCATTGGTGAACCTTCAAGGCCAGTACAGACGAGAATACAGCTCGCCACCGATTGTGATATGTGCATCTTTGCCTGCTCAGTCAGTTTAAAAGAGCCAAAGAACATTCGGGAAGCAATGTCAGACGATGCATAGATTGAAGCAATGCAGGAAGAACTTCTCCAATATCAACTTCATGACACTTGGGATTTAGTGCCGAGACCCATTGACAAACTCGTCATTGATCTTAAGTGGATATGGAAGAACAAAAAGGATGAAGAGATGACTGTCATTCGCAACAAAGCTCGTCTCATGGCCAAGCGATTCAGACAGGAAGAGGGGATTGATTTTGATGAGTCATTCGCGCCAGTAGCCAGACTTGAGGCGGTCAGGATTTTCTTAGCTTATGCGGCTCACAAGAACATCACGGTCTATCAGATGGATATCAAGACGACTTTCTTGAATGGAACTCTGAAGGAAGAGGTGTACGTGAGTCAGCCAGATGGATTTGTCGACAAAGATCATCCCGAATACGTCTACAAGCTCAAGAAGGCTATCTATGGTTTGAAACAAGCCCCAAGGGCGTGGTACGACGAATTATCATCTTTCCTACTTTTGAATCATTTCACCAAAGGAACAATTGACCCGACCTTGTTTACCAAAAAGTTTAAAGATGACATTTTGATTGTTCAGATTTATGTGGACGACATAATCTTTGGGTCCACTAATCCGAAACATTCAAAACTTTTTGCAAATCTCATGAAAAGTAAATTTGAAATGTCTATGATTGGCGAATTAAAATTCTTCCTTGGACTTCAAATCCATCAATCCCATCATGGCATTTTCATTAATCAAGCAAAATATACAATTGAGATTTAAAAAAAACATGGAATGGAAAATTGTGACTCTGTTGGTACTTCAATGGTCACTTCACCCAAAATTGGTGCTAACTTATATGGGAAACCCATTGATCCGAAGAAATATCGGAGCATGATTGGGTCTCTCATGTACTTAACTGTTAGCCGACCCGATATACATTTTGATGTCTGTTTATTAGCACGGTTTCAGGCAAGGCCTACCGAACTTCACCTCAAAGAGGTTAAACGGATCTTCCGGTACCTTCGTAGAACCATTAACATGGGACTTTGGTATCCGAAGGATTCGGAATTCAAACTAACAGCCTTTGCAGATGCCGATCATGCTGGTTACCAAGTCACTGCAAAAAGTACATCCGGAGGAGCACAATTTCTGGGAGAGAAGCTAGTAGGCTGGTCATCGAGGAAACAAGACTGCACGGCGCTTTCAACCGCAGAAGCCGAGTATGTGTCTCTATCTGCGTGTTGTGCCCAAGTTCTATGGATGAAGACACCACTCACAGATTATGGCTACTCTTTCGACCACATACCTATGTATTGTGACTCGAAAAGTGCCATAGCCATCTCGTGCAATCCCGTTCAGCACTCCAAGACCAAGCATATTAGAGTCCGCTACCACTTTATCAAGGAACACGTCGAAGAGGGTACTATTGAATTATTTTTCGTGAAGACTGAATACCAACTTGCCGATCTATTTACTAAAGCCCTCCCAACAGAGCGGTTTGAATACTTAGTTCGTCGAATTGGAATGCGAAGCCTAACTCCCGAAGAGTTAGAAAGTCTTCTCGAATCTTCTTGATTTATCTCCAAAAGCTTCGCATGTAAATATTTTTGAAAAACAAAATACAAAATTTGAAAAACCAACAAAAACAAAATATAAAAATATAAAATTTCAAAAAGACATAAAAATATAAAATACAAAAATCAAAAATATTCTTCTCACGACATGTCTCTCGTATAAATCAATATTCTGTACGTACCTAGAAATGTCATTCAACAATGATACGGGCATGTACAGATGCTTGAGCGAGAGTTCATTTAAACGTTTTCTAAAACATGTCGTTCTCAACACTTTCTTCTTCAAGGCTTTCGTATATTTCAGTACGAAACCCGTGCTTTATCGTGAAATCTTTTATTGTAGCTCGGGTACGCCAACTCGAAAAGATTTCATATAAAGGCTAAAATGATGACTTCTGATTATTTTTTATCAGGACTCGCATTGTTAATGGCAAAAGAAATCAAAGAATCCTTGAGCATATGATCAAGATTTTTCAAAAATAGTTTTCAAAATCTTTCTCCAAATTTTGTGCTCAAGATTCTTCAAAAATGCAAACTCCCTCTATACCCTTAAATGAATTTTAAACTCAAATGTTTAAAGAATATGCTTTATTTAAGGGGGAGTATAAAATTTAAAATGCAAAATGTTCCAATTTCATGCTAAAATCCGTCTCTCTCCAAACAGTTTCATTTTAATCAAGTTGATATCAAAAATATCACTATATGCTATTTTTGAGGGGGAGAGGACGTGATTAAAATGTGATCAAAGTTCGTGGAATCTCAAAGTATGCTCACCAGACAGACTCAGCATGAACCCTCGAATTGACGAAACTAAATGTCCGTTATCGAAAAGACTTGTTCGGGATGGGTAATAATTTCAAGCTGGTTCTCCAGTGATGTAAACGTGTCTCGCAAAGGACTTGTCTGAGTATAACGTACCAATTCGAGAGATGATCATTGAATATGACCGGGACGGGTAATAATCTCAAGCTAGTCTAACTAGTGATGTAAGTGTGTCTCGCGAAGGTCATGTTCATTGAAAATCGATCAATTAAAAAATGTGCGAACTTTACCCAACATGTGCAATTTTAGTTAAAAATGTATGAGCACATGTGAAGGGGGAGTATTTCAAAAAATATAAAACTCTCAAAGTGCTAACTAAATGTGTGGGAAACTAAAAGGGGGGTTGAATAGTTTACCATTTTAAAAACTTCTTTTAAAAATCTTGTTTTAAAAGTATGCTATTGGAAACTTTGATTCGAACTCTATGTGTAATCAAACAACACCAATATGAACTACAAACTAAGCTACGTAAAAATAACAAATAAAAGTAAAGAGTAGAGTTGGAAAGATCAAACCGAGATAGAGGATTTATAGTGGTTCGGCTACGAAGCTCTTCTTCGCCCTACTCCACTCCCCGAGTACCACACTCGAGAGTTTCAAACACTATATCAACAACCTCCCTTCAGGCGGAGAAAACCGTACACGTCGCTTATCCTATTTCCGACACTAAGCTAGATGTCGAGTGCTAATCTTAGCTAGCACCAATCTACCAAGGTCCATGTGACCAACACTCAAGCCCAATGGCTTCAAGAGATCACCAAGATCTCAACACGATCACAATGATCAACACTCACTTCACTCTACTTGACTAACACTAACCTAATGACCCTTGATCTTCTTGATCAATCACACAAGCCCAATGGCTTCAAGAGATGTTCACTATCTCTATAGATCACACTTGATCTTCACTCTCACTCACAAAAAGAAAATTATACTTGATGTATGCTAAGATACAACAAGGTTGTAACAAGTGTTACAAAAACCTATCAACTACAACTCTAGTATCTTCTTGATTACTTGAGTTCTTCTCTTGCTAATGAAGAGGGATGACAACACCTTGTATCAACTTGGATACTTGTGTTCTTCTCTTGCTAGTGAAGAGGTATGAAGAGGATCACTTGAAGGATGATTGGATCACTCTTGAAACAAAGAAAAACTAATCTAATTGACCCTAAGAAGTGAAAGGTGTGAGAGGGTTTTACTAAGGGATTTTTCTATGTGTGAAGGGTGCCTAAAACTGTGAAAGAGGTGGGTATTTATAGGCAAAGAAAATCTAAACATTACAATTCAAAATGGTATGGACGGCTCCATTAAATGACCCACGGCTCCGTTAAATTTAACGGTACCGTGGAGCCGTGGTAGACTAGGACGCTCCAAATTTTGTCTTTTCTGGTGAAAACTTATTTGGGGAAGGTTGGAGCTGATTTTGGGGGGAAAAATAGCTGTTGTGATTTTCAAACTTATTTTTCCATTAAAACACTTCTTAATATTTCAAAAATAATTTGTCATGTGTATTTTTGAAAAAATGTTTTGTCCCATTTAAAATGTGAATTTTCAAAACATGAATTCACTTCTTTGATCACTAGTCCAAGTTGTAACTTTGTTCAAGAGTGATTTGCGTAGAAACGGGATCTTCCGATTAAAAACTTGTTAGCGTTAATTTTAACGTAACGTGAGTTCACATTTTGTCATCCTTAAAACGTGAAGTAATCGAAAGATATAAATAACGTTTTTAGAACATTATTTGCATCAACAAAATGTGTTTATTCATAAACACTTTGAGAGATTTTCAAAAGGTTTTATGCCAAATATAGGATAGTCATGGTGTTATAAGGTGACTAAGGTTAGGGAAAACCGTCCTATGATCCACCAGAGCCGGAGGGATCTACACAAGGACAATTCCAATAGATTAGAATCAGAAGTCCTTAGGTAAGATTGAAAAAAGGAGTAAATGAGAATGGGAAAGAAGGGGTTGAAGAATTAAAAAGAAAAGTTTAATGACAGGGTGAAAAGAAATAGCCCTCCATGAAAACTTAGGGCAGAAACCGGGTCAATACATCTGCTATCGGTATTCACTAAGGTGATACTGATACTGAAGATAAGACGTCATGGACCCAGTGACGCGTTGCACCACCCCTCCTAGCCACTCAGATATCTCTTAAAAGATATTTGTTTCATTCTCACGGAGAACACTACATAATCTATCGGCCTCTCATCCGAGATGTGTTGATGTTGAATAGGTGGCACTCTGCTCCATACCTCCGACTACTAAAACTAAAACGCACATTATAGAGTCTAGAAACATGAGATTCATCAAAAATCTCTTAGGAACACTTTCCAGATAATACACCTGTGTTCACCAATAAGGACACATGGAGCACATGAGTCTTAATGAGATCCAAGGATCTTGCCATTCATCAATGATGGTTACGTGCTTCAAACGGTCTACAGTCGTAGGGTGATCTCTAGCGACTCACTGAATCGTGGGTGCACTTCGGTGTGTCCGTGTAAGCCCTCTCGGGGGTATCCGGTTCAGAACGGCCTGGGGGAGATTAGAGAAAGTCTACACACTATGCTGTTGACGATCTCGAAGTCCTAACCCGTAAGCGCTGAATGATTATCACTAACAGTTTTATGCAGCTACCTTAAACATCCATCAACCATCATCATACATCTTTACCTCAGCATACTCATACTTATGAAGAACATCCCTCATCAAAGCTCAAGTGTTAAAAGTTCAAGACAACGAGATCAAGTTAAAGACAAAGTGTAACAACCAAGTCAAGAGGCTAATCAAGATGTCAAGAACAAGTTCATATGTCAAACGATGAAAGATTAAGAGGAGATTGTTAGCAAGGGAAGATTGTTAGCAGAAGTTTACAGTCCAAGATGTATGAGTATGTTGGAGGATGCGACGTCATCACCACACGAAGATATTGATCAAGGCAAGGACATCCACCAAAGGACGATTACTTTGAAGATCACAAGTGCATGAAGGAACATTGATTGAAGACTATTCTACATCGACACACAAAGATAAAGACGTTGAAGACAAAAGACCATTCACCAGAGCATTATTGAAATGACCATCCCTTAAGGGGAGATTGTTAGCATTTATATTTTTGAGAAAGTGATGGTCATTTGTAATTGTATTTATTAGTGTGTCGTGTGGTATAGTTAATGTATTGTAAGGCTTGTGTTGGACTTAGATAAGTAAAGTTAAAGAAATGCAACAAAAGCCCAAGTCCAACACAAAGCCCACCCAAGGCCTTTAGGGCAACCAAGGCCTCCCATCCACTATAAATACACACACTCTCCACCCATTTTGGTGCGCCTCTTAGTCTAGTAAAGGTGTGAGAGTGTGTGTTTGTGTGTTTTATTTCTTTTGTTCTCTTATGGTTTAAGCTAATAACATTCGGCTAGTAATATTCATACACGATCCATACTTCTCTTCATCTTTATTATTCTTTCTTTAATATTTAAGAGTGTCACGTTATTTGTTAGAGTAGTATAATATAGATCTAGTTTGTTTACTTTTAAGGTTGGTTCGATTATTTCATAGCTTTACATCAGCTCTCTTACAATGTTGGAAATAATTGTGTCCAAATAGTTTACGATGATGATATGGCGTTTTTTGTACATGATGTTTTGAAAGGGAAATCTTGCGTGTTGCATAATGTGTATATTAAGAAGATTGAAAATGGCTTAAAGGTAAATCCTTCTTCACCCAATACTTTTGCATTCGATCTTAATACCGAACCTTTTGTCAAAAAACCCGAAAATGAATTTTTAGAAAATACCGAACCTGTTTTGTCAAACGACCATTTTGATCATGCTTGGAAAAGTAACACATTTAACTATATGCCTCCTCCACCCGAACATCCATCACAACCTATTAAAACGCAAAAAGTAGGGGTCGGGGAAATTTGCAAAAAACTTATAAAAACGGGTGATGAATTTGATAGTAAAGAATTATGCATGTTCGAAATTGGTGAAAAAGCTCTTTTAAAAGGTTTTCAATTTAGACCAAGAAAAACAGATAGGTTTAGGTATGATGCAGTTTGTTATGATGACGATTGCGAGTGGAAGATCATTTCATCTAAGGCAGAAGATAGTATCAAATGGGTAATAGGAAAAGTGAATGACATTCACACTTGTGACAGAACACAACTCTATCCCAATCACCGAAATGCAACCTCTAAATTGTTGGGTCATTTGTTGAGACCGAAGATGGGAGATCCTAGTTGGATATATAAGCCATATGACATAGTAAAAGACATCAACCTTCAGTACAACATCGACATTTCGTACAAAAAAGCATGGGGAGGAAGAAATATTGCATTGGAGACGTTGTCCGGTTGCCCGAAAAATTCTTTTTCACAATTACCGTATTACTGTTATAATTTAAAGTTGAAAAACCCCGGATGGGTAACACATATTGAGACAGATGCTGAAGACCGTTTTGAGATGGTTTTTATATCCTTTGGTGTTGCGGTAATAATTTATGACTATCTAATTAACTTTTCTAATATATAGTTTATGTTATTCTAGTAAAACTAACACTTTGTTAATGTTCTAGATTCGGGCTTTCTTGGACCATTTGCGGCCACTAATAATAATTGATGCAGCTCATCTTAAAGGTACATACCTAGGTACAAATTTGCTCGCCATTGGAATGGATGGAAATAATCAGATTGTTCCTCTTGTTACCGGTGTATCTCAGGGTGAGACTGGGAGATCGTGGACATGGTTTTGACCCACTTGAAAGAATGCATCGGCGAAGTTCCAGATTTGGCTATAATATCTGATAGACATCTAGGAATACAACAAGGTTGTCAGACGGTTTTTCCGTTTTCATTTCATGGTTATTGTTGTAGGCATTTGATGTTGAATTGCAATTTTGGACAAAGCAGAAGGGTTAAGGCTTTATATTGGAAGACTGATGAAGCGAAAAGTGTACCGCTTTTAGGGGGTCATTTAAGCCCTAAATCGTATTTATTTGATCAAATATTGCCCTAAATCGTTCCTTTTGTCAATTTAGGTACTTTGGAGAAGAAATCTGGAAAAGGAAGCATTTTGGACGTTTTTGGAGCATAAAAGTGAAGAAAACGAAAAAGTCTCAAAATCGGCTGGAAAAGTACCTTTGACGGCGTCAAGTATTGCTCTTGACGGCGTCATGGCTTGGCAAAAGAGGTGGATATGAAAAATACACATGATAAGCCAGGGAATTTTGCAATGAAAAGTCTGATGGCGTCACCCTTTGAAGTGATCAAGGTCGTCACGGTTTAAGTTAAAGAGGGACGGCGTCAAGCCCATTTCTGACGGCGTCAAGCCTTGATAAGCCAGAGCGGATTTTGGAGCACTAAAGAGGGACGGTGTCAGGAAGGCCATCTGGGAACCCTAGACACGGCGAGGTGACGGCGTCAGGATCTACAACATGATGCCGTCAGCCCTTAAACTCTATATATAGTTTTGCAATTTTTTGTCATTAGTGTGCAACTTTGTGAGGAGAAACCCTAAGACGAATTTCTGCCATTTTTAAGGGTTTTCAAACCCTTGGATCTCCCATGTTTAATTGAAGATAAGTAATTGTTTAATCAATCAATATGTCTATGTGTTGTTTGATTATATCTTGTTCTTGTCTTTTGATTAACATGCTAGGCTAGATTTATCTTGTGTTTGCTTAGATCTAATGAAACCTAATTATTGATTATCGGTTATTAGTGTGTTATTGATTGTATTGGATGATTGTTTATCGATGTTAGGCTTAAGAAAACTGGCTAACTTCCTATTCGGTAACTTTCTTGAACGTCTTAAGAAACATGAACCAATGCGTACTAGGTTTTTATGGTTGTATTTAATGCATGAGCGAATTCTAGTGATCCCATGTTAGGAGCTTCCTAGCCGGCTCGACATAGGAGTGAAGTAGGAGCTTGTAGAGTTGGGGAAGTACGTACGCCACCCCATGATTGGTATTAAGGAATACACCCGTCATCCACGCAATTAATACACACTAATCAACCGGTAAAAGATAGTTAGGGAGTAAGGAAATCTAAGTAAACACATTTCTCTCCACATAAGTTTCACAACTCTTTTCATTTTCATTTATTTTATTTTATTTGCATTTGTAGTTATTTGGGTTAGTTGACTAGCAACTAATTCCGCCCACTCCTTCAAACCCGAGATTTTACTTGCTTTCATAAAAATATAAAAATACAAAAATAATCTTCCTTCACCCTTAGACCTATTAGAGTAGTTTTTCAATCCTAACGACACTATTCCCTGTGGAGAACGATCAATCCCCCGTATTTACCACTACACTATACTACATCGGTCAGGTACACTGCCTGGTGGGGTTGTAAGCCTCTTGAGATCCCTCGAGAGGTAAAACCTGTTGTAAGGTCGCAAAACCACGCATCAAGTTTTTGGCGCCGCTGCCGTGGAATAGTTATTGTTTAGGTTGAATTTTTATTTTATTAGGTCTACTCACTAGATTCCTTTCTAGTGAGATTTTTATTTTATTTTTCTAGGTTTTTCTTTAGTCTATCTTTTTTCTTCGTTTCTTTGTTCGTAACCATTACCATCCGACATCATGGAAGGTGGTAATATCCTCGATCCCAACAACCCACCACCACAACAACCACTACAACCTCTTAGAGCCCGTACCTTAGGAGACTACTCCCGTCCTAGCCACCATGGCTATCGAAACACCATTGAGCTCACTCAAGGAGTCAATGTCACTCCTTTGCGATCCGACACCATCCGGTTGGTGCAAAGCGGATGCTCATTCCATGGACTTCGTTCTGAAGATCCTAATCAACATCTCAAGGACTTTCTCAAAATTGTTGATTCCATAGACCTTGATGTTGCCACTCGAGAGACGACCCGACTGCGTCTCTTTCAATTCTCTCTGCGGGACCAAGCTAGTCAATGGCTAGAGCGTCTACCCGCAGGATCCATTACCTCTTGGGATGATCTCACCACTCATTTCCTTGCTCTGTTTTTCCCAGCAGGAAGAACTACTAAGCTATGGAATGATATCTTGATGTTCCAACAACGTCAAGGCGAAACCCTCTACGAGGCATGGACTCGATTCAAGGACTTACTCCAAAAAGTACCTCACCATGGCATATAACTTTGGCTCCAAGTCCAAATCTTCTATGACCATATCAATCTTTCCACGAGGCAAACCATTGACCAATCGGCCGGTGGTAAGCTACGTGATCTAAGTGCGGAACAATCATGGGCTCTCCTAGAAGATCTTGCTCTTTATGACAACGAAAGTTGGAGTGATCCCCGTGATTTGAATAAAACGGTCAAGGCAATATCTTTGCCTTCGAACAATTCAAGCACTTCCGACCGTAGGATCATAGAACTTGAAGACCAAGTCAAGTTTCTTATGAAATCCTACGAGGCTCCTAAACCTTCAAGCCAAGTGAACAAAATCACTTCTTCATGTGAATTATGTAGTGGTCCCCACGACACTCGTGATTGCATGGAACTCCTCGAACAAGCTTTTGCGGACTACGCATCCTCGCGTACCGACGAAGCGGGAGACAAGTGGTACACTTTCAAACCCGATCCAAACCCCTACGGTGATTCATACAACCCCTCATGGAAAAATCACCCAAACCTTAGGTGGAAACAAAACCAAAACACACAACAAACCAATTCTTCCAACCCACCTAATCGTTTCCAATCAAGCGGTTCCAACTCGAACCGTACTTTCAACAACAATCCTTCCAGCAATGGTAGTACCAATAACTTTGAAGGATTGATGTCTCAATTTATGGCATCTCAAGAAGCTCGTTTGGCCAAGTTTGAATCCGAATTCAATCAACAACAAACGAAGATGACCAATAAAATTGACAACTTATTGAAAGCCCTCAATAACCAAGTGCTATCACCTCCACATAAGGACGCTAGGAACATAAATAGCGGACCCCAAGTAAAAGACCCCTCTTCATCCAAACACGTCCACTTCGTCAACGTTGTCACTATCAAACCAATTGATAGGAATGAGGATAATAGTGAATCTGAGGATGAGGTTAAGAAACTCGAGGTTGATAAAGAAGTTAGGAGAAGTGAGATTGAAGAAGTAGATGATGATGAGGACTGCTTCAATAGGCTACCCACTAAGGAAGAGCGCGCATATCATACAGACTTATTCGATGACCCCGAGACACCATACTTCCTAGGTAGACCAATTATAAAAATAGGCGATCCTTCTAACCTCAACATACCATGCAACATCGGACATTTGCATGTGTGGAAAGCTTACATCGACCTTAGATCGCCCATAAACATCATGACTAGAGCCCACTACAACTTAATAATGAAAAATCAACTTGGGTATAGGATGTTCCCTGATAAGGGTTGGATGAGTAACTTCACGGGAAGAGTTAAGGGATTACCGGTTTATGTAGGAAACTTCACCTATGTCACCGACTTTGTAATTGTAGAAGATATCCGCCCAATAGTCAATGCATCCTTAACTCAAGTAGTTTTTGGAAAACCATTTGTTGAGGTCTCTAGAATGACTTATGAACCTTCTTTAGGGATAGTTAGATTTAAGGATGAGACCGATGAGGTAAACTACCAAATGCCATATAAGATAGAACAATTCCAACACTTGTCAAATGTTGAGAAGGAGCTTAAGCAAGTGGTCTACTATAGGAATGATGAGGATAGAAATAAAGGAGTAGACTATGTTATGGAAAGGATATCCGGTTTCTACAAGGATTGTTTGAAATTAGGACCGGAATATAAAACCGGAAATGAGAATGGCCTAGGAACCGTGACCAATGATGGAATCACGTAATGTACGTGACTTTGAGTCTAGCTACAAGACTCGTTAATAAAGAAAAGCGCTTCTTGGGAGGCAACCCAAGCTTTATTTGCTTTGTGTGTTTATTTATTTGTTTGTTTGATTTTATTTGCTTCCGTATGTGTGTTTAATTTTTATTATTATTGATTCATGTTCAAAACTAAATTGTGAAAATGTTTTATCTTGTTTTTAACTTCGTCTTAACTACATATAAAGGTATTTTGCAAAAATTAAGTGTAAGGGAAATCCAAATCGGTTTATTAGAACAAATGAACATGAATCATAACAATAATAAATTAACATACATATTAGTATTTGTTTGAGTCAAATGCTTGTATCGAGTCATAATGATATTTTGCAGGATTTCCAGGAAGTAAGGTATAGGTTTTTCCAGAAATTTTCCGGAAACTTAACATGAAAATTCTGTCAGATCATTTCTGACGGCGTCAGGATTTACAACCTGACGGCGTCAGGTTTTAATTTTCAAAAATTTTTGAAAGTTTTGTTTTCATAAAAAGTTTTTATTAAATCTATAACTTATAATCTCCAGGAATCTGCAAAATTATCATTCCACAAGCATTGTATCCTTATATATAGAATTTATCCCGCCGATGTTATGCAGGTTTTCGTGTTTGTTTTCTCAGGTTTAACAGGTTATTTTGGACAAGGAAATGTATGTGGAATCAAGCTTTTGGCGATGCATTAGTCTTGGAGCTTCTACATTCACTTGGAAGAAGATCTAACCATGTTACTTTTTTATCCACCGAACGAATCAGGGGAGTATTTGATTTCATTCTTTTACCTTTTTTTACTTTTACATCTTGTTATTTGAACATTGGGGACAATGTTCATCTTAAGTGTAAGGGGGGGTAAAAATACGATACTTTAGAGAATACAAGTGCACTTGATTTTTGTTTGTTTAATGGTAGATGTGTAATAAAACTGAGATAAACACCTGTTAGGGCAATTTTAGTGCCAAATTTAAAATTTTTTACAACAATTAGGAGTGAAACTTTGATCTTAATGAGCATCTCATGGATAGGAGTTATATGACTAGCACAAAAACCGTACCACTAAAAAATTTTCCACCCCCAAATATGTGAGGTTCGCCCCTAGAATTGGTAGGAAAAGCATTTATGCTATGATGTGTGTACCGGTAGCACTTAGATTCTAGAACTTGCGTTAGGACCATTCCGAGGCCACAAGTGAGACTACATTCGTGTAGTTAGATTTACTACATGATAAGAGGCATTAGGATTAACCCACTGTTTTACACCTGTGTTTTTGTTATAATTACATTGGCTACATTGGTCAAGTAATTCTCCCACACCCTTTGCGTTGTACTCATTTTTAGTACACAATACCCCTAGTACACCCCTCAGAGCCTATCTTTTCGTTTCGACCTTTAAGCATTTTACTTAAAGGAAGAATTTTGTTTACACCCCACTTAAATGTACACCCAAATTGCCTTAGCCTACCTTGTATGCACTCATTTTTAGTGCATTATTGTGACAACATTTGTTTAAACCCAAGTTAATTATCTAATTGATTACATGGTTGCTAAGTCGAGTCATATCCTTGTACATATTGTTTTGGGACGATTGGGACTCATGGGTAAAGTACTAGTGTAATGGAGTAATGGGGAAGAACATCATTTATTACCCCCATATGTGCTAAATATTTTAAAAGTACTCCAAGTGTTTCGATTATCTTAATTCGAGTCATTAGAATAGTTATTTGTAAAGTTATGTAAAAGTTCAAGTGTAAGGGGAATGCAACGCCCCTATGATGTATTATTGTGGATGGTAGGGCAAGAGTGTATGAAAAAAAAAAAAAAAAAAAAAAAAAAAAAAAAAAAAAAAAATCAAGAAAAATACAAAAAAAATGAGAAAAAGAAAAGTAGAAAAAAAACATACGGACTACCATCCCGTTTCATTTTATGTTTATTTTATGTTTTTGTTATTTTGTTTTTAGCTTAAGTCGAGTCTAGTCTTGGCTTAGCAACGCCATATTGTACATGTAATTAATCAAGATCTTTAACTCGCCACCAGTAGAATATCCCTTATCCAACAAAACCGTGTTTATCATATCCCTACACCTCACGTTATAACCCGTTTAAAAGCCCTCTTTGATAGTTTATCTTAGGTGCTTACGCCTAGTGGAGGAGGTTTTCGATCCTTTCCCAAGCCTATGGTAATCGATTTGCTATGACAGGTAGTGAGAGATATTATCTGTTTTCATTTATGAGATTTATTTTGATGACACCTGAGAGATGTGAGTATCTAAACACTACTAGTGAGGTGCTAGTTTGTAATCTCCGTGCTTATTATGATTAAAATGGAACGATTATTTGTTGTAATTACTTTTATATTAGCATTAAATGACCCCTAACTTGTATTTTGATTAGAATAAAAGCGCATTTGCTTGAGGACAAGCAAATCTCAAGTGTAAGGGTATTTGATGAAGCGAAAAGTGTACCGCTTTTAGGGGGTCATTTAAGCCCTAAATCGTATTTATTTGATCAAATATTGCCCTAAATCGTTCCTTTTGTTATTTTAGGTACTTTGGAGAAGAAATCTGGAAAAGGAAGCATTTTGGACGTTTTTTGAGCATAAAAGTGAAGAAAACGACAAAGTCTCAAAATCGGCTGGAAAAGTACCTTTGACGGCGTCAAGTATTGCTCTTGACGGCGTCATGGCTTGGCAAAAGAGGTGGATATGAAAAATACACATGATAAGCCAGGGAATTTTGCAATGAAAAGTCTGACGGCGTCACCCTTTGAAGTGATCAAGGTCGTCACGGTTTAAGTTAAAAAGGGACGGCGTCAAGCCCATTTCTGACGGCGTCAAGCCTTGATAAGCCAGAGCGGATTTTGGAGCACTAAAGAGGGACGGCGTCAGGAAGGCCATCCGGGAACCCTAGACACAGCGAGGTGACGGCGTCAGGATCTACAACATGACGCCGTCAGCCCTTAAACTCTATATATAGTTTTGCAATTTTTTGTCATTAGTGTGCAACTTTGTGAGGAGAAACCCTAAGACAAATTTCTGCCATTTTTAAGGGTTTTCAAACCCTTGGATCTCCCATGTTTAATTGAAGATAAGTAATTGTTTAATCAATCAATATGTCTATGTGTTGTTTGATTATATCTTGTTCTTGTCTTTTGATTAACATGCTAGGCTAGATTTATCTTGTGTTTGCTTAGATCTAATGAAACCTAATTATTGATTATCGGTTATTAGTGTGTTATTGATTGTATTGGATGATTGTTTATCGATGTTAGGCTTAAGAAAACTGGCTAACTTCCTATTCGGTAACTTGCTTGAACGTCTTAAGAAACATGAACCAATGCGTACTAGGTTTTTATGGTTGTATTTAATGCATGAGCGAATTCTAGTGATCCCATGTTAGGAGCTTCCTATCCGGCTCGACATAGGAGTGAAGTAGGAGCTTTTAGAGTTGGGGAAGTACGTACGCCACCCCACGATTGGTATTAAGGAATACACCCGTCATCCACGCAATTAATACACACTAATCAACCGGTAAAAGATAGTTAGGGAGTAAGGAAATCTAAGTAAACACATTTCTCTCCACATAAGTTTCACAACTCTTTTCATTTTCATTTATTTTATTTTATTTGCATTTGTAGTTATTTGGGTTAGTTGACTAGCAACTAATTCCGCCCACTCCTTCAAACCCGAGATTTTACTTGCTTTCATAAAAATATAAAAATACAAAAATAATCTTCCTTCACCCTTAGACCTATTAGAGTAGTTTTTCAATCCTAACGACACTATTCCCTGTGAAGAACGATCAATCCCCCGTACTTACCACTACACTATACTACGTCGGTCAGGTACACTGCCTGGTGGGGTTGTAAGCCTCTTGAGATCCCTCGAGAGGTAAAACCTGTTGTAAGGTCGCAAAACCACGCATCAAAGACTTGAAAATGTTACACAACCGACAAGTTTCAAGAAGCATTCACACAACTTGGTCGAAAAAGTCCAGAAGCTTACAACAAACTATTAGAAGCTGGGATTAGTTATTTGTCTAGGGCACATTGCACAGGAAAACGTTACAATTATATGACTTTGAACAATGCAGAGTCAATAAACAATTTAACAAAAAACGTTCAAAAACATCCCATTTCAATGCTAATGGAATACTACAGAGGGCTTCTACAGCAATGGTTTTGTGATAAACGAGAAAAGTACGAAGGTATATATAATTAAATGATTATATATATCTATGTTTATTATTATTATTAGTATTAGTACTATTATTAGCTCTTATTATTATCAAGTTTATAATTATAATTATTACGTCAATGTTTAGGTGCAACTGCGGGTGAGCTTAGTGACTGGGCTAATGCAAAGATTCAAGGCAGAATGTTTAAGAGTGCTAATTGGGCAGTGAATGCCATAGAACGTAGAAGGATTTATGAGGTAAATGATCGTAGAAAGAGACATATTGTAAGGCTCAGGGAAAATACATGCACATGTAGAAAATGGGAACTTTCTGGTTTGCCATGTGGTCATGCTATAGCTGTTTGTAGAGTTCAAGGATTAACAAGTTGTAATCATTTGGCGCAAGATTGGTTTAGAAGAACCATTCTAAAAGCTACATGCCAAGAATTGGTATATCCAGTTGGAGAAATTCCGAGTTAGGAGCTTCCAACAAACTTGTAGGAAGTAAAACCACCGAATATGGATAGGCGCCAAGCTGGAAGACCGAGGAACAGAGATCGAATTAGATCTCAAGGTGAGGTACCAACTGAAAATACATGCGAAAGGTGCGGTGTACGTGGTCACAACCGAGGAGTTTGCAATTCACCATTGCCCAAGAAAAAGGTAAATTATAAGTGTGACATTATTATTTTGTATTCGATTATTGACAAATGTGTTAACCTGATAATTATGTTTGATAAATTGTAGCCTCGGAAATCTATAGGAGGAGGATCGCAAAGAAATCAAAGACGATCAGAAAACCCAACCGAAAGCTCACAAGGATCACGTCCATCAATGTCAAAAGACTACGAGCATGTTAACTTGGCTGACCCGTAATTGAAGTTAACTCTATAAAATAATTTGTTTGTTTTAGCATTAAGTTAAGTTATCTTAACAACGTTGACCGGATCTACACACACTCCTTGTGTTAGATATGATACTAAGAATTATACGTAGTCTAGCACGCGGAATTTACTAGCTAGCACTTAGAAGACTTTATGTGTTTTGTATGATTTGAATAAAACAATGAATGAACACAGAATGATAACCTTCAACGATTCAATATTATTAGAATAATAATACGAGTGATCTCCTATCACTAGGGTTTACAACCTTGAATCTCTATCAATTAATTCGTACTTCTATATCTCTGAATGTTAACCTAGGCAATCCTTTTATAGACTAAGGATTCCTTTACAAGATAACTATCAATCTAATTCTAGACGATATACACAATATCTTTTCCATATTTATCTACTTACACGAATCATAAACCGTACTAACTTCTTCACTCAGCAGTCTTAACTGCTCATGTCTTCAAAACTCTTCAGCAGTCTTAACTTCCATCTTCAACAGTCCTAACTGTTACCTCCAACAGTCTTAACTGCTAAATTTTAATTTCCTAACAATCCTCCCCTAAACTTATGATTTCTATCCAAATCACTAAGTTTCTTCAAATTAAGCTTCTTCTTCTTAATACTGAAATTTTTTTCAAACACCTATCAAGCAAATCTCTTAGATCTAGCTTTCACTTCTTGTGCAAGGTTGAATATCTTTGTCACCAGCATATCAGCCATCTCAGATTCTTCATTAGCTTCCAGTCTAACACATGCCATCATTGTCAAAACATCTGGTCTGAGTGGATAATCTTTTTCAACCAGCATATAGATCTCTATTCCATCCTTGGTAGACACTCTGTGTACTCCACACATTCCAAATAACTTCCAAGTGATGTCCTTGACTTGTGCTTGAAATCACCATATCGACTCTCCACCATCTGGTTCATAAATTCTCTTCAATTGAACCCATAGTTCTTTATCTTTATCTTCAATAGGATCAATATCTCTGAATTTCTCTTTCACTAAGCTCCATAGTTGATTTAGATCTTCTCTGTCAAAGCCTTTGAGTAAATCTTCAAACAACTTATATCTTTCAGAAATATCTCCAAGTCTGATAATCTTCCATCCTTTCGTTCTGCCATCAGTGAACACTTCCAAGTCAATGATTGGATGTTTTACCTACAAAGGTTTAATATAAGAAGACTCTGGAATAATCATCATCATACTTCTGATCTTCTCATTAGTTAACCCTTCTTCTTCAGACTTTTGTTTCTTAGCAACTTCTGATTCCATAGTTTCTGCTTCCCTCTTCTTACCTGTTTTGAAACTTCTTCTTGGAGAATTCAAAATAGCATAAGTTTCATAGAATTCTTTTTCAATTATAGCAAAAGATTTTCCCTTGAAGTCATTCATGGAGTAATTTGCTGAGTTCTTCAAATAATGCTTCATTGACTCAAAAAGTTCCTTCTTTGTTGGCAACTTTGTCTTGTACCCTGACTTCTGTCTTTCTCTTATCCTATGAATCAGATCATCCCATGTTGCAACTCCATTCTTTTTGAGTATGAATTCTTTAAGCTCCACTGTCTTTTCTTCTTCATTCAACTGTTTATCTTTAAGAACCATTGAAGCTTGAGCTCTTACAATCACATCAGAATCCAACAAATATTGAAACTGTTCATTGAACTCCTCTTGATTTACTTCTTTTGATCTTTTTCTTTCCATGAATTCAGCTATATTTCTTACATCATCAGCAACCATTTTTCTTGCAAATTCTTCATCTTGAGCAATCTGAGCTTGTTTAGCTTCCTCACCAGCCAAATCTTCTTCTACCATTTGCCTTGTAACTTCTGCATCATGATCTATCTGTTCTTGAGTTTTTGGTTTCAACCTTTTAAGCCTTTCAAGTTCTTGAGCAGCAGCCACTTCTTCAGATGTCATAGGCTTCTTCCCTTTATCTGCTCTTCTCCTTTCATAAACTTGTTCAGCAGAAGTTTCATCAGTTTGAACTGCTTCAACATTTGGAACTGCTTGATGTGTCTCAGCTGTTTCTTCTTGAACATAACCAGAACCTGAACCAATACCAAAACCTTCATCTTGTTCAGAACCTTCTTCATACCTCCCCTGAGATCCTGATCTATCCTTATCTTTACCAAATTTCCTCCCCTGTTTGGAAGAATTTTCATCATCCCCGTCTGAACCATCTGAATCATCATCATCAGAATCATCATCCAATATCACTCTTGCCCTTTTCTTCTTCAACTGTTCTTCAAGCTTCTTCACCCTTTTTGTTAGCTTGGTATAGACTTTGGCAAAATTCTCCTTGTGAGCTTTGAATTCCTCCTTGGTTTTCTTTAGCTCCTTTTCCAAAGTGTCAACCTTGGCTACTAACTTGGTACATAAAGCCGTCAATTCAGTTTGTGAAGAGCTACCCTCATCACTTTTAGCTGTATTACCTGCTAGGAGAGGTGAATCTTTGGGCAAGGATCTAGTCACAACCCTAGTTAGACTAGGTTTAGACCTTCTCCTATAAGTGATAGGTGGTTGTTGGGATGTTTCAAATTCTTGAGTGGATGTGTGATGGGGATCAGTTGGAACTGCTGAACCTTCACCCAACTCAGTTTGAAGCATTTGAGGAAACAATGGAACTGGTTCCCCTTCAAAAAGCCTACTAGCCATAGCCATATTTTGAAAAACCTTTGATTGTAGACTAGGCGTAGCAAAAGTTTCAGTTGGTTTTGTAAGCAGGTATGTCTTTTTATTTAAAATTGTTTGAACAAACCTGGGATACATTAAAAACTTTGTTTTACTGTCAACATTTGATGCCATACCCTCAAAAATATATTTTGAAAAGTTAAAAACTCTGTTTGTAGACAAGCAAATGAGAGCAATAGCAATATTGCTACTGAACTGCTCCCAAGCAGTCTTTTTAGGACTTAAACAACAGAGAAGAGTATATATTGGTACTGTTTAGGGTTTTGCGAATTATGCGTATGAGATAAATTATCTTTAGAAAGAGAATAAATGAATTTATGGTAAAAAGATAATTATCGTCTATAAAAATCCCTATAAGTATCTTAAGAATAACGGTTTTACCCCAACGGCTAGAAAATTAATTACTGACAGATTTTTACAACGGCTAGTTGAGCCGTCCCAACTGTTACAAAAATTTTGTTGAGCCGTACGAATTGTTTGAAATAAAATTTTAAAATACCATGGCTCAAAGATAGTTTTTAGCAAACTATCAGCTATTCAACGGATTTGTTATTTCTTTACCAATAGTCGTTTGCTTTGGACTAGCCAACTCTTCACACTTAGATATGGTGAGCTGATAACCATACAATTTTTGGTAAATTGTCAACCATCAACGGATTTGATTAGTCTTTACCAGAAACCGTTTGCTCTGGACTAGTTGGTTCTTATGTGGATAAGACATGGTGAACCAATTACCATTTGTTGTATGCAAAGATCACATACTAATCTCCAAAACACCATTTAGTCCAAAACATCAAGCATTCTTAATCCCTTGGTGTTTTCTCTCCAATCCTGCAATTGTTAGTCCAAAAACAAAGAAACAAGATACAAGCATATGACTAACAATGCACATAACAAGAAAAATTAATTTCCTTGTGGAACCCAAGCCAAAACAGACTTAGGCTTTCCTCTAGCATCAACATAATTCATTCTTTTCAAAACAGTCTTAGCACCATTGGGTTTAATTGGTCTCCATACCCAACATGCTGAAGCATTCACTCCATTACCCATGTTTCCCTTAGGAGTGTTTTTATTCACACCAGTACCAATTACCCTGCTAGCAGTTGGAACTGCTGGCTTGGTAGTTGTTACCTTAGGTTTCCAAACTTGATTTTTCACAACTGCTTTGTGATGAAAGGGTCTATTGATAGTTTTTGGTGCTGATTTGGAAAACATTTTTGCACCTTGAACTGTTGGCCTTAGGTGAATTGGTCTCATAGGTCAGACAGTCTGAACTGCTGGTCTAGCAGTTTGAACTGCTTTAGGTCCAGACCTTAAAAGAACTGATCTAGGTATCATCTTATCATTCCTAAGAAAAGATTGAGGTCTTGCAATGCTCAACCTATGATTTGTATATCCAGATACCCATTTAGCATAATAATCTGCAAGATGGTCAAAGCTACCACAAGAGTAACAAGCTTTCCTATAGCAAACAAAATCCTTTCCTAATTGGTGGGATTTGAGGTCATTCCAATTCCTCTGGTTACCTCTTGGCTTGTTTGTGGTTCTATACATTTCTGCATACCTAACTGTTGGTCTAAAAGGTTTGGCATTTGATCTAGGACTAACAGTCTCAGGTTTAACCATCTTTGGAACTTTTGGTTCCTCCACTTTAGCACTAACAGGCTTAACCACATCCTGATCATCCTCATCATCAGAAGTCCATTCCTCAATGGTTGGAGCATCTGAGTCCTTAGGTGAGGGCCTATCAGAAGACACCTTGTCCTCAGATAGTGATTTATCACTTGCACTTTCAAACACAGGTTTATCAACTACATCCTTCTTGGGTTGAGGACCATAGTTAAGCACAGGTAATTGAAATTCAGGGAGTCCTGTGTATTATAAGTCTACACCTTTAGGTGATGGAATTCCTCTATAGGGAGGTGGAACCGACTTATATCCTAGGCCTGACTTAGCTTTATTAAGAATCTGAGTCTCAATTATCTTTTGAACACCTTTTAATGTGTATTCAAGTGTGTCTACACTCATCTGAATGTTCTCCTTAGCTTTCTTAACCTGTTCTAGCTCATGTTTTAAAACAGTGATCTCATTTTCTCTAAACATTAAGTCTCTCTTAACAATAATCATATCATCAGAAAACTTAGACTCATTGTTTTGATAATGAACATTTTTTTCTTCTAACACAGCTAAAGCTCTCTTATGATTTGCTAAGCTAAAAGCAGTTTCAAATATTCTTTTCTCTGATTATCATATCTTGTTTTAAGTGTTTCTAGATCTTTTAAAGCTTCACAAGATTTAGAACATTTTGAAACTTGTACCTCAGAATCTGAGAATGCCATGAGAGCAACCTCTGTAGATGCCTCTGCTTCCTCCTCTGCAATATAGCTCCAGTCAAATCCTAAGCCATCAATGGCAACCATGGCTTTCGAGCTTGAATCAGTAACCTCCACAACTCTTGACTTGTTTCCATATGCTCTACTCTTTCCATCTTGTTGGCTTGGCAATCTGCACTCCCTTGAGTAATGACCTTTCTTGTGGCAGTTGAAGCACTCAATCTTGGACTTGTCATACCCTGCAACATCATTACTGTTTATGACAATCTTCTTGCCAGTCTTCTTCAAGAATCTCCTAGCTCTCAAACTGAGAAGAGAGAGCTGCCACTTAATATCCATCTCTTCAATATCATCTTCATCAATCTCTTGAAGATCTGAATGAGTTAACATACTTCCATTGTGCTGAGTAGTCAAGAAAGCACAATAAGTATCATCATTCAAAAGTCCTCTAGTACTGCTTGAGGTGCTAGCAGTACCAAGGTTTGCACTAGCAGTACCAACTGCTCCAGCAACTTGCACTTCTTCATCTGGACTTGAGGAACTGGGAGTTGATACAAAGGCCAAATTGCCTGAGCTTGAGCTTGAGCTTGATCCAGTAGACTTCTTAATCTCATGTTCAACTATCTTGAAGTTGCTATAGAGATCCATTAAGCTCATGGAATCTATATCAGGCTTGTTTTTCCATACTACCACATGCATATCCCATTCAGCTGGTAAACTCCTCAGAAATTTGGAGTTGAGATCTTCCTGAGGCATCTCAATTCCTAGAACAGCCAATTGACTCACCAGTTTTTGAAGCCTATTGAACATATGATCCAACGACTCATTGCTTGTTGCAGTAAAATTCTCAAACTGATGCTTGAGAAGGGTCTTCTGGGTTTTCTTGGTGGCTTCATTCCCACCATATCTTGCAACAATAGCTTCAAAAAGAGATTTAGCACACTTGAACTTACTAAAATTCAGCAACTGATCATTGGGAATAGTCATCAGAAGCAAACTTCTAGCTTTAACATCATTCTTGTACCTTGCCTTCTCTTCATTAGTGGTTGGCTTTGTCTGCACTGTACTCTCAGATTTACCATCAACAACAGTTGTTGTTGTTACAGGTGTAAAGGAGTTTCCATCTTCAATGATCTCCCACAGTGCATAGTCTTGCACTTGAAAAAACTGCTCAATACGAAGTCTCCACATGTCGAACTCATTAGGTTTAAGCATAGGAAGCTTAGCAGCAATGTTGGTTGTGGATGGTGTTGTTTCCATGTCCATCTTTGTTCTTCTCGGATCTTCTAACTCTAAGTATCAGTAAACCTGGCTTTGATACCACTTGACCGGATCTACACACACTCCTTGTGTTAGATATGATACTAAGAATTATACGTAGTCTAGCACGCGGAATTTACTAGCTAGCACTTAGAAGACTTTATGTGTTTTGTATGATTTGAATAAAACAATGAATGAACACAGAATGATAACCTTCAACGATTCAATATTATTAGAATAATAATACGAGTGATCTCCTATCACTAGGGTTTACAACCTTGAATCTCTATCAATTAATTCGTACTTCTATATCTCTGAATGTTAACCTAGGCAATCCTTTTATAGACTAAGGATTCCTTTACAAGATAACTATCAATCTAATTCTAGACGATATACACAATATCTTTTCCATATTTATCTACTTACACGAATCATAAACCATACTAACTTCTTCACTCAGCAGTCTTAACTGCTCATGTCTTCAAAACTCTTCAGCAGTCTTAACTTCCATCTTCAACAGTCCTAACTGTTACCTCCAACATTTTTAACTGCTAAAGCTTAATTTCCTAACAAACGTAGTTTAAAGTTCGAGACCTCTATCTATGTAGACCTGATAAGGTCAAAGTGGCCCAAAAAAATGTTATGGCACACATCTTGTAATCCATTCGTAATGCAACTAAGTTTTCATAAAACCTATGCCTTATAACATTCCAACATAATTGATAACATCACGCTAGTGCGAATTGGCCAAATGTCGAATACTAGTATAAAGGCAACTAGGAAATTAAACTAAAAATGATAACGGCAATCAAAAAACGCGACTGACAGATAAGTTCACAAAGTCAGAATTTAAGTTCATAAACTTCAGGAAAGTGTTAACATACTCCTGCTCAAATAAGTCACAAAGTCAGAATTTTAGTTCAAAACAAATATTTCCTATACATACAAGTCACAACGATGTTCTGCCCGTATTCCACCATTGTTTCCTTCATACTAACACATGTCTTCAAATATAGATTATGTATCTATATGATTTAACCATTTTTTCGACCATTATAACTATTCCACCATTGTTTCCTTCATACTAACAATAAGTCACAACTATTAGAACTATTCCACCATTTTTTCGACCATTATAACTATTCCACCATTCCACCATTTCAAGCACAGTTTATCCTGTGCTTGAAATAATAACGGATCAATCCCTCTCGATATGCAAGTGCTGCCTGGGTTGGATTATCGACATCCAAAGGAATTCCATGAGCCAACCTGTGTAACCATCCACTTTTTAAAAGTTATACTCTTTACTTCATTTTATTTCATTGTGGACTGATTTTGTCTTAAACGAACAATGCCCATTTTACTTCATTTTATTTCACTGTGGACTGATTTCTAACAATGCAAATAGCAACAAGAATCATGGTGGATTACTAACCTGTAAAGAAACACGCAGACAAAGACTCCGCAATCACCAAATACCCCACCCTGCTTTGGAACGTTCTGTGCAATACGAAACTTTATCTTGTAGGTTTTCGGGTCGATTCGTTTCTTGGCAAACACACCTGTCTCCCGTAGAATCAATGGAAGATTGACCTCCAAACAGTTCCTCATTTGCAGATACCAGTCACGACCTTCCTCTTCACCACGATAAAGACTGTCATAAAATATAACATTCCCGGATTGTATGTGAAACTGGGCAACCGACCAATGTTTCTTAGGTTCATTTATCGGAATGAACACCTGCAAAAAAAACAATATAAATTCCACATGACAAAATTTAAGTAGAAGTGTGAAGAAGTAACTGCTAAAAAGATAAATACCCGGTCAACATCAGACCATGCCAATTTGTAAACTTCATCATTAGCATAAAACAGTGGCAATGAACCTTGAAGAAGAAGTGTCAAGAAGTAACTGCTAACCAAGGACCAATCTGCAAAAGATGGTCTAAAGTGCCACAAATACATCACCCAAAGCTCAATGTGCTGTAGACATTTAAGAAAAACAAAACATAGCTCAATAATTCCATTAAAAAACACAAAACTAGGTAATATTTCCATTATTTACATTATTTAATTACCTCGTCACGGAACCAGCCTTCACGAGTATCGTCCATCCCAACAAAAGAATCCCAGAAAAGATGATCAACAACAATATCATTGCACCAAGGAAACTGGCAACGAGGCTTACAAGAACTTTGTAGATAAGCTTCCAACTCAGGATGAACATAAACTTTACCAATCCTTTTGGATGGTCGGTTTAGATCCTACACATTATACAAAAACCCCTATTATAACTGTATACCACTAAGCCCTATTGAATGAATATCTGAACTTAAAGTCAATGTTTCTAAGGTTATCAGGGGATTTTGAGCTGCTTTTATGTTCCACATATTAAGGTTATCAGGGGATTTTGAGCTGCTTTTACACAATTATAGAAATGATTAAAATGTTAAACATAAATGAAGGATATAGGTCATACCTCTTCCCAAGGTTTGAGATCTCTACACTTCTTGAGCTTATAAGGAGATAAGGAAGAGTTTGTTCTTTTGAGTTCATCCAATGTAGGAACTTTAACATTAGTATCTACTTCAGTAAATTCCTTGTTCATACTGCCTCTTCTTTTGCAATGGAAGCTTGATGTGAGGGGCTTTCAAAATCTGCTTTCTAATCTTCGCACTTCTTTCCTCTTCCTTTAGGACTCTGGACCTCTCTTGCCTTTGTGCAGATAAACGTCGAATCTCAGCTTCTTTCTTTTCGGCTGCTACGCGAACTTGGGTAGCTAAATAAACACATTCATTCTGTGTGCATCACACAAAATACAAATACAAACCAACTTATATCAGATAATTACTATATATATTAAATACCAAATGAAACGACGCCGTTCTATGAACAGTGTACCACCCCTTTTTTTCCGCTGTCCATTAGCCCGTTTGTTAGCCCCGGCCCGTTAGCCCATTTTTTAAGCCCAGATATGTTGATGATATATCTCAGAAGATGTTCTTCCATATTCCAGAAAGCTCCACTTCACCGCCTCATGGATAAGCCGCTCCTCAACTGAAACGAACATAAAATTTAACCGTCATACCCAATTATCAAATAATCAAACCATGAGTCTTGAATCATCTAACAAGTAATAAAAAACGGTAATTTTGAATACCCTTTTTTTTAAATTGATTTGTATCATGGTTTTATGAATTGGGTTTTGTTTAATTGATTAATTGATATGTTTTTATTTATGGGTTTTCATTATAGGTTAATGAAATTAACTGCAACACGTCATATTGTTTATGCCAGAAATCAACATATTTTACGCGCTATGGATTTGCCTATGAAGCAAGGATAGGGAGCTGCTTATACCAGTTGCTAATAATACTAATATTAAGGATGATGATAAAGATGCAACAGCTAATTCTTCAAAGTCTTCTACTTCTTCATCTAATGAGGTTCTACATCTCTTCTACTATGTTTTTTTTTATTTTTTATTTATTTATTTTTTTTTTTTATTTTTTTTAATATGATGTGGAATTAGTGTTTTCTGTTAGTTTGATTGATTTGTTGATAGGTTTTGATATATGGAGTTGTAGATTTGGGCTTCTTTTGTTGGTTGTTTAATGGAAGTGTTGGTATCAATGTGATTTGTGTTAGGTCTATTTGGATACAGAAACTGCTACTTAATAATTTAGAAGTAATTGGGTTAACAATCACTAGATGAGGGAACATGTTTTTGTTTAGCTAGGTCTACTTAATGAACTAAAATGACTATTTTTACAGTGAATTTAATACTTAGTAAACAGTATAAGAAATAATTATGTCTTTACTGCTTTTGGTACCTTTGTACAGGTCTTTCATTGACTACGAAAGGAACATCTGGAATACTCATCAACCCACCAGTAAAGGAAGAGTTACAGATGCGACAATGGTATAGTCTTTTTGATAATGAAATTTTCTGCTGGAATGGGTTCGGTTTGGGGCTGAAATGGGTCGGTAAGGGTGTTGAAATAGACCATAGATGGACGTGTTTGGGGGGCTGAAGTTTATTATAAATATCAAACATTATGTCACATCCACCTATTCTTAGGCAATGATCGATCACTAATTGGTGATATTTATATGCTAAATATAACTGATCATAATATCTATTCCTTTCTTAATGCAGGTTGCTGACTATAATGTAGCAGCTACGCACCAGGGTATCGTTAATATAAATGAAATCGACAAGATTACAAAGAAGGTTTTGCTTAAATTTGTTCACATTCAGAAGTAACATGTATTTACCTTTCATGGGTACCATGGTTTAAGTTCTTTTTTTTTTCTTTCTCATATCCTTAAGCTGAGTCTCTTAATATTAGCAGAGATGTATCGGGTGACGGAGTGTAGCAGGTATTACTAAAGATGCTGGAAGGAACTGTAAGTTCTTACTTTTATCTACGTTAAAATAATCCAGCTCTATTTTAATAATTGTGTCATTGTCAAAACTAAAAATTAAATTAATGTTTTCATTACACCATGTATTTCAGATTGTCAATGTCCCCGAAAAGGGTGCAAGAAACCATCCTAGGGGAGACAACATTCAGGTAAATTGCATTCTTTTCTGACCAAGAAGAACTTCCAAATGTTCCCTTTGTCCACTTGATTGTACGCGAGTCAAAAAGATTATAGTAATGGGCTATCGCATTATGTTGGATCAGATAATGGGTAAATCTCTAGGCTCTTAAACAGGTTGGGTTGAGGTGGCATTCAAATACTTTTTTTGTCTATCAATTTAAACTTTGGTGAATCAATAATATAGTATTATTTCAAATAAACTGATTTCAAAGGTTGCTAAACAAGAATCTGGTAGATATCTTATTTCAAATAGCGGATTTAATCCATCCTATGAATCAAGGTTCGCGTGTATCTGTGTTTACGTTTGGTTGTTGACCTACAGGAAGGTTGAATTTACCCTCTCGGACTATAGGCCCGGAAATGCAACAAAGATTGGGCATGATGATATGATTACAGACATGGGATTAGAACATGGAATTAACGGCTTAAGATTCATAGAGGTTAGTCATCTATAATCCCCAATCGTAATAAAAAAAGTAAATTACTGCCTGTTTTTTCCAGCAGATAGTGCAGGGTCTTAATAATTATCAATATTAACAAATGGTTATCACAATTGCATATACTTTTTCCCTATGTCAGGATAAATATTAGTAAACACATATGCACTTGAGGTCAAATGTGCTACTAAATTGAATTGGCTCAAACTTTTTGGAAGATGGCTGTGCTTCAGGTAGTCAAGTCTTTTTGAGGTCACCTAATACAAAGTCCAGAATCCTCAGTTCATTCATCTAAAAAAGATTAGATTGACTGCTTCGACTTGCAGGTATGTGTTTAAAAAAATTGCCTAGATTTTTATGACGTATGTGTGCTTTCTTAATGTTAGTTAAAAGAGATATACCAAATGTATTTAAGGGTACTAAATATGTAATGCGCTTTAGGTATTGGATGTTAGTGTTTTATGTGATGTGCTTTAGTTGTTTCATGTTTTACGTATAAGATTTATCAGCCTTTTCGTGCATTGTTGGTGCTCTGGAGTGTTTATGCAGTTTTGGGATGGGGATTGAATATGTAATAATTTTGGTTTTTGCGATGCATTGTTTGTGTCCTTAAGTGTTCAACCATTAAATTTGTTACACTTCATCCCCAATCATGTTTAGAAAAAGGTCTAGAGTGCTAATTTTATGTGGTGCATACAAGCTGTTCTCATAGGCGCTGATTTCATGGGTAACATATCCACTGTTTTATTTGGTTGTGAAGTTTATTGTTTCCTTGCATAGAATAGAAGGACGGTTGACTGCGACATTAAGTCGGCACGTCAACCTCTATGATTGCAATTGAAACATGAATTAATCTGAGCCAAGAAGATATGTAAAATGCCTAATTTAACGAGGCCAGATGATGTGGCTTCCTAGCTGCCCAAAACGATAGTGCCCTGCTGTGTGAACTGTGGTCATAAGCTTTGTATAGGCTGTCGTCCTAAGTCTATAAACTGTTTATCAGCTGCTATTTTGCAATGCAAAAGGTGTAGGACAAAAAGTGCCTGATTGAGTTCACAAAACATCACACTCGGTTGATAAAGAGTTTGGTGTATAATATATGGTCACCGGTGTATAATATAAGCTATGGTCATAAGCGTATAAACTGTGTATAAGTTGCTGTGACCTTTGTGTCCCCTCACATGGTTACTGTTCATAATGAAAATTAATAAACTAAGCTTGGCAACCATTTTCCTCTTAGCAACGCTTGAGCTGCTTCCCACTAAACAACCTCTTATAATTTTTGCTAATTGCAAGTTTAGGAACAGTAATCGCTGCTAAAATAACTCCTCTCACATCTTTTTTTGCAAATGTTATATCTGTATAATAAGTGCTTATTTCATGGGCACCATAGGACGTGTTTTACTTGGCTGTGAAGACCTTTTAGGTTTGTTGTTTTGCTGCATAAAATAGAAGGAAGGTTGAGCGCGACATTCAATCGGCTTGACAACATGTGTGATTGCAGCTGAAACATGAATTAATCTGAGCCAAGATGATACAAACATTGCCAGAGATTATGATGGGCGAACATGTGAAATTAATTTTTGCAAACTTTTCAATGAAATACGTTTCACACTTACCCATATGTGATTCAATGTCACCTTGATTTCAGGCTGGCGACGAAGAGGTTATTGGTATAGTAGAAAATTACCGTCCAATAACCAACGCAATAAAATGACGCCCGGCAGCAACGCGCCGGACCGCCGCCAATCTCGTTAAATTTAAAAGACAATTTACATGTATTATTGTTAATGTTGTACAAACCTATCCAACATCTTCCACTTCAACATCTTTCTCAGTATCCTCATTCTGGACTGCCGACTCAAACAGTTCTAGGAAATTATGATTTAAATATGTGCAAAACTCATCACCAAGGTCAGTATCCTTATCATCACCGTCGAATTTATCCTGTAAATATATTAAGTACAATGTAAGCAATTCAGGTAAATATCTCAACCACTTGTCATATTCATGTAAAGAAAATTAAAATATTATAAACGGGAATTACTTTGTGCAATTTGTCCTGCCTATGTCCACCCATCATTTTTCTCTTCATATACTGGGTAATACAAAAGATCAAGTACTTGAATCAGTGACTAAACTCTTAAAATTTTATAGTAAAAATTTGAAGTACGCATTACGGGGTGTTTGGTTATAAAATACAAACAAACCTGAATAATGGTTTCAAGTTTGTGGACCCGTGCTCTCAAACTGTTGACCTCTGCAGGTAACATCAACAAACCATTACATATAGCCTGCAGGGTCCTAACACGATCCTGAAGAGTATCACGGGATTGTGGAGCTGGAGCTTCATTGTCCATAGCATGGGCTTTCGCACGAAGTTCTGCTCGTTTACGCATGTAATTCTCAAAAAGCCCTCCATGGACAACAGGCGCGGGTCTCGGTGCATACCAGTTAAAAAACCTAATCCCTTTGGTGTACCATTCTGAATCAGCCTCAGCTCTCGTAGGATATAGATCATGGTTTGTTTCTTTCGCCTAACAAAAATACAAACAGAAAGTGGGATAACCGTTAACCATAATCAGAGCAAACTAGTATACCTTTCTATCGTAAATCTTAAAAAAATATATTACAAAATGAACACTTGCCTCAGGAAAAAGCATTCCGAAATACTCCCATTCTTGAAAAGGAACCTTCTTAGACCATGAAAGTGCTCTTGGGATAACATCAACGTCCTTACTCCACCAAAGACAGCTCTGGGTAGAAGACTCTAAAATCCATATCTGAAAAAACAAATTTTATTAAAAAAATATCAAGTAACAAAATAATTCATTAAAAGAATTAGTGTAATAATTCTAACCATGAAACTGAAAACAAATCCAGCCAAAGAATATTCCACATTCCTTCTTGTGCACCTATTTCGAATGGCATCGTACAACTGTCTCCAAATGTGTTCCCCCCAAGGAAAGTCATTCCAGACTTCCAAGTTCTCAACCATTCTAAGATATACATCATCCACCACAGATAACAGGTCACGCCCCATAAATATGACCTGAAGTGATAACAGAAGGCAAACCCGGACAGCGTCTTCATCAGATAGTATTGAAAAAAGCTCTTCATCCTCAATCAAACATAGAAGATCAACGGTTTTTAAATTATCCCCTACCTTCTCAGGAAATACACGGTCACGAAATATGATATCACCACTTCTAAACTTACGAAAACTAGGCAATCCAAATTTAAAACCAGTTATCAGGTGAAATTCACGGCGACCAAAATGAAGTTGATGTCCATTAACAAAATAAAGTAGTGCCAAATCATAGTGGTCATCATCAGATGGAAATTGTTTTTGAAGCATATAATGTATAAGACTCCCCTCGTTCGCAAAGTAATTTAAATCCAACCATGGACCAAAGCATGTTGACCGAAACAGTGTACGACGATTTTCAGCTAATCTGTCTTTAATCAACTGAAAGTAATGCAACTTGCTTCGAATGCGAACCTTGGCATCGTATTCCTATATTAATAAACAAAAAGTTATATATAACAAGTAGTACCATAATAACACTAAAGAAATTAGTATTGTAACAATGAACTATCAAAGTTATCTACACTACACTAACTTTTCACATATAAGTAACATTAAGTGTCACTGAAAAAGCAAAGCCACCCAGTCCCATTAAGTACCATTAAGTGTCTACAGCACATTGAGCTCTGGTTTTTTTTATTAGATTTTATAAATAGTTGAGTTATTTGTTAAACTTATTAAAACAGATGTACATAAACTACAAGCTAGGATTTTATAATTGGCTAATGTTTTTTATAATTGATCCATTTCACATAACTTCTAAGTCGATCCTCTAATATGGTAACTGCCTAAAGTAATTAGCTATGTTTATGTGCCGAAGAGCTGTGAGGGTCGGATCACAATTGACATCACACAAGAGATTTGCAAACGCGTTTATGACATACTGTCAGCTTGTCGATAATGCAAGACTGTATCTAACCAACGCTTTAAAAGGACCATCCAAGGTATATACACACATAAGTATCATATAAGTACCATTAGAGCTAATGACACAATCAGTTTAAAAGAACGTCTCATATTTAGAAAAGCAAACCCCCAAAGGAATCCAAAAGTAGTTTACATCCAAAGTGTTCAACTTCTTAACAGTTAGGAATGGCACTAGGTCGGGTTTGCAGTAGGGCATGTCATCCCAGTCCCTAAACAGAACAACAAAAAGTCCCAAAACCTGCCCGTTCCCCATCGGGGATTAATAGCAAAGGGAATGTCATCCACTACTGGTAATCCTAATACTTACATCCCAAAATCTTACACAAACTAATTTTGTTAAACCATGTACATACCTACATTTTTAATTGAAATTGTTCTATACAATAACAGGAATAGATACTCCAACATTTCTTTTTGTCCTATAATACTAACAATTTAAAATAAGCCCATAAGCCCAAAAAAATAAGATAATCGAAACACACCAAAGACAGAAATAAATTGAGTACATAAGCTAATCCAAACACACCCTAAAATAAGCAAAAATACTACTTCGAGTCATTCAAGTTGGTATGAACACACCCTAAATTAAGCACACAAAACTGGTAACCGATGCATACTACTGAAATTATTACACTCATAAACATATAATGAAACTATTTAAACGAAAAACTTACCATTTGTATGAACAAAATTGAAAAGAATCACGGACAAAGGATTTGATACAGGTTTGAAGATTTTGTGTGTGTAAATCCATTGTTTGACAGTGATGATCTATAAAGAAAATAAAATTAAAATAATTTTGAAAATAAATCTGGAAAAAGGATTTGATACAGGTTCGAAGATTTTGTTAGTTCCCAATGTTACTTTTTCAGTACAGTTTGCACATTAGTCGCAATTCGCACACCGTCGTTCGCACATTTGTTTAAAAAAGTCAAAAGGGCACGTGGGGTTATTGGTGGGATGAATTAATGGTTTGTTACCAATTTGTCTGGACAGGTGTCAAAATTTTTGTGGATTCGCACGTTCGCACATTCGCACATGACCTTTTTGGGAAAATGGATTATTTTCCTACTAGATTTTGAAAAAAGTTTTTTCAAAGTCCCTTTTTGGGAATTAGCCCTTAAATCTTAAATCGTATATACAAACAACACACTCAGACAAGAAGATTTACAAAACAATCAAACAGGGTGATTCTTATCTGCGCAGTGGTCAACTAAAAACCAACAGTTTGAATCGCAACCAATAATACAAAACCCAAATCCATAAGACCATAACTAAAACACAGGACAGGAAGTTAGACTAGATAACTCGATCAAATTAACAAAATGATATATGTCTTATAAATCAGTAGACAGAGAAGCCCAACAGAAACATTTTTAATATCATCACAACGTTCTTTATTTAAGACCCATATTTAAACAAAACCAGAATATTGGGTGGATGACAACGCGATTCAAAATATATGCACAAAACTTACTTATGGGCTTGCAGCCTCTAATCTCATGAATAGTTAAATTCTAGATTGACACTTGCCCGATACGAAGTGCAAGCATGAGCCAAAAAAAAACTTACCACACCTGTTGGTTGATTTATTTTTTCAGTTTCAGGATTCTTAAGTATGCGTTTCTACAATTTCTATGCTAATCGTCAGTATTTTCAATTATTGAAAAAATTAAAAAAGTAATATATTACATAAATACCTTAAGAATACTGAAACTGAAAATAAAACAATCATACTTCGGAATTTAAACTTCACCAACCAAACAGATGAGTAGTTTTTACATTAACAACTAGTGGAAACTAATAGCGACACAAAGCTTTAATTATATATGCAAACACGATATACCCAGTTAGGTCACGTATATCTGAGTCAAAGATTCGCCCACACTAGTTAGAAAACTTCATCCGTTTACCCGTTTTTTAAAACATTGCAAGTCTTAGAGTTTTGACTTGCGTGACTTTTCAGTATATTCCCAAAACATGGGTGACTTTATTTTGACTTGTAGGTTCTTATAAAGCACACATACATATCCCAAAACAAACCACCGAATTCTAATGTTCTGCTAACAACGAAAATGTCCTCATATAACATCTCATTGGTTACTTTCAACGTTGTTCTGCTAAATTGGTTTTGAATCTTCGAAATCACCAAATCATGCCTCTTAGATAACATGTATAAGACACAAAACCCAACGTTACAATAAATACTTGAAAGAAAATGCATGAATTCCTAAACTTTGGGAGCAAGACTAAAAAAGGAAATATTGGAAACGTGAGTCTAAAAATGCAATGTGGAAGACCATAAACAATACTCTTCAACCATGTGAGCAAGTGCAGTAGTGAAAAAGGTTGTTGAAAATATCCCTTAAGATCAGGTCTTCAATCTTAATAAAGAGCGGATTGCTTCTTGACCCGGTTAGGTCGGGTCTGGACTTGCTTATGGGTTACCCGAATCGTATCAACATTCTTGTGCTAAACTGGCTTTCAGTCTTGGACATCACCAAATCATGCATCTTAGATAACATGTTTAAAACACAAAACACTGTGAAATAATCTTTTATATAATAAAACAAAACCCCTAGTGGGGACTTTTACATTTCAAAAAAATCAAATCATACCTTATTAAGTAATAATCAAATTATTATTATTATTATTTTCTTAAATATTAAATAAGAAAAGCCTAAATACTTCTAGATTTATCCATATTCTACAAAAAAAAGAATGTGATTTGTAATCATTCAATAAAAACTTACAAAAATATATGTGTCAAAATATAAAAAATTAAAACTTGAAAACGGTGGAGCAAGTTTTTCAAATATTTAGGCTGAAACTTAAAATCCAGTATCATTCCCACTAAATATTTGAAGTCCCAACATTCCCAAATTCCTCCTCCATCAATCAAACTCGATCTCTTATCATTCATTCACGCACAATCATTGACACAAGAACATCTCCTCTAAATCTAATTAATATTAAAACCCACTACATTCGTAAATAACCCTAATTCAATATCTCAATCAAAGTACAATGGTTTTGAAGGTCCTGTTATAATAATTAAAACCCGAAATTAAAAATAATAATTTATTTAAATGATTAGAAAAAACCCCGCGCGTGCGCGAGTATTATATCTAGTTTGCTTAGAAATAGAAATCTTGTCATTAAACTCTCCAAAAAGTGTGCAATTCACTTTTCTCCATAATTTTTTTAATCTCGGATAATTTTTTGTCTTTGCATTAGTTATAAATAGGGCTAATTACTTAAAAGGTCATCCAACTTACCACTTTTTCTTATTGTGTCACTGAACTTTTTTTTTTCTCATTGTGTGTACTAAACTTTCAAATTTTGACCATTGTGTATCTTGTGACCATTTTACCCTTACTTTTTTCAAATTTAGAAGGGTAAAATGATCATTTTACATGGGTAAATAGTCACAAAATACACACAATGATCAAAATTTGAAAGTTCACTACACACAATGAGAAAAAAGAAATGTTCAGTACACAACAATGTTTTAAAAACCGGACCGGCCGGTTCGACCGGCCTCCTGCTGGTCGGCCGGTTTAAAAAACCCCGGTTTTTATAAGTCCCGTTTACTGTAGCGAACCGGCCGGTTTTTTCCGGTTTTGGCCGGTTTTTCCGGTTCGACCGGTCCGGTTCAACCGGTTTTGACTTTTTATTATTATTATTTTTTTTTTGATTTTTTTTGTTGGGCGGTTCGGCCGGTTCGACCGGTGACGGAAGCATGGCCGGTTCGACTAAAAAACCGGTTTTTAAACATTGGTACACAGAAAGAGTGTTTATATAGAAAGAGTGTAAATGACGATAATTTTTACTCAAGTACAAAAGTATGAAATAAATACAAAATAATAATAACTAGGACAATATTCACAAAGGAAAAGGAATGACTAACCCTTGGTCAAATAATTATGAAGGTAGTTTAATCCACGGAAACTGCGGTTGTCAAGACAAAAGGAGCCACGTATTATATCTTATATACTAAAAGGCGTTTTTGGTCTGCTTCGGATGTGTTGTGCGGAACAGTGTTTCGCACAGTGGTTGGCACAGTGAATTCGCTTAAACTGTTGTACACTCAGCAGTTGGTGTTGGTTCAATGGGCTTAAAGGATTGTACGCATAGGCATAAGTGTTTTAGATAGTTGTGTGTGTGTGTAACACATACTCCAAAGATAATGAAACAATATACAAAAAAAAAATTCTAGACCCCTCTCCTCACTTCTTCCACCGCCTTAAAAGCTTCATCAAATCATGTCACCTCCACTCTCATCAAACCCATAAACAAAACCGAAAAAAGAAGAAGATGAGTAAGTTAATCTCATCGTCACATTCAGAAATGGACTTATTAGATCGACCCAATATTGAAGATTATTCACCCTCTGATTCTACTCATCAACATCAACCCAACACTAAGCTTAAATTGTATATTTATTTCTTTCTTACTTACTTTTTATTTATATATCTGTGTTTGTTTATTTATTTATTTATTTATTTTTTATTTTTTCATGTAAGCAAGATTTGCTAGATATATCGCCCACGTTAACTGAAGCAGCTGGTGCCATTGTTGATGTATGTCTTTTATTTTATTTTAGTATTGATGTCATTGGAAATCAACACGATTGTAAGTGTTTTCATCTCTTAATATTTGTCATTTTTTTTGTGACATTCAATTTTCCATATTTATAAAGATTGATACTTAAGCTTTTCATTAATTTTTTTTCGATTTAGGGATACGAATTTGATGAAATAGATCAAATTATATTATATTTTATATCTAATATTGTGTTCGCTCTTTTCTTATAGGAGATATGATGGGTTTACGTTTTGGTTGACTATGGAGAAACACTGACAGAAGGCCCTTTGTCTGTGAATTTGAAAACAATTTTATGGTAATTTTTTTTTTTTTTCATTAGTAGATCACATGTAATGGCAGTCTTAGGTACTAAAATCAGATGAGGAATTGAGCAGAATGTAGTGAAGTATAAAAAGGAAAAACAGACGTATAGCCAAAATTAAGGAAGAAAATTTCCTGATACAGTGTGTTTGTTAATAACCTGTCTTGCATTTGACGACTGTTTTAATCAACTTTGATGCTTTGTCTTTTGGTTGGTATTTTTATCTTTTGGTATATGGAATAATTTTTTTAAATGATTCATCATATTAACAGGTTGAAGCTTTTTGCGTGATTATCTCCATCCCTTCAAATGCGCGGAACTGTGGATTGGTTTTTCGTCTTGAAACATTTTTGTGATTGATGGTAAGTTCTCTCTCTAAGAACCTTTTTTACACAGTAAGTTCTATTTATCAACATTTGTCCCTTTAATATTGCTTTTAGGGCCATATAATTATGCTAAAGCTCTATCTATATATGTGTGTATATGAACTTATATATTAAGATATTGAAGGTGAATTAGGAAGTGCGGCTGTGGTTGTCGTTATAGTGAGGGAAGTGTAGATTGAAGTTGTGTATACCACGTGTTTGATGTAGTAAGTTTCTCTAACTTTGTAAAAATGGACTTTAGCTTAATTCTTTAGTTGTACAGTGTGTGTTTGGTTCGTGTTTGAACAACAGTCTGCATACATGACCAGTGACCTTAAAAGGGGCATTATTTGTAGCCATCTTTAACCTTTTGCCAATTATTATTTGCTATGGTTACGTGGCGGATTCGGATTAGGCAGCCTAGCACCGGGGACATCCTCGAAGGATCTTATGAGTATGAAAAAGGCTTAATAACTTATTCGCTTCGGTTTGGTTTTGTTGTTTTGTATAATATGTATGTGTTGGTTTTAGTGTTTCAGTGGTTTTATGGGCCTAATTGTAGCTAAAAGATTACGCTATAGATTCTGCAACGGAAACGGAATTTTGGTGCTTAGTATATAGGATAATGAAGTTGCTAATATTTTGTAAATGAATAAGCATTTTGGAATGATCTAGCGACTTACATCTTCATCATGTAACATATAGGGTCATTAGGGTGTGTTTAAAGGCCCAGCTAAATAGGTTCTGTCAAAAATATTGCCACATAAATAGTTTGAGGTAACGGCACCATTGGTTCATATGTTTTGTGAATAAATGTTACGGTTGATTGACATAGGTTGTGTGGATGCTTCTAATACTAATGCTGGAGTCATTGGAGAGAGAACTAAAAGCTATGTTGTTAATCTCGCCGGGATCTCACCGAGATCTCGTCGAGATCTCGGATATCGCCCCTAGAAATAATCTCGGATCAAAATATCGCCCCCAAATCTCGGATCCGATAATATCGGCGAGATTTGACGATATTTTCCCGATATTTTGAAATCGGCGATATTCCGATATTTTCGATATTGCGGTTTGTGATGGATCTACAACACGAAGAACAGACCCGATCGAAATAGATGGCCAAAGGTTTTTAATGTTAACATTTACGGGTAATTTTTGAAAGATATTTTGATCTTGATCTTGATCTTGAGGTTTGATGTGATCTTTTCTTTTTTGTTAGGATAGAAAGAAGGATTTTTTTTTTTTTGGAAGTAAGAGAGATGTAAATGAGATTTGGGAGGGTTAAAAAGTGAGATCTGGAAATGAAATGGGATATGACGGCATGCCCTTTACTTTAGTTTAGGTTTAGGGTTTAAATAAGTTTAGACTTTTTAACATTTAACCCCTCTATCTTTCACTATTTTACATTTAGTCTCTAAACCTTATAAATTTTACTCAAAAAGTTTAAAATAAGTTTGTGTATTTAAACATTTGACCCCCTCTATCTTTTGAATGGCTACTGATATATATATATATATATATATATATATATTCGATATCTAAAAACCGATATCTCACCGCGAAAACCGCTATTTCAAATATCGGACCTTGAACGATACGAGATTTTCGGCGAGATTAACAACATAGTTGGAGAGAGAACTAAAAGCAATAACCTTGGTGGTGAAAGAAGGGGTAGAATAAAGTCACCGCTAGAAACTTCAAGACTGAAAGGCGGCACAAAGAAAAATCAATTATGTATCTTCTTATGCCGAGATCTGTAGTGCCAAAGATCAGCAAGGTGAGCAAAAACTAGATGATATCCAAGTTTAGATTTACCTTTATATAATTTTTTTTAGTTTTTAGGTTTTTCGTAATTTGGTGTATCGAGTTAGTTAATATTTTGTATTGTCGGTTCAGGTTTTTTGTAATAGCAATCTATGTCATATGGAAATCATACTACAAAAAAATTGCCCAGAACAGGTAAATGAATATTTGGCAAATCATACTCCTGTCCATATATTTGAAAGAAAGAAACTGATGGTATTTTTTTTTTTAATTCAGGACACTGGCAAAACAAGTAATTATGATTCAGATATATTGGAGCGTTTTGAGGTATATGCCTTTAAAAAGTGCTAAAAATACACTTTACAATCCATACCTACCTAAGCCAGGTATGCCATTAAAAAGTGCCATTGTGTTAGGACGACGTTTCAGTTGGACAAAGAAAAAGCAGTATTTTTCAACGGTCAACTGCACATATTTGTATACTGCATAAGCAACTGTTAAATACCAGGGTGTATGAAATCTTTTATTCTAATGACATCGTACTATGTTTTCACAGGGTCGGATACGTTCTGTTTGCAGGTGGTAACATTTTACGTGGTTCAGCTTCCGAGGTGTTGCAAACCTTGCCGGTTGTTGGCCACATTAGTATTCCTCAAGGTGTCTTCCTTTACGGTTTTGCGTTGCCTGCTTTTGCTACTCCACTGTTTATGGGTTTTGGTTTTTATTGTGTGTAATTTTTTTTGGATTTCAACAGGAACAGGTCTGCACATGGTTGGTGAAACATCGTATTCTCGATCTGAGTCAGCTGTTGCATCTGTTGGCCATCTGCCTGTTGCTACGGTGACGTACGGTTAAGTTCTTCTTTCCTATGTTTTTGCGGTGTTTGTTGTCTACGATGTTTTATGATACGTACTCTATATATGTGAACGACTACATGTTCGCTGTTGTTTTTCTGGCCCCTACACTGTTGTTTGTGATAAACGATTATCTACCATGCCTTTTGTTTTTAAAAAGAAGAATATGATCATATGGACAATAAAAGATACAGTGATTAAAGGTAACATTTAAAGAGATTGGATATGATATTATTTGTTCTTTTCAATGATTTGACCAATTTTATATTCTGACCTTTTTATATGATAAAAAAAGGAAACCCACAATGGGAAAGTATGATACCAATGTTGACTATTGTTGTCTAAAGCTGTTTGGACTTACAATTGATCATCATAGACACAAAACTTATTCAATATAATTACGTATTGCTCGCAATTAGTCTTTCTTGCAGTTGAAAACCTAATGTTTGACCTTTATATGGTACATACTTTCATGTACATTTGACAAAGTTTTGAGTCTAGGATACATGATATATACTTGCTGAATGTGACCTAATTTTGTTGTTGTCTGATTCTATTTTTATGTTGGTAAAATGCCATATCACCTGTACAAGATACTAAAACAAGTCTCACTCACGATCTAATAATCCAGCAGACCAAAGGTTACATAAGCGTTCAATATACTCAAATTTATATATTCAGACAGTAGTTTCTAACAAACCAATGAATGTATACGAAACTCTCCTGCACCATTTATCTATTGTGATAATGAGTTTTTGGATACGTGTAGGATCTCCTGTTTAAAATGATTCAGCAGTTACAAAAGTCGAACCCGCATTTCATAAACTGCATTAAACCAACTACCAAGCAACTTCCTGGAACGTATGAAAAGGATGTCCAGCTTAGATGCAACAGAATAAAGAAGGTTAGTTCAGTAAAGAATTTAAGGACTTGCTGCATTCTGAGAATGCCATGTTAGTGACAAAGTAAAAGTCTACGGTAAGTAAACCAATTGTAAGAGGAATCTGTACACCTGTACAAGTGACGTCGTGCTTATTAGAAAAGTATATTTGTAACAGATATGGTTAAGCTAGATATATGAGCTATCACTAAATAGATAAATAATAAGCATAGATTAGAAGTCGATTCCTGTCAACAAAAATGTGTCTTTCTTTCAAGAGAAAGAAAGTTGCCGTTGACTGCAATGCCTACATTGATCATATTTTACTTCAGTTTTGTATTACCTGGAAGTACCATGTTAGCTGTATTTTGCAACATCCTCATCTGGTCATACCTCTTTTTAAAACATATGTAAATCAATAACTGTTCTATTTAAAATCTTCTTCCTGTTACTCCAATGGTACTTCGTTGGCAAAACTATCCGCAGCGAAGCGCGGGCTACCCCGCTCGTTAAAATAATTGATGAGTCCCTGGTTATATAGTTCATAACCTACATTTTTACAAAAAGTATTAAGTTGTATCATGCAATGGAAAAAGAAATGTACTCCCTCCGTCTCAATTTAATTATCCATATTTCCTTTTATGGATGTCTCAAATTAATTGTTCACTTTCTTTATTTAGTAAAAACTAGAGAATCTAGTTAAGAAATATTTCATTTTAGTGGTTGAAAATTAAAGTGGCCCCACTTTTATTAAACTTTGTGTTTTCTCTCTCCTAACAAATAAATTGAGACGGAGGGAGTAACACAGTAGTTGCACATGTTGATGAAAGACTACGGAGAGTTTGAGATGAATTGATAATATATTAGGGCAGGAGGAGTGGGGAGCGGGCTTGGCCCAGCGGGCTCACGGGAACACCGCCGCCGCTTAGGCGGGCTGGCCTGGCGGGCTTGTCCAGCGGGTTATAAGCTCGCAGTGAGCTCACCAAATTATAACCGTTGGTGTGTTTTGAAAATTAAAAAAGGAACGTTATAGGGGAGCGTGGGTAAAAAAAAAACACACACACATTTGGTCCCTTGGCTGCCTATTTAATCCGAAGGAAACAACCATTTCTCAACAAAAAAAAAATCAAACAAACCACAAAAACACATTCAAAAACAAATTAACAACCAAAAAAAAATGTCATCATCATCATCATCATCTTCTTCTTCCTTTTTGCCCGCGTTACAAATACCCATCTTACCGGACTTATCCACGGGTAGTACGCTACCTTTTTGTGCTCCGTGGTTGACGAGCTCGAAGAAGACACGGCAAGCACGCAAGAAACTCGAACCTATATCGAGCGGTTTCGGGAAGAAGCTCAAGAAACACTAATGCGTGACTATTTCGTTGACGAACCGAAGTTTGGCCCGTCTTTGTTTCGTGACAGGTTTCGGATGTCAAAAAGGTTGTTTTTACAAATTGTTGGTGATATTGAGCAGAGGTTCGAGTATTTTCAAGAGGGTGCAGATGGTAGGGGGAAAAAGAGCTTTACGGCTCTACAAAAATGCACATCCGCAATTCAACAACTCGGAACGGGCAACCCTCCGGATAACTTTGACGACTACTTATGCATGGCAGCAAGAACGTCACGCGAATGCCTTGATCATTTTTGCACCGCGGTCATCGAGATATATGGGCGCGAGTTCTTACGTAGGCCTACTAGTCACGACGTTGCACGCTTGTACCAGGCGCATGAACAAAGGCACAAGATTCCGGGTATGCTAGGTAGCCTTGATTGTACACATTTTCCTTGGAGAAATTGTCCTAAACATTTGAAAGGCCAATACAAGAGTGGGAGGTATCCATACCCGACAATTATGCTTGAAGCCGTTGCTTCACAAGATTTGTGGATCTGGCACGCTTTTTTTGGTCCTCCCGGGTCGCTTAACGATGTCAACGTTTTGTATCAATCGACTTTGTATCTTAGGGAGCGAAATGGAACGGCTCCCGACTCATCATTCGTTGTCAACGGGCGTAACTACAAACGGGGATATTATCTTACCGACGGAATCTATCCTAGGTACTCAACTCATGTCAAAGCATTCCCGTATCCGACTGAAGCGAAGGAAAAGAAATTCAAGAAAGTTCAAGAGTCGGCAAGAAAAGATGTCGAACGATGTTTTGGTGTTCTTAAAGGAAAATGGGGTATTTTGAATCGCAAGATCCGTCAAACGACCATCGAAAAGATCACTAACATCGTTTATGCATGTTGTATATTGCACAACATGATTATAAAAGATGACGGGAGGGCAATATCACCGACTCATATAATGGATCCGCCGGTGCAACCCGTTTATGACGACAACGCACTACCGGAGTTACTAGATGAACACATCCATCATCGTCTTCAATTTGATCTTACGGAGCATGTGGCGTCTCAACATTTACCATACCTCGATGACCCGGAAGATTAAGTTATATAGTTTCTTTTCAGTTATGAATAAAATGTTTGTTTGTTTTATGAATTGTACTTTTAATTTCAGTTATGAATAAAATGTTTGTTTGTTTTATATAATTGTTTAGTATTGGAAGGGTTAATTTTGCAAATTTATAATTTTGAAGGACAAATTATGAATATTTAAAAAAAGATTTGGGAGGGTTGAAAGTGATGGGCGCCAGTAAAAAAGGTTGGGTTGAGGGTTGGAGGGTTGAAATGAGGTGGAGGGATTTGATTGGTTAAAATTTGGGAGGGTTGGAGGGTTGGAATGGTGACTCCCTCCCCCCTTAATTGAGATCTCAAACTGAAATGGTTGCTGGCCCAAATTTATTGATATGTCATGTCGTTTTCTTTCTTTTAAAGTCGCAAGTCTTTATTAGATCACCAGGTGCAATGACAAGCTCAACTTACTCATTTGGGTCTCATGAGGTATCACGTCACCATGACATATCTCCTTTTACAACCCCCTTCCAATAACATACCACAACTTACTCATTTGGGTTCCACCACTATCTATTTTTATTTCTTTTATACAAATATCCAAATAAACTAAATTCATTTCATTCAATTAAAATTACAAATTAACACATACAAAACAAAATAAAATACAAATTAACACATAAAAAAACAAAAACAAAAAAAAAAAACAAAAAAAAAAAAAAACAAAAAAACAAAAAAAAACAAAAAAACACAAAAAAACAAAAAAAAACAAAAAGAAAAAAAAAACTTTATAGATCAAAACCACACAACACCATCTTCTTCGTACTGCTGGGAAAAAAATCAAAAAAGAAAACACAAAAAATCAAAAAAGAAAACACAAAAATTCAAAAACACTACACACACATTGATTTAAGATCGTGTATTGCAAGGAGAAAAAAAAAGAAGAAAAAAATACCAATTGATTTTAGATCGAAAAAGAAAAAAATAAATAAATAACCTGCTACTCCGTACGCATCTTATACTCGTCGTGCAGACGAGCAAGGAAGCCAAGGCGAGTCATGGCGAAGGAGCATGGTGCAGCGACGAGGGATGGCGAAAGGCCACGTAGGCAGCGGCGAGGGATGACGAACCTTGCACCGGGTGCTCTCAATGAAAGGCTTTTAAAGAGGACATAGATGAAAGTCAAAGGTACTTTTGATCAACATCTTTAAGACTAGATGGCAAGGAAGCCATTTTTTCACCATACACATCAGCGCCACGTCAGCTTTCTCTCTCCTCTTACTCCCCTTCACCTCACTTCACCATTTAGTGGGTAAGGGAAACCAATCTTTCACCTTAACTCCCATTTTTTTTTTATACTTACACAATTAAAAACGTAAACGTAAAAATATAAAAACGTAAACTTCAAATTTAAAAACACAACGTACGAAATTAAAACGTTACATAAACCGGGAATATTAAAAACAATACATAAACTACGATTATTAAAGACGCAAACATACGAAAGTAAAACATTACATGAACTTCGAAATTAAAACTAAAAGTTTAAACCCCACTTCTCTTTGATCCCCGCTCTAACCTCGTCCATGGATTTGCGTGCATCCCCAGTCAAATGTTCATATGGCTGCATATAGAACATTAAGTCTTTTTGCTTTGCTTTATATTCATTCACTTCCACTTCCTTCCTTTTTATTTCCATCCATTCAGCCCGTTCTTTCCTCTTCAATTGATTGTCACGTTCGACTTGCTGTACCATCTCCGATATCATCATCTTAGCCAAATCCTCTTCATTAATAGTTGCCGACGATCTCGACTTATTCACACCTTTTTTCTTCAAAGCTTTCGCTTGGTCCCTGCCCATTGGTCGTGGAAGTTCTTGCACCTCACTTTCCTCGTCATCTCCACCGGCATCATCATTCAGGTTTATACTTTCTCCTCCACTCTCTTGGTTGAACGAACTAGACCCAGATGACTTGTATCTCTTGGACCTTTCATTTGCTTCCTTTGATAAAAAAGTTGGAACTTCAGTCTCATTTCATTTCTGACATTTCCTTAACTGCTCCCAACAATGTTTGAGTGTGAACTTTACTCCGTATTTAGCTTCATAGTTTAGAGTTGCCTTATTGTAGTAATCTTCATCTCCGGCTCCACTAATAGGCTGCATACGCATGAGGTTATTATACACTCCATAAAAACGAGCCACATTTGGCCGCACCGTCTTCCATTTTCCAAGAACCATATCGTACCCTCGTCGATCCGAATTTGTTTTGCTCGCTAGGTACGCCTGTACAGCAGACCAAAATCCATTCCCCTTCCTCGCGTTACCTTTGGCAGAATCTTCGGATACATGAATCCAAGCTTTACACAACGCAATTTCTTCTTCTTGGGACCATGGAATGTTCCTTAGTGGCTCATCGGTTTGAGCCGGCTGTGGCCTCTTTTGGCGTCTTCTCGTCCTCGCTGTAACCGGTGGTGGTGACGGGGCTGGGGCCTTAGCGGGAGATTCTTCACGTTGAGTGTTTTGTTTGTGTTCTTGTGAGAATTGAGGTGAGTACATATCCTCATCAAATTGAGGTGAGTACATATCCTCATCAAATTGAGGTTGTGATGATGAACCACCAAATTGGGTTTGTGACATATCAAACGGGAACGAGTTATGTTGGCCCGAGAATTGGCTAAACGCGTTTTTTTGGTGTTGTTGTGAGAATTGGTTAAAGGATGGTGGTTGTGGGTATGGATTACGGTATGTTAGGTTTGGGTAAGCTTGGTTATAATATAATGATTGTGGTCTTAAGTTGTGTTGTGGGTTTGGCGGGGAAGTATTTCCTAGATTGAAGGTTCCTTCGGGTGTCGGGGGATTGCTTTGATTATTTCTTCGTTGGGTACGATTGATGTTCCGGGGAGTGTTTTCTTGAGACATTTTTTTTTATAAAAAGAGTGTAAAAGATTTGAGATTGTGTTTAAAAATGGTGGGTTTTGTGTGTATTTATAGAAGAAAAATTGGAGGTGTTGATTTTTATTTTTAGTTTTATTTTTAAAAAAACCATGCAACGGATACATCCAGGTTTATAACGTTAATATTTGACATGGGACCCGAAATTTTGGACTTGCTGCTAGGTGAAGACTTCACCATAAGTCTTCTTGGGAGCTGCACATCGCGCGTGAAATGGAAGGGTTGGCAAGGGCTTTAGCGCGTGAACTGGGCTTGGTTGGTGAAGTTTTAACCACCTTGCCGACTAGTCTAAAACATTCAAAGTTATTCATGCTCAAACCAAAGGGAAAATTTATCAAAGGGAAGATAAAGATGAAAGTGACACGTCTAAATGAGATTAGTGTAAAATGTTCGGAATATGTCCGGAAAGAACCTAAGGTATAAGTCCGGAATGGACTTAGAGTACAAGTCCGGAAGTTACATAAAAAAGGACTAAATTAACCTGGATATCACACCTATCGTTGTCAATAACAAGTCAAACATATAAAAATGACCGTAAAAGTATCACAAGAGAACTTACCATTGACTTATTAAATCTTGATTCACGTCATCCAGTTTGACTTTGATTACGCTCATCTCCTTCTAGACGGCGACGGCGGCTCTCCTAATAATATCGATTCTGGGTTTTTCTTTGGACTGCAAACAAAGAAAGAAACAAACAAATAAATAAAAAATAATACCAGTTTGCGTCAAGGGCGATGATCCAGTCAAATCAACACATACATCAAGACCTTCATCCCACGAGTAGAGCAACACATCAGCAGGACGTAAAGATTTGTCTCTTTCGCCACAAAGTCCAATGTCAACCTCTTTACGAGCTGAAACCCCAGATCGAGAACATATGTCAACAAGAACATCACGTAAACGCGTCAAGTATGAGGCTAAGTGCGCAGATATGGGATATGGTTTCCTTCCCTTCTCTTTCTCTTCTTTTGGGGAACTTGAAAAGTACGCTGTGACTTTATTGAAGCGTATTCGAAAGTTTTCGATGACTCAAGACATTGGAGCACGTGCCGCTGCTCATATATTTAGTAGGATTAGCTTTTCTATAGCTAGAGGAGTGGGAGCCCAATTAGTATCTCAGCTCCCTACTAACTTCTTGTAAATCTTACTTGTTTCTAATAAAGTGATTATTATTATTAAAAAAAATAATAATAATAATAAAAAAAAAAATAAAAAAAATAATAATAATAATAATAATAATAATAATAATCGAACCTTTGACTGCAATTCCTTGCTTGGTCGACTTCTTCGGAGGCATTTTTTTGTTGTTTTGTGATCAAAAAAAGTTAGAGTGTAATATATTTAAAAGCTATGAAACCAATAAAACTGAGATATATAGCCTTAAACTAGGAAATAAAAACAATTAATAAGCTCTAATTTAGGAATATATTACTATGTATTAAATAAGCATACATATAGGCAATTAATGGGGATCATTAGGTTTTGAGTTAAAAATCATAAGAATAAACTGAAGGGATAAGTAAAAGGTACTTTACTTTACTTTTTACTTGTCACTTATCTTTTCATATATACCGAATTAATTTTTTCGTTATTTTATGTACCAAACTTGAATTTTGCATTACTTATGTATATTTTGTGACTTTTTGCCCTTCAATTTTGCATTACTTATTAACACTCCTATTACCCGGGAAGGGCAAAAAGTCATAAAATACACACAAGTGACTCAAAATGCAAGTTTAGTACATAAAATAACAAAAAAATTAATTCGATACATATAAAAAGAAATTATGACAAATAAGATACATTTATAGGTCATTATCCCTAAACTGAAATTATGAAAAGGTGAAAATAAACCACAATTATACTCGAATCCCCGTCAGCATCAAGGAAACTATTCAAATGGTACGGTTCATTGCCGCCCATTTTGCCCTAAATTTTACTATGATCTAATAAAAAACCCTACTAAATTTTATTGATCTAATCAAAACCCTAAATTTACAATTTCAATAAACGAAAAAGAATCAATGTAACTATTGGGTTTAACGGTTAAATGATTATAATATTCACCATATGAGCAATTTACATTTTTCTTTAAACTAATGTTTAAAGGATTTTTTTTTTAAACGCACTATTTGTGAATATATGTAAGACATGTCGATTAAAAAAAAAAATTGTGAAAAAATGTAAGACTTGGGATTAAAATGAAAAAAAAAGGAAAATGAAAAGAATATTTGTCATACGACGACGTCTATGAAAATCAGAGGTTGCATAGTTATTGATGAACAAAACGGTAGCAACAAAAAATCAGTTTAAACCTTTTACACAACCAAAGAGATTTTTAGAAATCCAATTTTCATTTTGATCCTATATACGCAAGGACCTTGATCTAGTGATGAATCTCTCCTTATCAAGAACAAAACAGAAGCACGACTATTGATGGTCGTTCAACCAAAAACCCAATAACAACTATGGGGAGTCACCACTGTATGTCTATATATTAAAAACTACTTACCATGCATTCCAGTAGCCGAAGTAAGTAGGGTGTGCACCTTGTGCCAATCTGGAGAGAGATCTGTTTGTGTTTGGCACGACTTGTACATTCTCTCGACCTTATTGTGCACTTCCGAGACCACCTATTTCAACAACAATAAAAGGTTTCTTTCCTGTTGTATGTCGTAAAATAAAAGCATAACTGAAAATGGTTTTGAGCATGCGCGGTGCGATTTACGCCAAGGCTTACGGTTTAAAATGTTCCATGAACTAACAAGATTACTTGAGTGATCAACTCTTGAAACTAACATACTAATCGAAGGTTGACAGGTAAAAACTTTGAGAGATATATTTCTATCTTGTAAACTATCCTATACAGATACTACCGTACTTATAGAAACATGCAATGCCCATTGTAGTTAAGTTTGGACAACTTAATCAATGCATTGTGATTATTTACTATGTGGAGCCGTTGCGATATATTGATTGTAAAGTTACCTTTTTTGTAGTTTTTCTTAAAATTGACGGGGGACAATGACAATACATGGGTGATCGAATAGGGAACAACTACGTACTAGTGTAAATGCATCTTTTAATATACATGTGTAAATGTCAAAGTATAAACTAGTGCTGACATTTTAGCAATCATTTAAGATGATCGAGACTTGTCAATATCTTTTGTTACTAAGGTTGATGGAGGAAAATGGATGATCATCTTTTAAGAGGTTAGTTGCAAAAGAACTAGAAGGTAAAATATTTGGTTGAGGAGAAATTCGAGCAAAGGTCATCAACAGTAGAAACAAGTAAAAAACATTTGGGTATAACTCCTTGTAGGATTTTCAAATACATATATGCATGGCTGACATCTTGCGAAGTGAATTTTCAATGAAATAACTCTACGTACTATATGGTTGGTGTTGGCCATAAATTTTAATAGGGATTTTCTAATTTGTGCAACCATGGCACTTGTTTAAAAGCATTAATTGAACTAAATTATTCCCTAAAATAGAATTATTTCTAAATAAAACAAAGTTAATCATGGTAATTAAGAGAGAATTAGAAAAATATTAATGTAAATTAACATCTAAACATGGTAATTTAAGTTAATTAATTGTCCCTTAACAAATGTCATGATGGCACAAGTTAGAAAAAACCATTTTAATAAGATAACTCTTTATACTTTGGTTGATTATACAGTCAAAGATCTTCTTGTACTTTGGTAGTTGTTGGCGCCATACATTCTGCCGTCTCCGATTTTACTGAGACCTTGTGAAGAATTCAGTTTAATAATAAAAATGGGACTTAAAATAGAAAGTAAATAATTTTCTAAAAAGATAAAATGAGAAATAATCGTTTTCAATGCAACTTCTTAAATCATATACTTGTATTCACTTTTATAGAATATAGACAAAAATACACTGTTGGTCCCTAAACTTTCCCAAACTTAGCATTTTCGTCCTTAGCATTTTCGTCGACGTGACTCCCTTTTTCAAGTTTTTGAGCCCGATTGCGTCCTTTGACCCTTAATCCGCTGGCCAACGCCGTTCCTTTCCGTTACATTTTGTTTTTAGCACTAGGGCATATTCGTCATTTCGCATTTACGCTATACCAAGTCTGTATTATTTTCACATGTCCTATCCCTCTTCCCACCCCACAAACACCTAGACTGCCTCTTTTATTCGTCCCAAAACTTTATTTACAAGAATTATCAGAATTCACAAACTCTCATTGCATGTCACAAAACCAGTTCCATATTATTCAGAATTCCAAAACATGGATTTTACTTTATGGAAAGTAAGAAGAGATCCAGGTTATCCAGTTGATGATACCGTTCTGCACAACTCTGCTAAGAAAAAATACGGTACATTTTGTTGTTATAATCGTTGGAATATCTAATAGGGGTATATTTTAATTTGCTATTAAGGTTTGATAATGTGCTTTGGTCTATTGATATGTTTCAGGTGGTAGATCTAATATGTTTAGCATAAGGGTTCACCACAATGGTATTTTTAAATACTGGTCTGGTAGAATATACGATGGAGGTATGGAAACTTTAGTTGATTTGGTTGATGTTGATAGTGTGTCAGTTGAAGAGTTGGATATTCTTATGTATGAATTAGGTTACGAGCTAGGTCAAAAAAATTACTATTACTTTGTTAAGCCTGGTAGTAATTTAGATGATAGTTTGTATAGCTTAAGTGAGGCTGCGAATTTAGAAATATGAAAGATCTTGTTGATGACCATAAGATGATAGAAGTTTATGTTGAAAATGGTAAGACAAGATTGGATGTTGACGAAATGTCACCAAAGTCAATTAGGACAGTTATTGTTGATGTGGATGCATCAAAAAAGAATGCATCTCTTGCTGTTGATCCATATTGCTCGCAAAAATTGTTCCTAGAAAACATTGTTAAAAAGCCTTTAGTAAAGGCTTTAAGTCAAGTCACTCAACCACCTTTGGAAGTCAATACTTTGGTACAATCTAGCGAGTTGCTAGAAATTGAACCCTTGATGACCATAGATACACCTGATGAGCATATGCAAAAAGATAGTCCTGTTAGTGTTGACCATGGCTAAAAAGATAGTCCTGTTAGTGTTGACCATAGCCAAAAAGATAGTCCGGTTAGTGTTGACCATAGCCAAAGAGATAGTCCTGTTAGTGTTGACCATAGCCAAAAAGGTAGTCCTGTAGAGGTATGTGAAACTGAACAAGAGTTTGGTCATCAAGACGAGGAAATAGATACAATTGTTGACCATATGCAAAAAGATAAATCTGTAGAGTTCTGTGAGACTGATGAAGAGTTAGGTGATGACAATGTGAGTGAAACAGATAGTTATGAGAGTGATGTCGATGTTATTGAGAACATTCAAGATGGAAACATAGTTGTTGATGAGGAAAATACTTTTGAGGAACCTGATATTGATGTTGCTTTGTTCAAATTGATTGAGACTACAGAGTTACCCACTAGTTAGCTCTAGCCAGATACTAGATGATTTGTTTAAGTAAAATGAGATACAAGATCTCTGTGATGATAATGAGTTTGCAAGTGGTTCTGAGAAAGAGAATGAGTATGTAATTAGGAAGAAAAATATGAGGGCATACAAGAAACAAAAGTTAACTGAGGCAGAACAAGCAGACGATGAAGTATTTTTTTTTTCTATGGTCAAACTTTTGTAACTGCAAAAGAAGTGAAAGATAAGATCAACCTGCATTCAATACAAACTATGTGGAAATTGCGACTCATTAAGAATGACAAACAAAGAATTAGGGCTAGGTGTGTGGGAACAATACCAGTATGTGGTACAAGTGGAGGTATTGGGCTGGGAACAACCCCAAAGAGGAAAACTGGTCCGTTAACTAGAGGCCTCGGAAGGGATGTATATTTGCGATCACAAAAAGAGCAAGCAAAAGATTGCCCATGGTTGTTGTATGTAGAAAAAGATACATCCAAAGATTTATGGAGTGTTAGAACTTTCAAGGATGAACACAAATGTTTGCAATCAAGATAGATCAAAGCTTGTGACTACAAGTTTCTCTCAAAGCAAATACTTGACCAAGTTCAAGTCAATCTAGATATTCCAATCAGGGCTGTTCAAGATCAACTCACTAAACAGTTTGAAGTCCAAGTGTCTATGCAAAAGGCATTAAGGGCAAAAAACAAGGCAGAAATTGAGATTAGGGGTGATCATAAGCAACAATATACCATTTTGAGGGACTATGTTGAAGAGTTGCAGAAAACAAATCCTAATACAACAGTTAGGATAAGTGTAAAACTGCAACAGATCCATCAAGTCCAACGAGAGTTTTCAAGAGAATGTACGTTTGCTTAGGTGCTTTGAATGAAGGATATAAAGCTTGTCAAAGAGAGTTGTTGGGATTAGATGGTGATTTTATGAGGGATCCTTTTCCTGGTCAGCTTCTTACAGCTGTTGGTATTGATAGCAACAATGGAATATACCCTTTAGCCTATGCTGTTGCAAAAGCTGAAAACAAAGATTCATGGATTTGGTTTCTTGAATGTCTAGCAGATGATCTTGACTTGTAACCAAATTCAAACTACACTTTTATCAGCGACAGACAAAAGGTGATGTTAATTTATATTTGATTATATTCACTTATATAATTCATAAATGATACTTTTATTAGTAATGAATTGATGTTCCTTTATGCAGGGTATCATCCCAGCTTTAGCAGCAGTATTCCCTAGTGCGGAACACAGATTCTGTTTGAGGCACATCCATGAGAATATGAAATTGCAATGGAATTCTAGAGCCTACAAGGAACATTTGTGGAGATGTGCAGCAGCAACAACCGAACAACAATTTGAGGCAGCAATGCTTGCATTCAAGAGTTTTAGCGAACCTGCCCATGCTTGATTAAGATACCACCAACCCATTGGTCAAGGTCACATTTTTCAGGTACTAACCAAATCTGTGTCTAAGTGTACATCTTTTGTTGTTCAACATTGTTTTCTATATTACTAAAACATGTTCTATACATGTGTAAGGAGAGCTCATTCTGATGTGTTACTTAATAACATGTGTGAATTGTTTAATGAGAAACTAGTGGGAGGTAGGCACCAACCCATCATTACTGCTTTAGAATACATTAAGGAATATTGTATGCAAAGAATAGTGAATGTTGTGCATATAATTGATAAGTGTGCCGGACCATTAATACCAAAGGCAACACACATGTTAGACTTGATTAAGAAAGAGGCTTATAAGTACACTGTTTTACGGACTGAATAAGATAAGTATCATGTTAGTGGATGGGGAGATAAGTGTTTTGTGAATGTTGAAGCTAGGGCTTGTACTTGTAGAAGATGGGAGCTTACAGGTATGCCATGTAAACATGTTGTTGCTACCAACCGGTATATGAGGTTCAATGGAATGTGTTAGGAATATAAATATTCATATGAAGACTCGGTCACCCCGAGTAGCTATTTAGCATTTATGTAGCTCGTAGGCTTATTATTATTATTATTATTATTATTATTATTATTATTATTATTATTATTATTATTATTATTATTATTATTATTATTATTATTATTATTATTATTATTATTATTATTATTATTATTATTATTATTAGTTTAGTTATATTCATATTTGTGGAGTTGGGTCGGGTCTTTACCCACTGTTAGCTCACTCCACAACCCACTAGGGGCAACTTAGCTAGAACTATAAGTACCCCTTCCCAAGTGCGGGAAGGGTTGGAGCTTTTCATTCACCTAATCTAACCTTCACATTTTTCTCTCTTCACTCTCTCTCTATAGAAAAGTTCCCAACTACTCTCTATTTCTTGAATTCAATCCATCATTAATCTAGTGCTTGTGTTATGATTTCTAGTTTATTCAATTGGTATCAAGAGCCATGGTTAGGTTCGATTGATTGTGTGTGTTCGGTTTTTGATCTATGCAAATCTAAGTGCTACGTTTTTTTTAAGTGCTACATTTTTTTTAAATCAAAGTGAACGTGCACTGTTATATTAAATTCTGCTATATTAAAGCTACGTTTTTTTAAGTGCTACGTTTTCATCACTATTTTCGAATACAAAAGAAAATATAGCAAAAGATTCTGCTATATTAAATTCATTTGAAATATGTGAATTCATTCGAATACAAAAGAGTCTGCTGCTACTCTTATTTTATTATTTGTGTTCGGTTTTTTTTTATCTTCATATTTAAATCGGATTAAATCACAAGAACAATATTTTGGAGTCCAAAGTACCCAAATCGACCCTACATTAATTGAAGTTTTGTTGGTGTATTATTCTGGTCTCGCTGATGTTCAAACTCTATTTGTGTATATACTCGGATTTGTGGCTAATTTTTGTTGTTCTCTTGTTCTTGATTGGTTCGAATTGAAAAGAAAGAAAACATCACGATTTGAACTTTGTTTGTGGTTTGAATTGTTAAAAGCTTGTACTTTCGGGTTTAGGATTGTTGTAATAGTTTATTTTGGTGATTGGTTAGCTTATTTCATAAGCTTAGTGGATAATTTTGTGGCTTATTCGAAAGTTTGAAGGTTATTTATTGATTGTAGTTTGAGTGTTTCTTGGTTGAGGTTTGAGGTTTTTCTTGATTGAGTGTTGTACAAAAAGGTGATTGAGGTTTGGTTTGTAGCCAAATTGGGTAAAGGACAAAAGTGGTTGAAAGTGACATTTTGACTGGTCAACTGAGGTTTGGCCACTGTGGTTTGTCTAGGTTTCTTCATTGTGGTTTGACCAAAATTCTTCATTGCGGTTTGACCAAAATTCTTCACTACGGTTTGACCAAGATTTCTTCATTGTGGTTTGACCAAAATTCTTCACTGCGGTTTGACCAAGATTTCTTCATTGTGGTTTGACCAAAATTCTCACTGCGGTTTGACCAAGATTTCTTCATTGTGGTTTGACCAAAATTCTTCATTGCGGTTTGACCAAAATTCTTCATTGCGGTTTGACCAAAATTCTTCATTGTGGTTTGACCAAAATTCTTCATTGCGGTTTGACCAAGGCTTCCTCACTGTGGTTTGTCTAGGCTTCTTCACTGTGGTTTGTCTAGGCCTCTTGACTGAGACTTGTCCACTTCATTACGTAAACTCATTTCAACCAAACCAAATCACAATTAAACAACATATCACCTAATCCAATAAACAATCATCACTTTTAACACACAATCACTAATCATTGTTTCACGGTTCATTCTTGATTTTTGTAAAATCCCGCGAAAGAATCTATTTCTCGGTTTAAATCATAGAATTCTAAAATCCCGTGCACGTTTACCTCATGTCTACTACTTCAGATTCTTTCATATCTGAGATACTAAAGTTGTACGACACGAATGATAAACACAAGACTTCCAATTTTGTACAACAAATAAACGTGTGTGATTCTGATAATGCTAATGTGGAATCTTCGTGCTCTAATTCGCAAGAGAGAGAGTTGGTTCAGTCACTAATGTTGCCTAATGCAAAGGAAAGTTGCATTGAATGTTTTTTATTACTTCATTCACATCTAAAGGTTCTCTTTGAAAAACCTGGATACTTGGGAGGATACACACGGGCTTTCGCAACACTCTTTGGTCAAGATGTTCAGGATTTCACAGTCAAAATGGTTTTGTATTTAGATCAACTTGAACAACAACTTGACAAAGGATAATTTTCTAAAGTTAGATCCATGGCTGCCTTTTGTGTGATCAACAACCAACTCCAAGTGTTCATTGATTCGCAATTCACTGCGGATTATGATTATGACAGTGAAATGACAAAAAAGTGCTTTGCTAACTACACTGGAATCGAGGTTGATGTGTTCAGGGTTACCTTACTCCAACTTATGGGTAATGTAAAGGGGTTCATTAATGAAAGAGTACAACATATGGGGAACAGGACAGAGTCAGATAAACATGTTGATGGCAAAAACTCAGGAACTGATATCACACATGGGATGGACACAAATCTCAAACAAGTAAATTACCAAGTTCCATCTGCTGAGGTACTGTAACACCCCAACTCGACAAGGGTAGAGATGTCACAATAATGGTTTCATATCAGAAAAAACACAAGCATATGACATAAATAATACAATTGAATTTCAAAGGTTACAATGGAAAATCTGAAGATACAAGGTTACAATAAAGATACAATAATTACTAAGTCTGAATATAAGCTCCTCTAGTCATCTTTCTCAAAATAGCTAATAAGGTCTTCTAAGTCCAAGGTACTCTACACTCACACCCAACTTCCAAACTAAAACCTGCCGCAGGAAAAGAAATGCGGCTGAGCTACGAAAGCTCAGTGAACAGATATAACGATAACAAAGCATTAATGATGGGATAGTGAAGTAAGTGAAACGATGCAAGGTATAACAAGAGTTAGGAAAGAAAATATAAAAGGTTATGCAGATATATCAGGAATTAAGAAACAGTTACAATAGATAAGAGTAAAGGGAATAGTAATCCCAACCCGAGCCCAAGTCATATCAAGTCAAGTCATGTATCAAGTCAAGTATCAAGTCAAGTATCCAGTCAAGTATCCAGTCAAGTACGTATCCGGAGGGGTGACCTCGGAATACTAAGTACAAGGTTATAAGGTAACAGAAACAGTAATCCACTACGAGCCCAGAAACAGAATCATATCATAATCATGTAGAGGGGAGACCTCTCAGTAACCAGTAATATGAGGGGATACCTCCAAGGGGTGGAGTAGCTAGCTCCCTGATATGTGAAAGACGTGTATCGCACACACCATCAGTCACTAGATATAACAGATAACAGATCTAAGATGCATCCATACACCCTAGGTGGCCAAATACCTCCTCAACTAACCAAATCAAATCAAGTCAGGGATGGGATAGGACATCACTCTCCTACCCTAGAGTCATGCCATCGGTGCATCAATGACATGGTCATGAAACCCTCATGACTAGTGATACAGATAGTGGCTCGTAGTCTCAAACTGAGGGTCAATGGTCAAGTATCAAATGTACAAGTATTCAGTTCAAGTTTCATATTAAGTGTTTCAAGTCCAATTTCCATTTCAATTATATCAGAGGGTTCATATCAAAGGTTCATATCAGAGGGTTCATATCAATAGTTCAATATCAGATGGTTCAATATCAGATGGTTCAGTATCAGAAAGGTCAATATCAGAAGATCAATATCAGAGGGTCAATATCAGAAAGGTCAATATCAGAAGGTTCAATATCAGAAAGGTCAATATCAGAAAGTTCATAATCATAGTTTTATATCAACAGTTCATTTAAAAAGGTTTCTATTTAAAAAGTCCATTTAAAGCAATCTTTCATTAATGGTTTTCATAAAGATAGTCTTAAAAATAGTTTTCTTAAAAACTTTTAGTAACTTTCATTTAAAAGTAGTATAGCTTTTCTCACACAATTTCATATATAATTCAGAAAGGTTTTCACATCTAGTTACCAAAATCAAATAATCCTTCAAGTATTAAGTGATTCCAATATTCATGTTACAGGGTGACGAACAAGTCATATCAAGTATCAAGGGGACATGGCAAAGTTCAATTATCAAGGTTCGCAAATCAAAGGAAGCATAACAGAGGCATAGATCAAATAAGAAGGCCCCAAATAAGAAGGCTCAGATCAAAATCAAACAAATATAGAAAGATGTAAGTGAAACATGAAGAATGAATCAAAGTATAAGGGAACATAGCAATGGCTTAGGGAATCCTATAATGAATCAGAAATCCAGAATGTCATGAGAACGAAGGCACCCTTACTGAAAAAGGGTAGAATATCTGTACCTTATACCGCAAGTGAAAACACATCTAGAAACATAAAGATCGGAAACAAACTCCATCTTCAGCGAATCTACACGAATACATGGTCGTCTTATTATTAGCATCTTATTTAAATTAGATTTCTCATTTTAGTCGGCTTTCCATTTTTAGTAGCTTTCCATTTATAGCAGGTTTCATCAATTAGTAAGTTTTCATATTTAAGAAGCATTCAAAGTTATCATTTAATAAATTTAAAGTGACAATATTAATAGCTTAGGGTTCATAATAGTATTTATATAAAGTTAATGTTATTATGGTAGGTTTACACATTTTTAGGGTTTATTATGTAATTATGATAAGTTTAAGGACTATTATGCAATTATCATAAAATTAGGGTATAAGATGTAATTATTATAAAGTTACAGGTTTTTTACAAGTTAAGTCCTTTAGTATTAGAAAAATAACAATTTAAACCCTTTAGTTTTGGAAAATAAATAAATAACACCTTTTTAATATCTTTACACTTTAACAGATTTTTCGTATGCACTGGACCTGTTTTAAATAATTTATGAATCATATTAGAACTCCGAAATAAAATTCCCAGAGAACCCTATATGTCCCTAGTAATTTACCTAATTTTTCCAGATTTTATTAACTAGTATAGGTACGACTGAAAAATCCATTTCCCTAACATGTTCCATAATCGGATCTGATGAAACACCCGAAAAGTAATTAATTCACTACTCCATCTAGAAAATTTATAAAATTATACAAAAATTCCAGTAACTAGTAGACATATCAAATATTACCCAGTTCAAAGGAAACCTTCTAATTCGACATGGTTTGAAAATGATAAATGAAAAACACAGACTGTTTTTCCAGACATACGAATTCGATTTGACACTTAATTTTCTAAAAATCAAAAAGTGGTCTTCCAAGCCTCTAAAAATCATAAGGTTAATTTCTAATGAAAGATATTTCATTGAATTTAATTCTAGACTCAAGAAACTCCCAAAAACACTTAGTTATCATCAAGAATCAATTAATTAAATTCGGTCTAATTTCCTGATCAGAAAACTGGTTCATTAATTCATGTGATCTTTTAGGTTTTTTGGTTCTTTTAATTCCAAACGACCTTAGTAGCGTGCATGGATCATTATAACCATTTTATATAGATCATATATGATGTAAAGAGTACTAGAAAAATACTAGATGGTTTTCAAAATGATCGGATCTAGTGCAGAATATTTACACCTCTCGGCTAGCAAAATACGATACAAAGAAAACTCCCACGCGTACACCAGCTATCCCACGACCTTAAGGCTATTTTTCCCACCTTCTCTAGACTTGATAGAACCCAGGAAAAATAAGAACCAGCCTCCAGAAATTCGTATGGTGATGGAGAGAGTTTTGGTGTTCTCGGTTGTAACTTTTAGGGTTTAGAAAATGTGTAATGTGGAAAAATAGGAAAACCGTGTATATAGATGAGGAGGGGGAATGGGAATCCGGTTTTATGGTGAAGTGATAAGGTCAAATGCAGATTTCCTAAATCTTTCCTTTTAATATGATGATTATCTCATAATTAATTTATTTTAAACATTTAATACATAAATAAAATGTATAAACTTAAGGAATTCGGCCCATGCAACATATTTATGTGACATATATTTTTGTGACATATAAAATTATAAAAATGTTCAAGCAAAATCATTTCACTTCATATGGTTTTAATTTCCAAGTGTTTGGGATTGAATTTGTGTTTTATATAGTTATTAAGTGAAATTTTAAGTTCAGGGGTATTTTGGTAATTTTGCATGATGTTAAATTTTGGGTTTTACAACTTCTTCCCCTCTAAAAGAAAATTTCGTCCTCGAAATTTGAAGTCGCAGAGTTAGACGAAGTCGTAGCAATTCACAAAAAGATCGTTACGAACATTCTCACGCCCGGTGAGGTTCTTCCAAAAAGGATCGTCAAACCAAATAGTTTCTCATGACTCAATCAAAACAAGGTGGGTTCAAGTTTCTCAGACGGAGATAAATTGGGTTGATGTCGATCAAAAAGGCTCATGTAACATAAATGGATGATAGGTGAATCTTCAGGAAAGCTTATATGTAATAAAAACAAGATTTCAAATCGAATTAACTGTATCAACCGTAGAGAGCTCTACAAGAGTTCATGATTTATAATTGAGGTCAACAGAACGCATAACGAGAGTCTAAACTTATCCAGATATCTAATGAACGAAGGCAAGGTATACGCATAGGTGGAATGATCCTAAAGTCTCACTAATCACGGATAATCCAACGGAGATCAAATTCTAACTTCTTAGGTACTCCCAAAGATATCCTATGGCCACAATGAGGGCACGTTATATGGTGTAAGTATTATCACGTTGGCCAGGCGTCATAATACTACCATCATATAAATATGCCTTCATGATGATCATACTTTATCTCAGGTCGTAAGTAAAACAACCTATCTTAATCCACCTAGTACTTCTACAGTCACAGAGGTCAACAAGATCAAATGTCATAGTCAAGAGGGAAAACAAAACTACTGAACAGGCTCTAACCAAAAGCAAGGCACGAATCAGAGTGATGCGGAAGCAAAAATACTTAAACAATTGCCTTATAGTCTACCCATTCCTGTCTGGTCAAAACTCAAGTTCATATTAAGAAATCCTAAAGCAAGTTCTCAAGGTGTTCTCCTATGTTCTTACAGTGGAAGCCTAATGGTCCAAAACGCACAGGTCAAGGGTAAATGTATTACACCTCGCAGCCTGTTCTCTGATACCATAAATTGTAACACCCCAACTCGACAAGGGTAGAGATTTCACAATAATGGTTTCATATCAGAACAAACACAAGCATATGACATAAATAATACAATTGAATTTCAAAGGTTACAATGGAAAATCTGAAGATACAAGGTTACAATAAAGATACAATAATTACTAAGTCTGAATATAAGCTCCTCTAGTCATCTGTCTCAAAATAGCTAATAAGGTCTTCTAAGTCCAAGGTACTCTACACTCACACCCAGCTTCCAAACTAAAACCTGCCGCAGGAAAAGAAATGCGGCTGAGCTACGAAAGCTCAGTGAACAGATATAACGATAACAAAGCATTAATGATGGGATAGTGAAGTAAGTGAAACGATGCAAGGTATAACAAGAGTTAGGAAAGAAAATATAAAAGGTTATGCAGATATATCAGGAATTAAGAAACAGTTACAATAGATAAGAGTAAAGGGAATAGTAATCCCAACCCGAGCCCAAGTCATATCAAGTCAAGTCATGTATCAAGTCAAGTATCAAGTCAAGTATCCAGTCAAGTATGTATCCAGAGGGGTGACCTCGGAATACTAAGTACAAGGTTATAAGGTAACAGAAACAGTAATCCACTACGAGCCCAGAAACAGAATCATATCATAATCATGTAGAGGGGAGACCTCTCAGTAACCAGTAATATGAGGGGATACCTCCAAGGGGTGGAGTAGCTAGCTCCCTGATATGTGAAAGACGTGTATCGCACACACCATCAGTCACCAGATATAACAGATACAAATACAGATAACAGATAATAGATCTAGGATGCATCCATACGCCCCAGGTGGCCAAATACCTCCTCAACACACCAAATCAAATCAAGTCAGGGACGGGATAGGACATCACTCTCCTACCCTAGAGTCATGTCATCGATGCAATAATGACATAATCATGAAACCCTCATGACTAGTGATACAGATAGTGGCTCGTAGTCTCAAACTGAGGGTCAATGGTCAAGTATCCAATGTACAAGTATTCAGTTCGAGTTTCGTATTAAGTGTTTCAAGTTCAATTTCCATTTCATTTCTATCAGAGGGTACATATCAGAGGGTTCATATCAATAGTTCAATATCAGATGGTTCAATATCAGATGGTTCAGTATCAGAAAGGTCAATATCAGAAGATCAATATCAGAGGGTCAATATCAGAAGGTTCAATATCAGAAAGGTCAATATCAGAAAGTTCATAATCAAAGTTTCATATCAACAGTTCGTTTAAAAAGGTTTCTATTTAAAAAGTCCATTTAAAGCAATCTTTCAATAATGGTTTTCATAAAGATAGTCTTAAAAATAGTTTTCTTAAAAACTTTTAGTAACTTTCATTTAAAAGTAGTATAGCTTTTCTCACACAATTTCATATATAATTCAGAAAGGTTTTCACATCTAGTTACCAAAATCAAATAATCCTTCAAGTATTAAGTGATTCCAATATTCATGTTACAGGGTAACGAACAAGTCATATCAAGTATCAAGGGGACATGGCAAAGTTCAATTATCAAGGTTCGCAAATCAAAGGAAGCATATCAAAGGCATAGATCAAATAAGAAGGCCCCAAATAAGAAGGCTCAGATCAAAATCAAACCAATATAGAAAGATGTAAGTGAAACATGAAGAACGAATCAAAGTATAAGGGAACATAGCAATGGCTTAGGGAATCCTATAATGAATCAGAAATCCAGAATGTCATGAGAACGAAGGCACCCTTACTGAAAAAGGGTAGAATATCTGTACCTTATACCGCAAGTGAAAACACATCTAGAAACATAAAGATCGGAAACAAACTCCATCTTCAGCGAATCTACACGAATACATGGTCGTCTTATTATTAGCATCTTATTTAAATCAAATTTCTCATTTTAGTCGGCTTTCCATTTTTAGTAGCTTTCCATTTATAGCAGGTTTCCTCAATTTGTAAATTTCCAGTTTTAAGAAGCATTCAGAGTTATCATTTAATAATTTTAAAGTGACAATATTAATAGCTTAGGGTTCATAATAGTATTTATATAAAGTTAATGTTATTATGGTAGGTTTACACATTTTTAGGGTTTATTATGTAATTATGATAAGTTTAAGGACTATTATGCAATTATCATAAAATTAGGGTATAAGATGTAATTATTATAAAGTTACAGGTTTTTTACAAGTTAAGTCCTTTAGTATTAGAAAAATAACAATTTAAACCCTTTAGTTTTGGAAAATAAATAAATAACACCTTTTTAATATATTTACACTTTAACAGATTTTTCGTATGCACTGGACCTGTTTTAAATAATTTATGAATCATATTAGAACTCCGAAATAAAATTCCAAAAAATTCCCAGAGAACTCTATATGTCCCTAGTAATTTACATAATTTTTCCAGATTTTATTAACTCGTATAGTTACGACTGAAAAATCCATTTCCCTAACATGTTCCATAATCGGATCTGATGAAACACCCGAAAATTAATTAATTCACTACTCCATATAGAAAATTTATAAAATTATAAACAAATTCCAGTAACTAGTAGACATATCAAATATTACCTAGTTCAAAGGAAACCTTCTAATTCGTCATGGTTTAAAAATGATAAATGAAAAACACGGACTGTTTTTCCAGACATACGAATTCGATTTGACACTTAATTTTCTAAAAATAAAAAAGTGGTCTTCCAAGCCTCTAAAAATCATAAGGTTAATTTCTAAAGAAAGATATTTCATTGAATTTAATTCTAGACTCAAGAAACTCCCAAAAACACTTAGTTATCATCAAGATTCAATTAATTAAATTCGGTCTAATTTCCTGATCAGAAAACTGGTTCATTAATTCATGTGATCTTTTAGGGTTTTTGGTTCGTTTAATTCCAAATGACCTTAGTAGCGTGCATGGGTCAGTATAACCATTTTATATAGATCATATATGATGTAAAGAGTACTAGAAAAATACCAGATGGTTTTCAAAATGATCGGATCTAGTGCAGAATATTTACACCTCTCGGCTAGCAAAATACGATACAAAGAAAACTCCCACGCATACACCCGCTATCCCACGACCTTAAGGCTATTTTTCCCACATTCTATAGACTTGATAGAACCCATGAAAAATAAGAACCAGCCTCCAAAAATTCGTATGGTGATGGAGAGAGTTTTGGTGTTCTCGGTTGTAACTTTTAGGGTTTAGAAAATGTGTAATGTGGAAAAATAGGAAAACCGTGTATATAGATGAGGAGGGGGAATGGGAATCTGGTTTTATGGTGAAGTGATAAGGTCAAATGCAGATTTCCTAAATCTTTCCTTTTAATATGATGATTATCTCATAATTAATTTATTTTAAACATTTAATATATAAATAAAATGTATAAACTTAAGGAATTCGGCCCATGCAACATATTTATGTGTGACATATATTTTTGTGACATATAAAATTATAAAAATGTTCAAGCAAAATCATTTCACTTCATATGGTGTTAATTTCCATGTCTTTGGGATTGAATTTGTGTTTTATATAGTTATTAAGTGAAATTTTAAGTTCAGAGGTATTTTGGTAATTTTGCATGATGTTAAATTTTGGGTTTTACAGGTACATCTGTCTGAGCAACATAATGTTTTCTCTAATGAACCACAACATACTAATCAAGTTAACACTACTTATGACACATATCTGATGGAAATGACTGATAGCAATATCATCTCTAATTCAACAAATATGAGTCATAAGGGGGGAGAAATTGATAAGGATGCTGAACATGATGATGCGTCAAGTTCTTTGCCCACGGCTGAGTTTCTCAAATCAAATGATATGGTTGAAAAAGAAGTTTATAATGAACTTTCAAACATATTTTTACAACTTGAAAAATATTGTGTTTCACTTGAAATCTCAATGCAACAAAAGGAAGAAAGTCTTCAAACTAACCAACCATGTAAAAATCCGGAACTCCCTGAATTCCGTGAATTTTTTATGATAAACGATTTGAAAGCTCAGCTAGAAGACAAAAACTTAACGATCAACAACCTGAAAAAACGTATTGCTGAGATGTGTAATATGTGTAATGAAGTTAAGGCTAAACATGACTGTGATGTCATTGCAACAAAAAATAATGAATTGGAACATAAAGTGGCTGAATTACTTAATGAAAATGAGACTTTGAAAATTCATTGCAAAGAAATGTGTGATTCAATCAAAGAAATGAAAACTAATACTGTAGTGCAAACAGCCTCTTTGATTGCCAAAAATGAAGAATTCAAAGTTCAACTTCAGGAAAAGGGTTTTGCAATTGCAGCGTTGAAAAACGAGTTAAGAAAATTGACACGAAATGATGTGAACACTAAGTTTGCAAAACCATCAATCTTGGGGAAACCACCACTTAGAAACCAACCAGTTGTTAGACAACCGAATGCTTTTAGATCTGAATGACCAAAATCTTCAAAACCACGGTTTGCCTCCCAAGTTGATTCAAAACAAGTTTTGTCAAAACCAGTCACTTCACAGTCTAGACCTAGTGAAAAGGAATAGGCCGTTGCCAAACCTCATCATATAAGTGCCTCTAGTTCTTCTAGGATTAGTTCAAAGCGTGTGTCATTTGTGACACAAAAAGAACATGTTAGACATAAAAACAGTGTTCAGAACTACAACCTAGAGGATGCTAAAAAAAACACACATGAAAAGACTAAGAATTTGCCTGTTTCTAAGAGTAGTTACGTATCGATTAAAGCGATTCTCGTAGCAGATCACTCTAAGAATTCTATATCTTTTTCTGTCTCCAAACACTATATTTGCTCAACTTGTCAGAAATGTGTGTTTAATGCAAACCATGATGATTGTATAACAAAATTCCTGAAGGAAGTAAATGCTCGTAATAAGGTTCAATCCTCTAAGACTAGAAGCTACAACAAGCCCGTGGAACCAAAAAGTTATACTCAGAAACCTGATAGGCAGATTGCTATAGGACAAAAGTTTTCTCTCGACAAGTCTTCCACTGTACATGAGAAACCAAACACTCCTAGATCTTGTCTTAGGTGGATACCGACGGGTAGAATTTTTAAGATTGTTGGTCTTAGATGGATACCTATTAGAAAGATGTTCACTGAGTGCAAAACCAAGGTTGACAATGAAAACCCAAATAGTCTAGATGCTGATATCACTAACCCATATAAATGCAAACAAACTCTTAATGTCAGTGCAGGTAGTCTTTACTTAAGTGCAGGTACATCGTTCACTTATATTAAGGAAAGACTCAGGGTTTGGGTACCGAAAAGACTGATATCTCATGAATTAGGGGTTCAAGAAATTCAAGTTTGATGAACATCAATGACAATGACGTCTGTTCACATCAGTTCAGGCCTCGTTCTTCATCGACAATGACGTTTGAACACATCAGTTCAAGCCTCGTTCTTCAACGACACATGACGTTTGAACACATCAGTTCAAGCCTCATTCTTCAACGTCAATGACGTCTGTTCACATCAGTTCAGGCCTCGCCCTTTATCGACATATGGCGTCTGCTGAAAACACTCCAGGCCCCATTCCTCAAAGAAAAGAAAGGCGTACGCTTGAGTGCGCTTTATCTTCGGAAGAAGAGAAATCTTCTTGGTTATGACCATTCTCATCAACAAGCTTCATGCTCTTCCCATGCTCATTCAGTCATCAAGTGGATCAACGTTCATTGGAGTATATTCTTATTCACTTGTTCTATCAAAAATGGCATCGTTCAATGCAATTTTTGAGGGGGGGGGGAAGTGTGAATAAACTACATGTCAGTCATCAAGTGGAGTCACTTACCATTGATGGTATTCTTATTCACTCGTTCAATCAAAAATGGCATCGTTCAACGCAATTTTTGAGGGGGAAAAGTGTGAATAAACTACATGTCAGTCATCAAGTCGAGTCACTTACCATTGATGGTATTCTTATTCACTCGTTCAATCAAAAATGGCAGTCATATGCAATTTTTGAGGGGGAGAAGGGTGAATAAACAAATTGCCAGTTATCAAGTGGATCTACTTACCGTTGATTGTATTCTTATTCACTCGTTCAATCAAAAATGGCAGTTAGCAGTCATATGCAATTTTTGAGGGGGGGAAGGGTGAATAAACTATATGTTGATTGTGAATAAACAAATTGCCAATTATTAAGTGGATCTACTTACCGTTGATTGTATTCTTATTCACTCGTTCAATCAAAAATGGCAGTTAGCAGTCATATGCAATTTTTGAGGGGGAGAAGGGTGACTAAACTACATGTTGATTGAGATTTGAGAAATGGTCATACGACTCTCCTTCAACACCTAATGTTCCATTTATTCCTCAAGGTGTTGATAATGACTATCATGATATTGAATCTGCACGCTTGAATAATGATCCGTTCTTGGGTATTCCTTTCCCAGAACCAGGTTCTGAAGAATCTCTGATGCGCGTGTGCGTATGCTCTAATTTATACCCACGGTATGTCGTTGTGGTTTTAGCAGTATTCAAGTTTTAAATTTATATTTAGCCGACTTATCAATAACACACACACTTTAACGAGCAGTGTACCCGGTCAGTATGAATATAATGGTAAGTAGAGTGTCGATCACTAAGAGTGGAACGTATTATCTAGTTATTCTAATCAGTATTTTAATATCTTAAGTTAGCTATACAACCTAATCTAACGCAAGGGGTTCAGCCTGAGAGACTGGCACGGTTTGGTTATAATTAAAGGTAAATTAAACTAATAGGCACGAATCAGCGAATAGCACACACGTACACAGATAAATACTCGAGACAATAAGAAGACCTGTCCTGATAGTTAAGTAGCTTGTCACTTGTTTTATTGCTAGTTTTATATGAAGTGTATAGTTCGATGCAACGCACCGAGATTAAGTCCTTTCTCGTTGGTTCTAATCTTATCGGCGAGTAAACCCTTAATGATTACTTATGACTATCTTATTTATCTTTCTTCCTACTTTTCTACAGACGATAGAATGCATAGGCGATCTAATAAATAGGCGAGGGTAGAGGCATGGCGACCCGATCAACGCTCAGCTAGACACAGAGGTTATCAATGCACTAATAAAATTCACCAAAGACATCAACATATAAACTTTAATTAATGGGAAAGCAGTTTTAAGGGAGTGCAACCTTTCCGTTGTCACATTACACAACCCACCAATCCTGATGAATTAAAGTGTACTAATACAATAAAACAAAACTACTTAATGAATTGAATACATGCAGGACCTTCTTACAGCTCTTGTATCTTCGTTCAAGGTGTGTCTTGTGCTGCTACTTCGACTGAATTCGTCCTAGGGTTTCTGTCTTCTCGTACTTAGCTAAATGTCGAACTAGGCTCTCGAAATTCGTCTGGTCTTGGGGTATTTATAGTTTCTGTCTGAGGGTTAGATGCAGCGCATCTAATAAGTAGATGCGGCGCATTGACTTAACTTCGCGTGGGGTCCAAGATTAATATATTCAGGAATATTCGTACACCGCCAGAAGATGCGGCGTAACTCCATTCTTAGATGCGGCGCATGTCCTTGCTGTCTTGGATAATATCTTGTTAAATCTTGATAGTGATGCGCCGTATGTAATAAGCAAGATGCGGCGTATCTGGAGCAGAATGTCTTGATCTTGTACATTTCAGTAGACTCTTAACTTCTTGCTTGTTTTGCTCCATAATTAGTCCAAAATTGCCAAGTTTCACATAATACTTGTTTTTACCTGAGAATTACAAAAGTAAACATTAACGTATCAATTCTCACAGATAATATAATAAAACAAGTCAAATAAATAGGATAAATGACGGTAATAAAATGTACTTATTTGAGTTCATCAAATATCCCCCCACTTGAACTTTACTTGTCCCCAAGTAAACGTTAGAATTAATCTTATGAAAATGTATCCTAAAAGATATTAGGATTTATTTTTTTATTTAAGCATGTATTCATTTTTGTCATAATCACACAACCAAACACTTAACGAATTAGAAATAAAATAAAATAATTTGATAAAAGCAAATCTAATCGTTTAACTGTCCAGTCGTAACGAATATTCTATCATAAGCTTGGCAAGTATACACATCTCCCCTACTAAAGCCAAGGAATAACAAGTCTAAAGCGGCAAATAGGGTTTGTTGGTTAAGGGTTAATTATTCTTCTTAATCTCTATCGATCTCAAATTCCAGAAAAGGTGACAAAATCACAAATACATGATCGAATCCACGAACACGATACTTGCAATTGCTCAAATCCTTAACTCGAATAGGCTAAAGATAGGACCAAGTAATCTTCACCAATAATATTATATCAAAAAGGGCGACAAAATCATAAATACATAGCCGAATCCACGACTACGATACTTAAGATTGCTCAAATCCCTAATCTCAATAAATCAAAGGTTTGGATAAAGAATAATATAGGGTATGGATAATATTTGGGATATAAATTGGTGTAAAATGAAAAATAAACAAAACAAATAAATTAAAATCCTAAGTGTGGTTAATCACTATCCCAACCATCCCATGAATAAGACTCATATCATAGAATAACTCACGCTTTAACACTTGAAACACACGCTTTAGGTAGACATGAATTATACTCAACAAGATCTCAATCAAAGAATAACCTTTAGTTGGCGTTCCCATAACGTTCAACTCCCATTCAATCCTTAGATATAATATACAACAAATAGTGGTGATATCAACCACTTAATACAAAACTTTACATAAGTTGGTTAAAATAAACATCCAACTCTTTCTTTTTCTTTTTCTTTTTCTTTTTCTTTTTCTTATTTTTTCGATTTTTTTTTTTTTTTTTTTTTTTTTTTTTACTTTGAAACATAAACATAGATGTGTAAAATTTCACCACATCACTATAACGATAACTCTGGATAATTTTTCCATACTTTTCATGACTTCAGAAATAACGGTAATAGTGAAAGTAGTAAACACACGAAAAATAATATCAAAGATATACAATATTTACTTTCACTCCAATTGCATTGTGCAATTTCCCGACCTAACCATGGATAATGAATTACGCACGCGAACACAGGTAATGTAAGGAAACACACTTTGCCTAAAGCAATTAACCAACCACGGATTTTAATCTACAGGGTAGGCTAAGGTGTAAGGGTGTAACGAAACATTATAACAAAGGTGTAAGAAACGAAAGGAATGTCTCTGAGGGTTTTTCTAGGGGTATCTTACTCTAAAAATGAGAGTAACAAAAGGGTTTATACGAGGGTTAACTAACCAGTGTAGTTAGCTAATATCACATAACATATAAAGGCTATTTGGGTGTAATCCTAGAAATTTACCAATTTAGACAAGTCATTCCAATTATAAAAATAATACTTATTATGGTGGTCTCGAATAGTATACAAGCCAAGTTCTAAAGTTTACAAGTCACCGGCACACTCATAGATTTGTGAATTTTGAAAAATCACAATTTTTTGAAAATAACGTCATGTGTGCAGCTATGTAATTTAGACTTTAAACAAAATCATGCTAAAAAAATTTTAAATTTTGATATATTAAGAGCATTTTAAGCATATTTTGAAAAGTTTAGGACAAGTAAGTGTTCTAATTCTCCAATCCCCCCACTTAAGTTAAACAACGTCCTCGTTGTTTGTATCAAAGGTTAAAAACTGGAAAATAAAAGAATTAGAACAGAAAGAACTCCCCTGAGATTTGCTCGGTATGATCCTCCATTAGTATAAGAGCAAAAATCAACTTCTTGTGGATTAGAACGTTTAAGCTTCATATTGATGTATCCACAAGAAATGCAGGAATCTATAATACCACCAATACTTTAACACACCTAAATTAAGAAGGTTCAAACTTGCATAATACATTAGTAGTTAGCAAAAATAAAACATAAAAATTAAAAATGAAAATCATCAGGTCAGTCGATACGCCGTATCTTATGGAAGAAGATACGCCGTATCGAGCCTGGAATAAATACGAATCAGAATAGAAGATGCGTCGCATCCTTAACCAGGGATGCGCCGCATTAAATAAACTGAAAAAAAGTTTTAAAGTTAAAAATAAAAATGCAGAAAATAAAATAAGATATGACCAGTGCAGGAGATGCGTCGCATCTCAGGATTGAGATGCGCCGTTGATGAAGCGAAAAGTGTACCGCTTTTAAGGGGTCATTTAAGCCCTAAATCGTATTTATTTGATCAAATATCGCCCTAAATCGTTCCTTTTGTCATTTTAGGTACTTTTGAGAATAAATCTGGAAAAGGAAGCATTTTGGACGTTTTTGGAGCATAAAAGTGAAGAAAACGACAAAGTCTCAAAATCGGCTGAAAATTACCTTTGACGGCGTCAGGATTATCCCCAGACGGCGTCATGGCTTGGCAAGAAAAAGGTGGATGTGAAAATTACTCATGATAAGCCAGAGAAATTTGCATGGGAATTCTGACGGCGTCACCCTTTGGAGTGATCAAGGTCGTCACGGCTTAATTTAAAGAGGGACGGCGTCACGCCTAATTCTGACGGCGTCAAGCCTTGATAAGCCAGAACGGATTTTGGAGAGCTAAAGAGGGACGGCGTCAAGAAGGCCATCCGAGAACCCTAAAAGCCACGATGTGACGGCGTCACACTCCATAACGTGACGCCGTCAGATCTGAAAGTCTATATATAGTTTTGCAATTTTTTTGTCATTAGTGTGGAACTTATTGGGGAACTTAGTGTGTGAAAACCCTAAGACGATTTTAGCAGCTTTTTCAAGGCTTTTTGCCTTGAGATCTTCCATGTTACATTGAAGATAAGTTATCAATTAATCATTCAATATGTCTATGTGTTGTTTGATTCTATCTTGTTCTTGTCTTTTGTTTAACATGCTAGGCTAGATTTATCTTGTGTTTGCTTAGATCTAATGAAACCTAGCTATTGATTATTGGTTATTAGTGTGTTATTAGTTGTATTGGATGATTGTTTATCTATGTTAGGCTTAAGAAAACTGGCTAACTTCCTATTCGGTAACTTGCTTGAACGTCTTAAGAAACATGAACCAATGCGTACTAAAGGTTTTTATGGTTGTATTTAATGCACAAGCGAATTCTAGTGATCCCATGTTAGGAGCTTCCTAGCCGGCTCGACATAGGAGTGAAGTAGGAGCTTGTAGAGTTGGGGAAGTACGTACGCCACCCCACGAATGGTATTAAGGAATACACCCGTCATCCACGCAATTAATACACACTAATCAACCGGTAAAAGATAGTTAGGGAGTAAGGAAATCTAAGTAAACACATTTTTCTCCACATAAATTTCACCACCTTTTCATTTTCAGTTATTTTATTTTATTTGCATTCGTAGTTATTTGGGTTAGTTGACTAGCAACTAATTCCGCCCACTCTTTCAAACCCGAGATTTTACTTGCTTTCATAAAAAATATAAAAACATAAAAAAGAATCTTCTCTCACCCTTAGACCTATTAGAGTAGTTTTTCATACCTAACGAACACTATTCCCTGTGGAGAACGATCAATCCCCCGTACTTACCACTACACTATACTACATCGGTCAGGTACACTGCCTGGTGGGGTTGTAAGCCTCTTGAGATCCCTTGAGAGGTAAAACCTGTTGTAAGGTTGCAAAACCACGCATCAAGTTTTTGGCGCCGCTGCCGGGGAATAGTTATTATTTAGGTTGAATTTTTATTTTATAGGTCTACTCACTAGATTCCTTTCTAGTGAGATTTTTATTTTCTTTTTCTAGGTTTTCTTTAGTCTATCTATTTTCTTCGTTTCTTTGTTCGTAACCATTACCATTCGACATCATGGAAGATGGTAATATCCATGATCCCAACAACCCACCACCACAACAACCACCACCACCTCCTAGAGCCCGTACTTTAGGAGAGTACTCCCGTCCTAGCCACCATGGCTATCGAAACACCATTGAGCTCACTCAAGGAGCCAATGTCACTCCCTTGCGATCCGACACCATCCGGTTGGTGCAAAGCGGATGCGCATTCCATGGACTTCGTTCTGAAGATCCTAATCAACATCTCAAGGACTTTCTCAAAATTGTTGATTCTATAGACCTTGATGTTGCCACTCGTGAGACGACCCGATTGCGTCTCTTTCAATTCTATCTGCGGGACCAAGCTAGTCAATGGCTAGAGCGTCAACCCGTAGGATCCATCACCTCTTGGGATGATCTCACCACTCGTTTCCTTGCTCCGATTTTCCCACCGGGAAGAACTACCAAGCTAAGGAAGGATATCTTGATGTTTGAACAACGTCGAGGCGAAACCCTCTATGGGGCATGGATTCGATTCAAGGACTTACTCCAAAAAGTCCCTCATCATGGCATAAATCTCTGGCTTCAAATCCAAATCTTCTATGACCATGTTGATTACCACACCAAGCGTGCCATCGATCGAGCCGCCGGGGGCAGATTGCGCGACAAAAGCGCCGAGGAATCATGGGAGATCATTGATGAGCTTGCATCCGACGATGATGAATTGTGGCAAGTCTCCCACGACGTACGCTCGGCGGTCAAGACATATTCATCGCCCGATACAGCCAATCAAATCACTGAGGAAAGCGTTAGTGAACTTCAGAAAAGGGTTGCATATCTTATGGAAAAGCAAAAGAGACCCTTAAGTCCACAAAAAGCAACGATTAACTCGGTCTCAAGCGTTAAGCAAATACCATTGTCCGAATCACCCCGTAGGGAAAATACTAAACCCTTCCATAAACACGCTCAACCCAATTCACCACCTCAGGAACTTAGTCCAACATTCGAAGCTCGAATGAGAGAATACATGTCAAAACACTCCGAACGGTTGGCAAAATTTGAGGAAGCCGTCTACAAACAGAAGGAGGAAATGGAAGAGAAGATGGCGGAGATGATGAACCTTTTGAAAGAATACACAAATACAAAAGCTCCTAAAAATGTGCTAGTGCGAAATGATGTTGAAGTTCTCAACACTAAATGTGTTAATGCCGTCCCCGTCGCCCAAGAGAGCGAAAATGATGGAAGAGGGAAGTTGATAACTATGGAAGTTAACAAAATTGACCTCGTCCCACTTAATGACGGAAACACTAATGCCTACACATGCAATTCCGACATGGGAAAGGAGGCGCCCACTGAGGAGCGCCAATTGGAAGAACCACCAAAGTCACAACAAGTGAGGCATTACTTGAAGCACGAAATAAACAAGGCAACCATAAACGATTGGGTGGGAAACTATCGACGTACTCATCTACCCAACAAGGAGTCCAAGAGGATGGAACCGGATGATGAATCCGACACATTACCCGGAGGGCAGTTGTATGAGTGCCTCATAAGACAAAAGTTAGTGGAAAAGCAAGAATTCTACGGGGTCTTCGAAATACCATGCAGCATTGGAAAACTCAAGTATCTGGATGCGGTAGCTAACCAAGGTTCCGACGTAAATTTGATGCCTTTATCCGTTTATGTCCAGTTAACCGACGACTGCCATCCATCACCCGTACTAAACTCTCCTTTGCAAAACATTCTTATGAGTACCCGTTAGGAATTGCGGAAGATGTGTTGGTCAACGTTGCCGGATTCCTGTATCCGGTCGACTTCATGATTATTGAAAGAAATGACATGAATATGCCAATAATCCTTGGGGCACCCTTTCTCGCGACCACTAGGGCACAAATCAACTACGAAAAAAGTACCATCCAAATGAAGAAGGGGAAGAAAACAATAAACTTCCCAACGATCCCACGTCATATACGAGATGTTGCTCTACAAAAGAAGATGGAGGCGAACCCCAATATAATCTGTGGTAAGGTTTGAGAGAAAATCCGTGCATGGGAGGCAAGGATTAAGAATTACAATGAAATGAAGATTAGAGAATGTAAAGGTGGAGATAACGACTATATTGAGGCTGATGAGCAGACCCATAACCCAGTTGAATTAACAAAAGGAGACTCAGTGCTCCTAAGGCATTCGGAAACAAAAGCACCTACCGATGAACCAAGTCCCTGGTGGTACGGACCATTCACAATTAAAAGTATACACCAAGATGGGGTAGTAAGCTTGACCAGTAAGGGAGGAGGTGAAGTGATAGCGAATGTCGAGCGATTGAGACACCACCACCCTGATAACAGGGATTATATCTATCAGGGATACGTCATTATGAATGATGGAATCACGTAATGTACGTGACTTTGAGTCTAGCTACAAGACTCGTTAATAAAGAAAAGCGCTTCTTGGGAGGCAACCCAAGTTTTATTTGCTTTGTGTGTTTATTTATTTGTTTGTTTGATTTTATTTGTTTCCGTATATATGTTTAAATTTTATTATTATTGATTCATGTTCAAAAACTAATTTGTGAAAATGCTTTATCTTGTTTTTAACTTCGTCTTAACTACATATAAAGGTATTTTGCAAAAGTTAAGTGTAAGGGAAATCTAAATCGGTTTATTAGAACAAATGAACATGAATCGTAATAATAATAAATGAACATACATATTAGTATTTGTTTGAGTCAAATGCTTGTATCGAGTCATAATGATGTTTTGCAGGAATTCCAGGAAGTAAGGTGTAGGTTTTTCCAAAAATTTTCCGAAAACTTAACATGAGAATTCTGTCAGATCATTTCTGACAGCGTCAGGAGTTACAACCTGACGGCGTCAGGTTTAATTTTCTGAAAATTTTTGAAAGTTTTGTTTTCATAAAAAGTTTTTATTAAATCTCTAACTTATAATCTCCAGGAATCTGCAAAATTATCATTCCACGAGCATTATATCCTTATATATAGAGTTTATCCCGCCGATGTTATGCAGGTTTTCGTGTTTGTTTTCTCAGGTTTAACAGGTTATTTTGGACAAGGAAATGTTTTTGATCAAGCTTTTGGCGATGCATTAGTCATGGAGCTTTTACATTCTCTTGGAAGAAGATTTAACCGTGTTACTTCATTATCCACCAAGCGAATCAGGGGAGTATTTGATTTCATTCTTTTACTTTTTTTTCTTTTACATCTTGTTATTTGAACATTGGGGACAATGTTCATCTTAAGTGTAAGGGGGGGTAAAAGTACGATTAGAGAATGCTATTACGCTTGATTTTTGTTTGTTTAATGGTAGATGTGTAATAAAACTGAGATAAATACCTGTTAGGGCAATTTTAGTGCCAAATTTAAAATTTTTTACAACATTTAGGAGTGAAACTTTAGTTCTAATAAGCATCTCACGGATAGGAGTTATATGACTAGCACAAAAACCGTACCACTAAAAAATTTTCCACCCCAAATATGTGAGGTTCGCCCCTAGAATTGGTAGGAAAAGCATTTATGCTATGATGTGTGTACCGGTAGCACTTAGATTCTAGAACTTGCGTTAGGACCATTCCGAGGCCACAAGTGAGACTACATTCGTGTAGTTAGATTTACTACGTGATAAGAGGCATTAGGATTAACCCATTGTTTTACACCTGTGTTTTTGTTATAATTACATTGGCTACATTGGTCAAGTAATTCTCCCACACCCTTTATGTTGTACTCATTTTTAGTACACGATACCCCTAGTACACCCCTCAGAGCCTATCTTTTCGTTTCTAACTTTAAGCATTTTACTTAAAGGAAGAATTTGTTTACACCCCACTTAAATGTACACCCAAATCGCCTTAGCCCACCTTGTATGCACTCATCTTTAGTGCATTATTGTGACAACATTTGTTTAAACCCAAGTTAATTATCTAATTGATTACATGGTTGCTAAGTCGAGTCATATCCTTGTACATATTGTTTTGGGACGATTGGGACTCATGGGTAAAGTACTAGTGTAATGGAGTAATGGGGAAGAACATCATTTATTACCCCCATATGTGCTAAATATTTTAAAAAAGTACTCCAAGTTTTTCAATTTTCTTAATTCGAGCCATTAGAATAGTTAATTGTAAAGTTATGTAAAAGTTCAAGTGTAAGGGGAATGCAACGCCCCTATGATGTATTATTTTGGATGGTAGGGCAAGAGTGTATGAAAATATATATATATATATATATATATATATATATATATATATATATATATATATTCAAGAAAAATACAAAAAAATGAGAAAAAGAAAAGTAGAAAAATCATACGGACTACCATCCCGTTTCATTTTATGTTTATTTTATGTTTTTGTTATTTTCGTTCATTAGCTTAAATCGAGTCGACTCTTGGCTTAGCAACATTGTATAGTACATGTAATTAATCAAGATCTTTAACTCGCCACCAGTAAAATATCCTTTATCCAACAAAACCGTGTTTATCATATCCCTACACCTAACGTTATAACCCATTTAAAAGCCCTCTTTGATAGTTTATCTTAGGTGCTTACGCCTAGTGGAGGAGGTTTTCGATCCTTTCCCAAGCCTATGGTAATCTATTTGCTATGACAGGTAGTGAGAGATATTTTCCGTTTTCATTTATGAGATTTATTTTGATGACACTTGAGAGATGTGAGTATCTAAACACTACTTGTGAGGTGCTAGTTTGTAATCTCCGTGCTTATTATGATTAAAGTGGAATGATTATTTGTTGCAATTACTTTTATATTAGCATTAAATGACCCCTAACTTGTATTTTGATTAGAATAAAAGCACATTTGCTTGAGGACAAGCAAATCTCAAGTGTAAGGGTATTTGATGAAGCGAAAAGTGTACCGCTTTTAAGGGGTCATTTAAGCCCTAAATCGTATTTATTTGATCAAATATCGCCCTAAATCGTTCCTTTTGTCATTTTAGGTACTTTTGAGAAGAAATCTGGAAAAGGAAGCATTTTGGACGTTTTTGGAGCATAAAAGTGAAGAAAACGACAAAGTCTCAAAATCGGCTGAAAATTACCTTTGACGGCGTCAGGATTATCCCCAGACGGCGTCATGGCTTGGCAAGAAAAAGGTGGATGTGAAAATTACTCATGATAAGCCAGAGAAATTTGCATGGGAATTCTGACGGCGTCACCCTTTGGAGTGATCAAGGTCGTCACGGCTTAATTTAAAGAGGGACGGCGTCACGCCTAATTCTGACGGCGTCAAGCCTTGATAAGCCAGAACGGATTTTGGAGAGCTAAAGAGGGACGGCGTCAAGAAGGCCATCCGAGAACCCTAAAAGCCACGATGTGACGGCGTCACACTCCATAACGTGACGCCGTCAGATCTGAAAGTCTATATATAGTTTTGCAATTTTTTTGTCATTAGTGTGGAACTTATTGGGGAACTTTGTGTGTGAAAACCCTAAGACGATTTTAGCAGCTTTTTCAAGGCTTTTTGCCTTGAGATCTTCCATGTTACATTGAAGATAAGTTATCAATTAATCATTCAATATGTCTATGTGTTGTTTGATTCTATCTTGTTCTTGTCTTTTGTTTAACATGCTAGGCTAGATTTATCTTGTGTTTGCTTAGATCTAATGAAACCTAGCTATTGATTATTGGTTATTAGTGTGTTATTAGTTGTATTGGATGATTGTTTATCTATGTTAGGCTTAAGAAAACTGGCTAACTTCCTATTCGGTAACTTGCTTGAACGTCTTAAGAAACATGAACCAATGCGTACTAAAGGTTTTTATGGTTGTATTTAATGCACAAGCGAATTCTAGTGATCCCATGTTAGGAGCTTCCTAGCCGGCTCGACATAGGAGTGAAGTAGGAGCTTGTAGAGTTGGGGAAGTACGTACGCCACCCCACGAATGGTATTAAGGAATACACCCGTCATCCACGCAATTAATACACACTAATCAACCGGTAAAAGATAGTTAGGGAGTAAGGAAATCTAAGTAAACACATTTTTCTCCACATAAATTTCACCACCTTTTCATTTTCAGTTATTTTATTTTATTTGCATTCGTAGTTATTTGGGTTAGTTGACTAGCAACTAATTCCGCCCACTCTTTCAAACCCGAGATTTTACTTGCTTTCATAAAAAATATAAAAACATAAAAAATAATCTTCTCTCACCCTTAGACCTATTAGAGTAGTTTTTCATACCTAACGAACACTATTCCCTGTGGAGAACGATCAATCCCCCGTACTTACCACTACACTATACTACATCGGTCAGGTACACTGCCTGGTGGGGTTGTAAGCCTCTTGAGATCCCTTGAGAGGTAAAACCTGTTGTAAGGTTGCAAAACCACGCATCAGCCGTATCCTCTGCGGGCCTGACTGACTCGACACAGAACAGAATAGTAAAAATTTTCCGGGTTGTCTCCCGGTCAGCACTTGTCTTTATTCCAGAGTCTTCAAGTTAGACTCACGTTCAGCTCTTTAATATCGATCATTGAAGGAGTCGGAAACATCGCGCTCCCTCATCGCCAATTCAGTAATATTGAACACACCTTGCTCGTCCTTAATTTCCACACCATTCTTCTTTAATATCTGTATAAACAAAGTTCTGTCCCTTTCGGGCAGAGATGACAAAATGATAGACGGGAAATTCTTATTATCATAAAGGCATAAATAAGCAAGGTGGGGTGGTAGTTCAATAAACACATCATTATTCAAATTCGTATGCTCAACTATCCTCCTACGTTTGTTAATTACAACGCAATCATACCACTCATCATCAGAATCATTAACAATATCGCGCCTAAGTTCGGTAGGTACATTAAGGTCAATAAATTCCTCAAAGTTCTCATGATTAGGATTAGTTGAGTTGTTTTGAATCAATGTTTCTCCCATGAGCCTAGCTTCAAGATCGAGGTCCATACGCTCTCTTAATCCTAGCACATAGACGCCTCTAATTATGCTTTTAACAGGATCTTGGTACTTATAGACTAGTTTATTATTCCCTACCCTTAATGAGATTTTTCTTTTAAACACATCAATCTTAGCATGGGCAGTAGACAAGAAAGGTCTTCCAAGGATTAAAGGAATCTTAACATCCTCGGGCATATCTAATATAACAAAGTCTACAGGGAAAATAAACTTCTCAATCTTAACTAGCACATCATTAGCAATCCCTTCAGGTCGTTTTACCGTTTTATCAGCCAATTCAATAAGCAACTTAGTTGGTGCTAATTTTCCTAGTCTTAGGGTAGTGAATGTCTTAAGGGGCATTACACTAACACTAGCTCCTAAGTCAGCTAACACATTATTGAAAGAACACATTATTGAAAGATATATCATTAATTGAACAAGGTAAAGTAAAACTTCCTGGGTCTTTTTCTTTATGAGGCAAGGCATTTAAGTCGGTTGCAGAGCTCTCTTCTTTCATTGTAGCCTTGATCTCCTCTTCAATCTTTGTCTTCTCTTTTAGTAGTCTCCTTAAACTGATTGAAGAATTAAAGAAAAATTCGGGTCTTGCACCATCATTACCATTCATCAGTCTTCTAGGAAAAGGAATGTTAGGAGTGACTTCTTTAGTGGTGCTTATGGCCTTGACATGATCTCTTGGGTTGGTTTCAGTTGAGCTAGGTAAACTTCCATATCCCCTTTCTTGAAGAACTTTGCTCATTTGACCAATTTGTTGTTCCAATGCTTTGATCGAAGCTCCTTGATTTCTTGTAATAGTGTCCGTTGAAGCTCGGATTTCTTTGATCATAGCAGTATTCTCTTCAAGTCTTTTAGTAGCATTGGCCATAATTTGCTTTAGAGTGTCATCTAAAGTCTGCCTCCTTTCTTGATAAGCGGGATTAAAGTTGTTCTTTTGATAGAATCCTGGGGTGGCTTCCCTAAATCTTCCTGAAGGTCGGAATGGTTGTCCAAATTGGGTGTAATATGCTTCTTCAAACGTCTCACTTTCATTCTTATTCGGGCAATCTTTAGTGTAGTGAGGTCCTTCGCACTTTTCACATCCAGCTTGGGCAGCATACACTTTTTCATCACGCTTCTTCATCTCTCTACTAATTTTATCCAATTGAGCTTGAATAGCAGCAAACCCGTCAAAATTAGTGCTGCTCTTAGATCTAGTAGAGGTCCCATCGTGCCATTTTTGAGAATGATCAGCAGCTTCTTGGATAGCTTTCCTAGCATTAGCTGCACTCATTTGAGGCACAGCTCCCTTAGCGTCCAAGATTTGTCTAGTAGGCACGTCCAATCCTTGATAAAACAATATTATCTCCTGCATAGGGGTTAGATAGTGTTGAGGACATTTTATCAGTAAATCTTTAAATCGTTCCCAAGCTTGATAAAGAGTTTCATCAGGCTCTTGCTTGAAACTGTTGATAGCCTCCATCTTTTTAGCGGTTTTAGCAGGTGGACAATATCTCTTCAGGAATTTGCTCTTCAAATCTTCCCATGTAGTGATTGAACTAGCAGGTTCATTCCTTAGCCACTTGTTAGCAGCTCCTTTTAGCGATATTGGAAAGATTCTTAGCATGAGTTGATCGTCAGTGACTCCTTCTGAAGTAAAAAAATCCGCAATCTCGAGGACCTTTTCAACATGCTCATTAGCATCCTCATGTTCCGATCCACTGAAAGCATTTTCTCTTAGCTCCTTGAGAAACTGACCCTTCAATTCAAACTTTGACTTATCATCAAACTTTGGTCTAGCAACTCCTGAAGTGTAATCAGCACGGGTTTTGTTCATGTATTCCTCCATAGTTGTGTTTTCCGCCATTGTTTCTGTTTCTACTTCCTCTTTCTCTTCAGAAAAATAATCAAGCTCGAATGAACTTGAAATATCAAAACTTTTTGTGTTGAAAAGTCTTTTAAGCGAATGAAAGGCTCGTTCAGGATCGTCGAAAGGTGTAATCAAGTTCTTCGTAGAACTCCTGGTCATGCACTTCCTGAAACTATCACAAAAGCATCAGTAGGGTATGTTCAAGAAAGTAATATATCAGAAAATCAACAACGAAAACGGAATACGAAAAATTAAAGTTGATGATATTTGCAGACGATGCGCCGTATCCAAAAAGTTGGATACGCCGTATCTTATAATCGTTAAAATTCAATCAGACTTTATTCAGAAAATAGATACGCCGCTTAGAATTTTCGAATGCGCAGTATCAGTTTTAATTATCAAAAATCAATATACTTATTAAAATTATATGCGTCGTATTAACAAAAGTTAATGCGCCGTATTTTCGTTACGTTTCAAAATACAAGATTTTTGATTCAGAAGATACGCCGTATCGACAAAAATCGATGCGTCGTATCTGTTTAATAATTCAAAAACTGTTTTTAATTAAAATAATAAATACGCCGTATCTGCTAAAGCAGATGCGTCGTATGGCGTTATCGTTTAGAAAATTTTTTTATTAAAAATAGATACGCCGTATCTTGGGGAAAGATGTGTCGTATCGAATTAATTAAACGCGTTGTATTTTATAAAAATTAAACGCAATACTCCGTATCTATGAAAATAGATGCGCCGTATCGTTTATATTAGCTCAGTACAACGATAGCAGAATACAGAAAATACGAAAAATAAAAACAAAAATAAACACAAACGAAAATAAACAAAAACAAAAACACAGAAAAACAGAAAATATGCAAAATAATACAATGAATGCAATTAATCTAATACACAACTCGGTTAGCGGTTAAAATCTAAAAAATTAAAAAGAAAAACCTAATTAAAATACTAATCAAATTAAATGATAATAACAATTCACTCCCCGGCAACGGCGCCAAAAACTTGATGCGCGTGTGCGTATGCTCTAATTTATACCCACGGTATGTCGTTGTGGTTTTAGCAGTATTCAAGTTTTAAATTTATATTTTGCCGACTTATCAATAACACACACACTTTAACGAGCAGTGTACCTGGTCAGTATGAATATAATGGTATGTAGAGTGTCGATCACTAAGAGTGGAACGTATTATCTAGTTATCCTAATCAGTATTTTAATATCTTAAGTTAGCTATACAACCTAATCTAACGCAAGGGGGTTCAGCCTGAGAGACTGGCACGGTTTGGTTATAATTAAAGGTAAATTAAACTAATAGGCACGAATCAGCGAATAGCACACACGTACACAGATAAATACTCGAGACAATAAGAAGACCTGTCCTGATAGTTAAGTAGCTTGTCACTTGTTTTATTGCTAGTTTTATATGAAGTGTGTAGTTCGATGCGACGCACCGAGATTAAGTCCTTTCTCGTTGGTTCTAATCTTATCGGCGAGTAAACCCTTAATGATTACTTATGACTATCTTATTTATCTTTCTTCCTACTTTTCTACAGACGATAGAATGCATAGGCGATCTAATAAATAGGCGAGGGCAGAGGCATGGCGACCCGATCAACGCTCAGCTAGACACAGAGGTTATCAATGCACTAATAAAAGTCACCAAAGACATCAACATATAAACTTTAATTAATGGGAAAGCAGTTTTAAGGGAGTGCAACCTTTCCGTTGTCACATTACACAAGCCACCAATCCTGATGAATTAAAGTGTACTAATACAATAAAACAAAACTACTTAATGAATTGAATACATGCAGGACCTTCTTACAGCTCTTGTATCTTCGTTCAAGGTGTGTCTTGTGCTGCTACTTCGACTGAATTCGTCCTAGGGTTTCTGTCTTCTCGTACTTAACTAAATGTCGAACTAGGCTCTCGAAATTCGTCTGGTCTTGGGGTATTTATAGTTTCTGTCTGAGGGTTAGATGCGGCGCATTGACTTAACTTCGCGTGGGGTCCAAGATTAATATATTCAGGAATATTCGTACACCGCCAGAAGATGCGGCGTAACTCCATTTTTAGATGCGGCGCATGTCCTTGCTGTCTTGGATAATATCTTGTGAAATCTTGATAGTGATGCGCCGTATGTAATAAGCAAGATGCGGCGTATCTGGAGCAGAATGTCTTGATCTTGTACATTTCAGTAGACTCTTAACTTCTTGCTTGTTTTGCTCCATAATTAGTCCAAAATCGCCAAGTTTCACATAATACTTGTTTTTACCTGAGAATTACAAAAGTAAACATTAACGTATCAATTCTCACAGATAATATAATAAAACAAGTCAAATAAATAGGATAAATGACGGTAATAAAATGTACTTATTTGAGTTCATCAATCTCCTTAATCACGGATTGTTGTTCCCTCCAATGTGCACTCTGTAAATCAACCACAAGAACAGAAAGGAAAAAGTCGGCTAAAATGTCAAAACGGCTAAGAGTTTGGACATGGAATGTCAAGTGATCACGGAGTTTATTTGGCATCCCTTATTTGAGATTGAAGTGGGTTTCACGAAGGCTTCTACTTATTTCATCATCGAGACTTCATCTATCGATTGATGACTTGCTTGAAGTTATAAAATTTATGATTAGGACTTGGATTATCTAGTTATACCCGATGTAAGGAGTTACATTGTAGTTCTCACGAGTTATAGCTATCACTTCAAGGAGTTACATTGTAGTGCTCAGTGTCACACGCAGATGCAGACGTGGATAGTCTCAAGAGGTGTTGTACTTGCTTTGGCTCTTAGTTGAGTATATAAGGGTACTTAGGGGTTTTCTTCTGCATCGTTCTTCAATCAACAACAGTGCAAGCTTAAGTAATAAATTTGGGGAATTCTTCGTCAGTTTCAAGTTTCGTATATCGGGTTTACTTCACCAAGTGGTCTCAGCAATAGCCGACAGAACATAAGGGTTGATAAAGATAGTCAGAGAGCATTTCAGTAGCTGTTGATTCTAACAGGATACATTTGAGCCAAGTTTGTTCTTCTCACAAGATTTCAAGTATATGTGCGTAAAATGTGTTGCTGATTCTGAGGTATCAAAACCAGCATGGGGGAAGGAGACATACATCAGAATGCACAACGAGTACACGTGATGAACTTTATACTTCTTCTTAGTTGAAGTTATTCCGGGAAGACAAATGTCATGACCGCAAAGAAAATCAGTGTCTTTACTCATGGCTTTTGGTGTATTATTCCAACTACATGGGGGAAGAGATGTAAGAAACAGTTTCCGATGATAAAAGAGGTTCACAATGGCAATTTCCTGAAGGGAGAAAAGGGGATTTTTCGGGTCTTAATTGATCTTGATGTTACGTTTTCGTCTTCATTTATGGGATTGAGTGTGTGCTTCGGGTTTTTGGGCTTCATACAATGAGACTGATTGCATTACTTCAACTACTTGGGGGAAGTGGTCTCTGGATACTTTTGGTATGCATTACTTCAGACTTTAGCGGGTAGAAAAGTGAGAAGAATTATTTAAGTGTGAGATGATACACTGCTGATCTATTTTAGGATCCCCCGAACAGTTTCCGCTGTACACTTACCTTATGTAAGCTTGAAAGAGGGCTTTGAAACTGCTCAAAAGAAGATTGTCGGTTTGGGGGGAAGCTATCAAAGCTTCACAATTGAGAAGGCTCAAGTTCAGACGATTATTCAGGAGCCTCGAAAGCTTTCGGTATTCATGTCAACATTTTCTTAAATTGATTAATATACTTTGTACATATCTTATACCAAAATATAAATAGAAAATTATATAAAACCAAAATGTAAATAGAAAAATATAAAACCAAGAAAAACCATAAAAAATCAGAAAAATAGAAAATACCAAAAATAATTTTTCAAGGCATGTCTTCTGGTATCGATAACATTTACGGTCCTAGAAATGTCATTCAATAATGACACGGGTCTTTAAATGAAGTTCGAACAGAAGTTCAAAAAGGTTTTTCAAAACATGCCTAAATGGCTTGCTATTATTTCAGATATGCAACCCGGTTTTTCAAAATGAGGAAAGCACGTCGGCAAAAAGACGGTTGTTCCTAACAACGGGTGAAGTTCACCCGGGCATGGATTACTTCATATCCGTGCATCCCCGATTTAATGTACGCTTCAGTGCATTATTTCTTGTAAAAGAAGAGAAATCTTCTTTGTATGCAAATAACTTTCCTTCTATGATTCTTCTGAAAATTATTTGTGAGACACATGGTGGTAACGTGTTGTTTGAAATTCTTTCAGACATGGATTGTTCTTAAAATTTGTCACTCAATCAATGACTATAGCTCGTTAACTCGAATACGGGTCATTGATTGAGGGGGAGAGTGATTTCAAATTTTATATCATCAAACGGGTTTCTTGGTTAACTCATAATTATTAGAAAAGGTTTTGTAGTTAATGGGGTATTAGTTGAAGAGGAACTTACTAAGCTTTATATCTAATGGCCAAATGTGTTAGTTGTTAGAAAGATTAGGGCATTATGTGCAATTTGTGTATAGTTTCCTAGCTTTATGTAACTAGAAGGCCCATTTGTGTCACTTTGGAATCCTCGTTTAATCCCCTAAATTCTTTAAAACTCAAAATCTAAAAGAAGTTAGAAAACCCATTGTGTTTGATGTTCTTGAATCCTCCACAGGCATTTGTATGAGCTAAGTGAATGAGTTTCAAATGTTGATTGACTTTTGTTAGTCGATAGCTATTTAATTGTTGTTGATTTAGTGCATGTGCTCTCAGGATATGCTTAGGTATGTAGCTATCATGTTAGAATCTTGTCCCTAAGATCCTGAGTTGAATGTTGAAATATGAGTGAATTGCCATGTTCATGATTGCTGATTGCTCTTCATGCTAGATAGCGGTTTGATATATTTCCTGACTGTGGTTTGATTATGAGATGAATATGGTATTGTGAGTAGGCAAGCTGCTACGTGGTAGCTGTTAATGAAGAATGAATCTGTATGTATGTATATCTGTGTTGATATTCTTATGCAGATTCCATGGCCGATATGAATGTGCCTGCTCCCGCTCTAACCATTTGATCAGATGTTCAAACTCTATTGACTGGCTCTGAATTCACCACAACAACAACATCAGCAACAACAACAACAACACTGTCTTCACCACCTTCATTTCAACAAAGCATTACTTATTCTGGTCTCGCCAAGTGGGGAACTACAATACTTGGGAAGTTTTTTTGGTGGATGGATAATTGATGCTGACTACTAACTCCCTCAGGGAAGCGAATGATCACATCATCTGTGCGTAAAAGGTCAACATCATTTGTGTCGTAACGATTATCTTTGTACATCATAAGTAGTGAATAAACATTTATTGTTATGTGTCAGGGTATGATTTTTTGTTAAATTCAAATCTTCCAAACCTATCATACTTGACACTAACACACTCCATCACATATTGAGGGGGAGCATCGTCATATTCCATTATCAGAATATATGTTAAACCTGACCACATTTTCTCCCATATTTTCTAAACTTATTTAAATCAAGGGATCACAAATCTCAAAAGGTTTGAAATTTTTGATCGGGGGAGAGAATGTGATTTAAATATAAAATCTGATAAAATGTGATCTTTTGGACTCATGTGTAGGCCCCCAAATATGTGCTAAACTCTTTCGTATATCGATGCACATATTGAGGGAGAGCAAATGGTTTATGATGGCATGGAAGAATACCAAAGACCGACCAACCTTATTTTAATGCACTGGAGTTATAAGGATGGTGAGGTTAGGTATTAGTTCCCATGATCCAGCAAGAACCGGAGGGATCTTTCCAGGGACAATCCTATAGTTAGAATAGAAGTCCTTAGGAATGATTAAAAAGGAGAAAAGTGAGGATAAGGGAAAAGTGCCGACTAAGATGGAGCTAGTACTAGAACAAACCCAACAAGGTACTAGTGGTGAAGTCTCGGTAAGCACTGAAGGGGTTGAAGAATGAAAAAGAAATGTAAAGATAAAGGGTGAAAAAAAAGAAGCCCTCCTTACACTCTAGGCAGAAACCGGGTCAATACATATGCTGTCAGAATCACTTAGTTGATTGCTGACATTGAAGTCAAAGTATCATGGACCCAGTGATACGCTGCACAACCCTCCCTAGCCACTCAAGGTCCCTCAAAGGACTCTTGTTTTATTTGTCACGGAGATCAATACATTTCTATCGTTTCTCTCACTCCGAGTTAGACGATATTGAAAAAGTGGCAGTCCTCTCCAGCCTCCGGTCACTAAATCAAAACGCACTATTGAGTCTAGAGCCAAGAGGTCATCCATAAATCTCATTAGGACACACTTCCAATATGCTTGTTGTTTCATACACTGTAAAAAGTAAGAAAATATATGTTAAAGAGTCCTACGCATTATCCTTGTGGTATTACCATAACATCCGAGTGATACGAAAGTATTCACAATGAAGATGGAAATCCTTCTAGAGCCAACATCAAACAAGCTCTTGGTAGGTGACATGTGAGATCCTTCATGGATCAAATTTGTGACAACTGGAAAGAAACGATGGGGCGATTCACATTTGAATCAAACTTGTTCCAGGAAATGGATTGACGGATGCTTTTGGAAAACCTTTTAATGTGCTCACCAACTGAGTTTCGAGCACATTGATTGTGAAAATTTTCAAACAAAAGTGTTTACGACAGAAATGTGATTCAATTTATAAAACCCTCGTCGTGTTGCATAAAATGTTTATCTAGTGACACGCGAGTGATCTTTCTAATCAATTTCTCATCAATCAGTGGGTATTTAATTCACTGATTCACTCTACCGTGCTGTCTACTTTGAGACGTTCCGGTAGGGGTGTTATCGGGTCGGGTTATCGGGTTTGTCGGGTTGGGTTGAGTCGGGTTTTGAGTTTTAAAAAAGTCACCTACAACCCAACCCGATAAGAAATCGGGTTATCGGGTTCGGGTGTTATCGGGTCGGGTGATTCGGGTTGTCGGGTTAAAGACACCAATTTGTGGGTTATAACAGTGTGCTTAAATGTAGTTGTATTGAATGGATTAAATGAAACACCAATATATTTCTTGAAGTTGGGGAATACTATCTGATTCAAAACTGTACAGAAGAGTGGACTAGATGTATCTGATTCAAAAATAATTTATGCAATGTCAGCTGAAGGCATGTTTTTTCTGCAGTCTGCTAAATGTAAAACTAGCTAATTATCTACGTCTTTATTTACTGATTGTCATTTATATGTTTTTGTTGTCGAAGTTGTAAATTGTGCAAATCGTTTTAAAGATTCATATCCAAACGCCTGCGTATTTTACCAATCATGAGTTCATGTAACGCCGTATATGAGATATTATCAAGTAAACAAATTGTAACTGAAACGCAGTATAAGAAATATTGCCAAGATTATGAATAAGTCGTTTCTAGTTATTCAAGCTTATGAATCAGATTGTTTTAACTGGAAACTCGTACATATGAGTTTCCATATAACAACACAGGTCAATGTCTATGGTAATAAAAAAAGAACATGCATCCTACTTGTATTAAAAAGTAATAACTAAAAAATCAAAAAGTGATTGTCGGGTCTTATCGGGTTGACCTGATAACCTGATAGCATTATTTATTTAACCCTAACCCGACCCGATAACACTATCGGGTTATCGGGTTCGGGTCAAAACAACCCGGCAAGATTTTTCGACCCGATTTGACCCGACCCGACAAGCCTTATCGGGTTTGGGTTCGGGTCGGGTCAACCCGACCCTACTGACACCCCTACGTTCCGGTATGAGAACATGCTTAGTATGATGATTCTGACAATAATTTGTTGGAAGACTCATTACTACAAGCTGGAAATTCCTATCAAAGAGAATCTTCTTTAAAGAGGATTCTACCTGATCACAGGTCGGTCTTCACAGAACCGAAGGTTAATCCAACCACATTGAACGAATGACAAAGCCGTATTCGTTCTCCAACTTTATTGCTAACTGTTTTATTTCAGATTCATATAAAGATGGCGATGGTGGTTCCTGAATCCAGTAGAGACGTGTCAATCCACACTCCATGCTCACACTTACAAATCATTATCAAAGACATCATGATAGTTGAAAGATCTACAACACAGCTTCCGCAACTCTGATAAAAGCTATCATGATCCATAAAAGTGTGAGCATGCGAGTTCAACGATCACAACATATCACATGAAGGCAATATTACAACGGATGAGCTTGGAGATTTACGGTGACTGATGATCTCAAAGAATGCTCAAAGATCACAACTTCACACAGAGACGATGCTGAAACAAGATGACTAGAAGACATATGTTGGATGATATCATCGAAGAATCTTCAAAGATCATCCAAGACAAAAGATTAGTCGTCAAAAGAGTTTACTGCTGAAAGTGCAAAGTTTCAAGACTTTGAAGAATCAAGACTACGAGCTAGGAATTTACAATCATGTAATAGAATGCTAGAATTCAAAATATTATTTCCGGGGTGACCTCCCTTAGGGGGAGATTGTTAGGAATATAAATATTCATATGAAGACTCGGTCACCCCGAGTAGCTATTTAGCATTTATGTAGCTCGTAGGCTTATTATTATTATTATTATTATTATTATTAATTATTATTATTATTATTATTATTATTATTATTATTATTATTATTATTATTTTATTATTATTTTATTATTTTTTTTTATTATTTTTTTTAATTATAAAACGTCACTTCATTAGAAGAAAATAGGATTTACAAGAAATTAGAGGGGAGCCGAGATACTAACTGGGCTCCCACTCCTCTAGCTATTGCAAAGCTAATCCTATTAAAAATATAAGCAGCGGCTCGCGATCCGATGTCTTGAGTTACGGAGAACCTTCAGATCCGTTTCAGTAGGGTTGCTGCATCCTCCCCAAGTTCCCCCAAGGAAGAGAATGAAAAGGGAAGAAACCCATATCCAATGTCGGCACATTTGCTCTCATATTTGACACGCTTGCGTTGTGCTGCTTCAACCACTATTCGTCCTGGCACAAAATCGATCATTCCTGATTGCGTCAAAGGAGACGACCCTGTCAAATCGACACACAAATCCTGCCCACCATCCCAAGAATAGAGCAATACATCAGCTGGGCGTAAGCTTTGGTCTCTTTCTCCACAAAGGCCAATGTCAACCTATTTGCGAGCCGAGATCCCTGTCCGAGAGCAAATATCAGCAAGAGTGTCGCGCACCACATTGTGCCGGTGCTTAATACCAATAATACCAGCACAGGACACAGCATGATCACCGTAAATGTCAACCGCAAATACCCTGGAACAAGCAGAGCACAGCATCTGGACCGAGAACAGGGGGACACCCAGGCGGTAGCATAAAACACACCAGTAAGTCCTAGCGTTCATAGTCTGCCCCAACCCAGATATCGGGGACACCCTAAGCCAATCAGAGGTGTAGTCTTCTCGTTGCGATCTCCAAAGCGCTGTCTGTCGAGCGGATAGGCCAAAGGTGGATTCAGCCGTTTTAGCAACACGTGTGAAATATATATCTGCCAATTTCTTCATAAGTTTGGGGGCAGCGATCTCATTCGGGTTACTTAAGAGGTCGAACTCCATTTTCGCGTTAAAAGTACACAGAGCGTCATTGAAGGAAGATCCATGATTTGCTATGCCCGACTGTTGGAGGAGCTTAGCCTGTAAGCTAGCAGATTGGAGTCTAGATGCAAGAAAAGCATAATTCAAGACATCAACTGCAGAATATACGCCAAGCCCCCTAAACTCAAACGGAAGCGTGACCAATCTCCATTGCCAATCCCCAAACTCAGGTCCAGAAGCAGTGACAATACGTTCCAAAGAGGAACGAAGCGCCGCATCAAACGAAGTCTGGGCACCCTCAAAGACCCGGGGAGAACATGTGCGCATAGAGAAGTATAACTTTGAAATACCGGCACAAGTCCGAAGAAGGAGCAACTCACATTGAGGATCATTAAGCCTAGCAACGGCATCCATAAGCTCGATGGTTTTAGAAACCCTTTTCATAGCAAGCCCACTACTAAACTCAAAGTCCACGCTAGCTGGCCCACCCAATAATTTAACACCACGTAAAGGGCGAGCAATATTAGGCGGAAAGACACCTGCGAGCCTGCTTCTGGGGTCCTCGGTTGGCCAAAAAACCTCAGTTTTATCCACGTTAAGGTGCAAGCCATGACTAGGTCCATCTGACATAATAAGATCTAAGACCTTCCCCACGACCAGAGTGTCACCAATAATAGTGCCATCATCCAGGTACCACGCTTGGAGAGCAAGATCAAAAGAGTCTCTAATTTTGCGAACCAGGGGGTGTAACACTAAGGCAAAAAGTAGAGGTCCGAGTGGGTCGCCTTGTTGCACCCCTTGGTGCGACCATAAGATGTGCTCCCCATAATAAAGTCTAGCTGGGCTGGAGTAGCAGAATTCCACCCAGCGGGAAATAGCAGGGCAGCGAAGGCGAACCTCCTGTAGCATAACCTCCCGATCCACCAAATTAAAGGCGTTTTTGAAATCCACCAGTAACATCGAAAGACCCACCTTACCCCCACATTCTTCAAGGAACCGATTCACAGCGTGAAGAATAGCCTCCCCTCCTCCAGACACCCCAACGCCGAACTGTAGATCGTTCAAATAGCCATCTAAGGAGTGGCCAATCAAGGAAACACCAATCTTGGATACTAAGCGCTTCCAAATAGTACCCACAGCAATGGGACGGATACCACCTCCTGACTTAATCAGCGGTATGAGGGGAGCACTAGCAATATATTCACCCAACGCCCTAGGGCATTGGCCACCGAGAAACAGATTCACTACTTGGGTGATAGAGGCAATAAATTCATCTGAAACAGCCACAGCAGCACCACTCAAACAGTCCAAAAGGTGTTGGGTACGCAAACCATCTCGACCGCAAGAGGTACCACGGGGGAAACTCCTAATCATATCAAGAACCACAGCAGGAGATGCAATGAGGTTATGATGATCAAGCGGTATATCAGGCCGAGCAGGAGCAGACTTGAAAGGATGTTTAGCTTTTAAATCCTCGAGAGTAGTATCATTATAAGGAGCAACACCTGAAGAAGAAAGAACTCTGACAGCCGCAGAATAATGACCATCACAAATCTTCCTCTTACATTGCTTGATATTACGCTCATCCAAATCCACAGTGTCCTCATCAATATTAGCCCATGTAGGGGAGGGTTCGGCTAAAACCTCTCTAACAAGCTGCAACCTACCCCCAGACGTACCCCAAGAGCGAATGGCATTAGCGATGTATTCTTCTTGGCGTTGGCGTTTAATAGCAGACCTGCACTCCATGTTACTCCTTGGGCAAAAGGTTTTAAGAAGACAGAGAGGCAGGGCTAACAGGCTAACCCAACAGGAAATGTCCTCAGGTGTGCAGATCACCTTATCGAGGGCTCCTCTCAAAACGTGAGAGAATCCCAACCGACACTTTGGGGGGATGGATTTGACCGTGTGCAACCCTTTAGAGAGCAAGGTGTCAAGCAATTGTAGATCGAAACCATCATGTTCCGCCAAAATCGAGTCCTCACCACGAGTAATTTGGATCGAAGAAAGGACTTGTGGTTTGGCAAGATCAAATAACACAAACCTAACAACACCGTCACCACCATCAGGGGGTGGCACAAAATCAGGTCCATGCCGACATTTCAAATGAAAAGTATGCGTCTTAAAACAATTTCCACATAACCAAAGTCCCATACGTTTCAGCGTGACCTCAGCCGCCTCAAAAATGGCAAGATTAGTAGCCAATGAAAGTTTGGTGGTGGCCAACGCATCCCCACAGAAATGACGATCTCGAAGATGAGTGATCAACGAGGTTTTGGTGAGTCCATTTCCATTACCATCCTGACAACCACTTAACCCCGTGAAAGGACAATGAAACCGAATGATTGCCATAGAAAAGATTTGTATGCTAATTTGACTCAAACAAATACGGATATGTATGCTAATTTATTATTATTACGATTCATGTTAATTTGTGTTCTAATAAACCGATTTAGATTTCCCTTACACTTATCTTTTGCAAAATACCTTTATATGTAGTTAAGACGAAGTTAAAAACAACATAAAGCATTTTCACAAATTAGTTTTTAACATGAACCAATAATAATAAAAATTAAACACACATACGGAAACAAATAAAAACAAACAAACAAATAAATAAACACACAAAGCAAATAAAACAAATAAAGCTTGGGTTGCCTCCCAAGAAGCGCTTTTCTTTATTAACGAGTCTTGTAGCTAGACTCAAAGTCACGTACATTACGTGACTCCATCATCGGTCACGGTTCCTAGGCCATTCTCCTTCCCGGTTCTATATTCCGGTCCTAATTTCAAACAATCCTTGTAGAAACCGAATATCCTTTCCATAACATAGTCTACTCCTTTACTTCTATCCTTATCATTCCTATAGTAGACCGCTTGTTTAAGCTCCTTCTCAACATTTGACAAGTGTTGGAATTGTTCTATCTTATATGGCATTTGGTAGCTTACTTCATCGGTCTCATCCTTAAATCTAACTATCCCTAAGGAAGGTTCATAAGTCATTCTAGAGACCTCAACAAATGGTTTTCCAAAAACCACTTGAGTCAAGGATGCATCGACTATTGGGCGGATATCTTCTACAATTACAAAGTCGGTGACATAGGTGAAGTTTCCTACATAAACCGGTAATCCCTTAACTCTTCCCGTGAAGTTACTCATCCAACCCTTGTCAGGGAGCATCCTATACCCAAGTTGATTTTTCATTATCAAGTTGTAGTGGGCTCTAGTCATGATGTTTATGGGCGATCTAAGGTCGATGTAAGCTTTCCACACATGTAGATGTCCGATGTTGCATGGTATGTTGAGATTAGAAGGGTCGCCTATTTCTATGATTGGTCTACCTAGGAAGTATGGTGTCTCGGGGTCATCGAATAAGTTTGTATGATATGCGCGCTCTTCCTTAGTGGGTAGCTTATTGAAGTAGTCCTCATCATTATCTACTTCCTCAATCACACTTGTCCTAACTTCCTTATCAACCTCGACTTTCCTATCCTCATCCTTAGGTTCACTATTATCCTCATTCCTATCAATTGGTTTAATAGTGACAATGTTGACAAAGTGGACGTGTTTGGATGAAGAGGGGTCTTTTACTTGGGGTCCGCTATTTGTGTTCCTAGCGTCCTTATGTGGAGGTGATAACACTTGGTTATGGAGAGCTTTCAACAAGTTGTCAATTTTATTGGTCATCTCCGTTTGTTGTTGTTTGAATTCGGCTTCAAACTTGGCTAAACGAGCTTCTTGAGATGCCCTAAATTGAGACATCAATCCTTCAAAGTTATTGGTACTACCATTGCCAGAAGGATTGTTGTTGAAAGTACGGTTCGAGTAGGAACCGCTTGATTGGAAACGATTAGGTGGGTTGGAAGAATTGGTTTGTTGTGTGTTTTGGTTTTGTTTCCACCTAAGGTTCGGGTGATTTTTCCATGAGGGGTTGTATGAATCACCGTAATGGTTTGGCTCGGGTTTGAAAGTGTACCACTTGTCTCCCGCTCCGTCGGTACGCGAGGATGCGTAGTCCACAAAAGCTTGTTCGGGGAGTTCCATGCAATCACGAGTGTCGTGGGGACCACTACATAATTCACATGAAGAAGTGATTTTGTTCACTTGGTTTGAAGGTTTAGGAGCCTCGTAGGATTTCATGAGAAACTTGACTTGGTCTTCAAGTTCTATGATCCTACGGTCAGAAGTGCTTGAATTGTTCGAAGGCAAAGATATTGCCTTGACCGTTTTATTCAAATCACGGGGATCACTCCAACTTTCGTTGTCATAAAGAGCAAGATCCTCTAGGAGAGCCCATGATTGTTCCGCACTTAGATCACGTAGCTTACCACCGGCCGATTGGTCAATGGTTTGCCTCGTGGAGAGATTGATATGGTCATAGAAGATTTGGACTTGGAGCCAAAGTTCTATGCCATGGTGAGGGACTTTCTGGAGTAAGTCCTTGAATCGAGTCCATGCCTCGTAGAGAGTTTCGCCTTGACGTTGTTGGAACATCAAGATATCATTCCTTAGCTTGGTAGTTCTTCCCGGTGGGAAAAACTGAGCAAGGAAACGAGTGGTGAGATCATCCCAAGAGGTGATGGATCCTGCGGGTTGACGTTCTAGCCACTGACTAGCTTGGTCCCGCAGAGAGAATTGAAAGAGACGCAATCGGGTCGTCTCTCGAGTGGCAACATCAAGGTCTATAGAATCAACGATTTTAAGAAAGTCCTTGAGATGTTGATTAGGATCTTCAGAACGAAGTCCATGGAATGCGCATCCGCTTTGCACCAACCGGATGGTGTCGGATCGCAAGGGTGTGATATTGGCTCCTTGAGTGAGCTCAATGGTGTTTCGATAGCCATGGTGGCTAGGACGGGAGTACTCTCCTAAAGTACGGGCTCTAGGAGGTGGTGGTGGTTGTTGTGGTGGTGGGTTGTGGGGGTTAAGGATATTACCATCTTCCATGATGTCGGACGGTAATGGTTACGAACAAAGACACGAAGAAAATAGATAGACTAAAGAAAACCTAGAAAAATAAAATAAAAATCTCACTAGAAAGGAATCTAGTGAGTAGACCTAATAGAAATAAAAATTCAACCTAAACAATAACTATTCCCCGGCAACGGCGCCAAAAACTTGATTGCGTGGTTTTGTAACCTTACAACAGGTTTTACCTCTCGAGGGATCTCAAGAGGCTTACAACCCCACCAGGCAGTGTACCTGACCGATGTAGTATAGTGTAGTGGTAAGTACGGGGGATTGATCGTTCTCCACAGGGAATAGTGTTCGTTAGGTATGAAAGGCTACTCTAATTAGGCCTAAGGGTTGAGGAAGATTCTTTTTTATGTTTTTATAGTTTTTATGAAAGCAAGTAAAATCTCGGGTTTGAAGGAGTGGGCGGAATTAGTTGCTAGTCAACTAACCCAAAATTACTACGGATGCAAATAAAATAAAATAACAAAAATGAAAATGTGGTGAGAAACTTATGTGTAGAGGAATGTGTTTACTTAGATTTCCTTACTCCCTAACTATCTTTTACCGGTTAATTAGTGTGTATTAGTCGCGTGGATGACGGGTGTATTCCTTAATACCATTCGTGGGGTGGCGTACTTACTTCCCCAACTCTACAAGCTCCTACTTCACTCCTATGTCGAGCCGGCTAGGAAGCTCCTAACATGGGATCACTAGAATTCGCTTGTGCATTAAATACAACCATAAAAACCTTTAGTACGCATTTGGTTCATGTTTCTTAAGACGTTCAAGCAAGTTACCGAATAGGAAGTTAGCCAGTTTTCTTAAGCCTAACATAGATAAACAATCATCCAATACAACTAATAACACACTAACAACCAATAATCAATAGCTAGGTTTCATTAGATCTAAGCAAACACAAGATAAATTTAGCCTAACATGTTAAACAAAAGACAAGAATAAGATAGAATCAAACAACACATAGACATATTGAATGATTAATTGATAACTTATCTTTCAATGAAACATGGAAGATCTCAAGGCAAAAAGCCCTGAAAAAGTAGCTGAATTCGTCCTAGGGTTTTATCCCAAAATTCCACACACTAAGCTCTCCTTAATGACAAAAGATTAGAAAACTATATATAGATTTTTGGATCTGACGGCGTCACCTTATGGAGTGTGACGCCGTCACCTCGCCGCTTCTAGGGTTCTCGGATGACCTTCTTGACGCCGTCCCTCTTTAGCTCTTCAAAAATCCATTCTGGCTTATCAAGGCTTGACGCCGTCGAACCATGAACGTGACGCCGTCCCCTTATGATTTAAGCCGTGACGCCCTTGATCAAGTTAAAGCGTGACGCCGTCAGAATTCACATGCTATTTTCACTGGCTTATCATGAGTAAATTTCACGTCCAACTTTTCTTGCCAAAGCATGACGCCGTCTAGAGTAAATCTTGACGCCGTCAAGAGTAACTTTTAGCCGATTTTTGAGACTTTGCCGTTTTCTTCACTTTAATGCTCCAAAAACGTCCAAAATGCCTCCTTTTCCAGATTTCTCCTCAAAAGTACCTAAAATGACAAAAGGAACGATTTAGGGCAATATTTGATCAAATAAATACGATTTAGGGCTTAAATGACCCCTTAAAAGCGGTACACTTTTCGCCTCATCATCGAAAAGTTGGTGTCGACGTCATGTCGTCGGGACGAGATGTGGCCGACGACATGACGTCGGCTCGGTATAAAAATAGTCGTCGGGGAAAGCCCCGAATGTACTAGTGTAGTGAAAAGAGAAACTATAACTTAGGCATAGAATGTCATGGAATTATCATGCATTTTAAAGAAAAGGTCGAGTTGGATAAAGATTTTTACTTTGCAATGGTCATAAATAAAGATGGCATACTACAAAATGTGTTTTGAGCAGATAGGAGATCAAAAACATCATATTGCCAATTTGGTGACGTTGTTTTTTATTGTAACTTATAGGACACATAAGTTTAGTTTTTCATTTGCACCATTTGTTGGAATGAACCACCATGGTTAGTCTATTCCACCTGGAGTCGCGTAGTTGAAAAATGAGTCCGAAAATATGTTTAAATGGTTATTTGAGCAGTTTTTAAAATGCATGCATGAGTGCTCGCCTGTAGCTCTCATTACAGACCAAGATTTGGCAATGGGTAAAGCAATTTCAAAAGTTTTTCCAAACACGAAACATCGGCATTGTGCATGGCATATTCAAAGGCATGTTTTGGAGCATCTATAACAATTTCGATCTCGATATGATGATTTCGAGGATACATACACTCAATGGGTTAAAAGCCAATATGTTGAAGAATTTGAATCGGGATGCGAGACGCTAAAGGAGAAATATCACATAGAAGATGATAGTTGGTTGGGAAACATGTTCAAGTTGAGTCGTCGTTGGGTGAAAGCATATCTTAAAGATACATTTCTTTCCGGCATGACAACCAGTGGAAGGACTGAAAGTATACATTCGTTTTTTGATGGTTTTATCAACGCTAAGACCATGTTAAATGAGTTTGTAGTCCAGTATGACAAAGCTGTGAGTTCTCAAAGAAGTGTAGAAAAAGACCAAGATTTTAGAACTTTTAATTCAAAGCCCACATTATATAGTGGTCATCCGATTGAAGAAATGGCAACAACATGTTATACTCGAATATTTATGCTATAGTTATAAAAGAGTGGAAAGCTAGTTTTGATTATGATCATGAAATATTAAGCACATATGGTGTTAAGGTTATATACCGTTTCACATTTTTGAAAGGTAACACGAAAAATTGGAAAACCATTGAATTATTGAATACAGTGTTACTTCGGACATTTTTGTTACTTGTTCGTGTGCAAGGTTTGAGACTTTTAGAATCTTGTGCAAACATATTCTCTACATCATGAGACGAGAGTCTTTAACAACCATTCCAGACCATTACATAATACCAAGGTGGACTATGAAGGCAACACATAAGGTGAGAAGTATTGAAACTCGATGGCGAGATAAAAATGACATTGCTACAAAATAAGTTACTTTATTAACTATATGGTCCATTCAAGCAAAATTCAACAGAATACAACAAGATGGACGAGATTCCTTCAATGAAATTAGTAAAATCGATGACATTCTTAATGGTCTTTTGGAATAACAGAGTATAAGAAAGAATACTAGAGTCGAGTTAAACACTAATATTGATGCTGATATACCATCCACGCAACAAGAGAACATGTCACAACAACGCGTTTAAAACAAGGAAGATGTCACAACTATTGGTTATGCTCAAGTCAAATCGGTAACTATACGGCTAGAAATTACGTGAGCCTATCGGGGCACACACGTATACATATAGAGAGCGTTTATTAAATATAATTAATATGTTTAATGTATACTATTAATTATAATTAATATATTTCACGAAATAATTTTACGGTTATTAGTTTAAATCGTTAGATGCTTTAACTAATTTAAATATATGTTAAATATAAAAGAGAGGGACTTGGATGTCGGAAAACGAAACTCCCGGACCTCCTTCCAATGTGGCCAGTTATGGGAAGGTTCTAGGAGGGGATGAAAGTGTCGATTTATGAAACTAATGGAGTGAATAACAATGACTTGTTGGACAAGTTGGGGTGCTATATAAACACCCCTTGACCTCATTGATTATATACGACACAATCTTAAAAGATGATAACCCATAATAAGTCGTACGATAAGAATTATAATGATACTAAAACACTAAAAGTCATATCGACTTTATGGTTTTAGTATGCAGCATCGTACTGTACATCATTATCTTTAATGTTGACTTATGAACTCAAGTAATGGATAGTACATGCATTAATTATAATATATTACATATACACATGTATCGACAGTATGTATATGCACATATACGAGCAATTTATTCCCTTGTGGGATTCGATCGTGTGACGGTTAGATCCAAAAACAAGAACATCGTGTTCCGTTGTTTAATCATGAAGTAAGCACTAGCATCCTAACGCTCTTGTTAGACGTGTAGTGTGAGTTTTCGATTGAGATCAACTCACTATAGTTGATTAGGGTTTCGTGGTGATACGAGATCCATTGGAGTGTTCGTGATCAAGATCAAGACTTGGTGGTTATCTATTTTTCAATAGATTCGAGGTTAGTATTTATTATGTGTTTTAATTATGTGTTTTAATTCATAACATTAAACATAGATCCATCCGCTGCGTACTCGTGGTATTGATGGTTTAATCAATATGAAATCCCAACAGTGGCATCAAGAGCCATCTCGTTTGGTGTTATGGGTTACACATAGAGTCGCTTGCTACGCTAATTAAACACATAAATTAATTGTTATGACAATAACATGCATTATTGTCATTTAATTAAATCTTGATCTTGTTTAATTATTAATGGTTAATAAGACTTAAAAGGGGTTAGGAAAATTAAAAAGATTATTGTAACATGTACTTCTTCTTTTTCTTTTCCAATCGTAAGGCTTACGCGGTCATTTGTAATGACGCCTGTGGTCCACAAGGTACCTAGCTCGAAAACTTGTGGGAGCCTTAGATTCTCCAATTGGGGAAGACTCATTCTTGAGTTTTGGAGCATTACTTGTTTTACTGCTTTCCATTAGAGTATGTCTTCTCCTTCTACCCCTTGTATGTCTGTTTTAATTGCTTATATGTTTTATTCCTTGTGACTTGTTTTACATATATGTTGTTGATTTTGGAAATAAAAACAGACTAATTACTTATATCGAAACTTGCTTTTAATTAAATCGTGAGATTTAATTATTGTCTGTTAATATACACACTTAATTCCTTGTGACCAGTTATGTGTTATGTGTGAAATTTTTTTTACACTTAAACGGACTATAAACTATTGAAATATGATTTAATTAAATCGCGGGTTCCATCAAGCTATTGAGGGTGTGGATCATTACTCGAAGCTACCAGGATATAGCTTGCTGGATATCGTGTGATTTAATAAACTTTAACTATAAGATACCTAAAGTTTTGTGCTTTTATTAATGATCTTTGATCAAGTCAAGATCTAGGGTTTTGTGTGATCTTTTCCCGCCCCACTACATGCTTCGGCATATGAGGGAATTATTGGAAGAACTTGGGTCTTTTGACTCATGCAGAGTACAATATAGGGTTTTTGACCATTCTTTGCCTGTGATAAAAGTACACCTAAGAAGTTGAAAAAATTGTTTTTTGCAAACTTGTGTTACAAAGATGTATGCATGCCTCTTTGTACACAATTTTTGATACATGCATTTGTCAAAAAATGATGCGATACCCTATTTGAAATTTAAGTTTATGCCATCCAAGTTTGAGGACACTTGCACTTGCCTTTTGCTCTTCGTGGGACGTGAGTGAATTGCAACCCAAGGTGTTTATTCTCTGGAGTGAGACCTAGAGTTATTTACGCATGTTCTCTAATTGGACAACTTAATCGAGTCAAGCGGTGAGATCCTTGAGCCCGAGGCATAGGATGAGACAAAACATGCATGACACTAGTAGCTTGTACTCCAGTGCCATAAGTCTCATAAATCTAAGAGTTGCACTTGTAATGCAATTGTCGCACGCCGCCTACCTCTTGTACCCACAAGACTTACCAGAGTAGTAAGCACTACCGTGATGAGTGGGAGTTCAAGAGGGTCTTAGTCTTTTAGTAAATTAATTGTTTTATCTATTAAGACAAGGGTAGTTAGTTTCTAAAAGAATCAATTATCGAAAATACTAAAAATTAAACTTAACTGCTAATTGTATATTGCAATATATACTGTAAACAATGGTTTGTCCTTTTTCCTAGAAAAGGCAAGGACAAAATGGGTCTCCTTTCCTTGTAAGAAAGAGAGAGACATATTCCTATTCATTTTCCTTGCTAGAAAAGTGGATAAAAGATACGATTGAATTTACCCCAAATTCTAATCATACTCATAAGTAAACATACTCATGAAATTGTTTTGCCTTGCAAAATTCAAAACGGTTAAGTATGGTTACTAAATCTTATACTTTCAAACACGTTTCACTACCCCTGTTCGGTTTTGAACTCTTTGAACCTTATAAGATTTGTTTTCAATAACTATATAACGTGTTTTATAGCTATTAAATATTAATGTCTTGTTATTAGCGAGATATCTTATGAGTATTAATTAGGAAATTAAAATATTACCATAAAATTGTAAAAGCAATAACTAGCATGATTAACCTAGTTGTTTGCTTTAACCAAATAAAGGTACTACACCCTTGGGGCAAGGTAGGCCAAATAAGGTGGAATTGCATGCCAATTTCAAGTTAACATTAGCATAAATGGCTAGTCCATCATTTATGTCATAGAACTTGACACACTCGCTTGGATATTTAAGTACATGCTTACTTGTTCACATTCGCAATAATGTTTAGATATTCAAGATAAGGAAAGTAAATAAATTGTCATTTTCTTCTCACCAATAGGAAAACACTTGTAATGTTTGTCTAATTTAGTGGGAGTAACACATTTTATTTTCTAAGCTGACATTCTAGTAATGTTATCTGATTCAGTGGGAGCTATGAGCTTGTCTAACTTATAGCTGTCCCATATTATTTCTGGCCTGCCCAAAAATAATTTATTACTTTCCAATTGTGATACTCTTTCATTTAGTACGAATCACTGCATATTGTTTTATATGATAACTTGTAGCTTTCTGTAGCATTATCTATAACGTCATCATGCAAGATTACTTATTAATTGAACCTGTTCTATATACACTTTTCATGAGGATATGATTTAAGCTTGACTTAATTCATATTCTATATCTGACATAGTCATATTATCTATACAAGCAAATGATTGTCGTGTTGTTTTGTATACTTGCTTAATGTTGCATCATGCACAAGTGGGAGAAATCTTAATTGTGTGCAAGAAACAACATATAATAATATGACTAATGGTTTTCCTTGACCATAAGGTAAGGAAATTAATATTCTACTAAGACTTCTACACATAAAATGTATGTTGCCCTATTTAGAATAAGTGTCAAGATATGATGAGAGCTACTTCTAAATATTCACTAAATGATTTAGTCAGTACGATTATGTTTTCTTGTAAAGTCATAATTATTCACTGAATTGTTTAGGCAATATGATTATGTTTATTTATAAAGTCATAATCATGAAGTAAGCTATTAACTTGAAATTACTATTGAGACCAACAGTCGGTACTCATAATTACTTTAGTTAAATATGTTTTATGTCTTCTTGTAAAGACACAAACATAAAGTCCTTTAATTGTTGAAAGACTTGTAACGTAAGGTAAGACGTTAACACGTTATGTCTTCTTATTTAGACATGAACATGAAGTCCTTGAGTTGATCAATGACTTATAACGTATAATAAGATATTAAATGTTTATGTCTTCATGTACGGACATACACATAAAGTAAGTGAATTGTTCAACGAATAATATCTAGTATGCAACTGGTTTCAAAATACTATGTAAACAATTTGGTTTTACCCAATTGGCAAGTATATGACCAAAAGAGTATTAAGTTATCTACGGAATTGTGGTATAGTCTCACAATCCCATAAGATACCAATCCTTGTGGTATTTCTAATGTGTTATATCAAACTCTTCTGACATTGTTTGATTTATGATAACTTAAACTTCTTTAATCTCCAAAACTATCAAGGTTAGAAAATTGAGTATATCATGCATATACTTAATATGACTCTAACATAGAAGGTAATTAAGACATAATCTATTGACGGAATGGAATGATTTCCATTATGTCTTAATTGAAGTTCAAAATTTGTTAAATCTCTTGGAGCATGTCATTAACAAACTAGAGTTGAGAACTGTGGATGCATTTTAAATATTCCAAGTGGAAACAATTTATTGTGGCTCAAGACGCTTAGTATTTAGAGAATAGTCTCTACTTACAAAAGTAAGTGGGAGCATCTTGAAGATATTTAAGAACAAAATGCACAACCTTCTAAATACACTTGCTAATGTCATACTAAGGTTAAACATGAAAATGTTGAACCAAAGAATGATGTAACTCACATTCATAGATCCGCAAGGACACCTCATGCACTTGAGTGATATTGTATATCAATGCTGAAGAATGAAAGTTTGAGAATCTCTGAGAACCTGTTAACCATACAGAGATGCATTATCAAGATCTTGAATCTGGTAAATGTCTCAAAACTATGAATGAAAAGATGCAGTCCTTGAAAGACAATCATTGTTTTGAACTTGATTGATCTCTTACTAAACAACTAATCTGTGAGATTAAGAATGAGTTTCTTTAGAAGAAAGACTCATAAGGACAAAATTGTACAAACATTAATGTATGTCTTGTGATAGAAGTTTTAATCATACTCAAGCAATTGACTATGATTAAATTTCATCTCTACACGCATTAATGATATAAAGATGGTTAATTATCATACTTGTTTTCATGCATATGAAATGTGACAATTGTTGATTACCTTTGCGAGGACGGTGTGTAATCAAAAGGGTGATGAATCCATATGATCTTTATTAAGTACACAAAATAGTAGAATCCAAGTGTGGATTAGATCATGCATCTAGGAGCTACGATCTTAAGTTTAATTGTAAATCAATGTTTTGATTTTGATTAAAATAAGATAACTCCTGACCTGAGAGCAAGTGGGAGTACTATGTTTGTTCCTTATATCTAATATGTCGTGCAACATATTGAAAGCTATTTTCCATGCGAGCAAGATTTTATCCCTCGACTTGGAATATAGTTTTCACTTCAGAGATTTAGGAATTAAAACATACAATCTTGGAATAAATGTTTATGGTGATAAACATGTACGGTAATTAAGTATAACACAATGTAACATATTATTGAGCAAGTCTCTAAGGATATATTTCACTTGCGATAATTTAACACATGGATGGATACCTTAAGTTTTACTAAGTTTTCATCATGTACATTAAATTGTGTATGGGGATAGTTGTAACTTTTGCATGAGTGCAAAGTGAGTTAACAACAACAGTATCTAAGTGAGAGTCTTTAGATGACTGTTAAAACAAATGTCTTATTGGATGAACCTGGTAGTTCAGAAAGGCACCAAACATTGCCAAAGAAAGGTTCAATCGTTTAAGAGCATAGTGTTATTGTATACACTAATGCTAGTCTGATTGAGTGGATACTCAATCCTAGTCATTGTAGGATTTCATCACGAATGATGATGTTGTTGACTAGACATGCTCAGCTGAGAGCATTGTTGCAATACACAGTAAAGGACAAGAATACTTTACGGTTTAAGAAGCTGTTGAGATGACTGTCTCATATAGGTGTTGTGCTAGCTTCAAACACTCTATGGAATGCACCATGGCAATACTAGTGTATTAGAATGTGCACGTACAAAATGACGCTCATCATGTTATTCAAACTTTCACTATTGTAAGTTTGAAATAAGTACTCTTAAAAGTTTACTCAGATGACTACTTAGCTATCTTGTACCTTACAAGTTGATCATGTTAAGAACATTGGATTTTAACTTACTAAGTAGTCTCATGCGAATCTGTGTTTAGTATTTGGATAATGGGATATGTAAAACAATTATTATTTTGATGATTAATATACGTGGTACTTGAGTTATTCATTCATATATTAATTGTGTCCTATATTTGCATGTTTAATCCATAAGTAATTTATTACTTTAAATTGTCCATTGTCGATCAATAATATGGGAGTATTGTTGAATTAAGGCAAATGTGAGAGATTGGTTATATTTTTTTTAATACTAAGGATGTGTCCGCCAAACTCACATGTTATCCACATGCTATGGATATTGGACTTCCCCAAACCCACGAGTCATCACTTTATGGATCGGCGTCATTAAGTGATATCTCGCAAATGGTTATTTTATTTGTCCTCTGACTTGAGATGCAAGCAGGTCTTGCATGTGTGGATCTTTCTTCTTGACTATAGTCAAACGCTATCCTGAACAAGGTGGTTATAAAGGCTATTCTCAGAAGTTGGTTGAAGCACATGAATGACACGTGTAGTCAAAATAGAATTTGTTCCTTCACTTGTCTTCTGGAGTATGATACTACTGGGCCCCTCGCTGAATTAATCAGATGTTTGCATGGCCGTGCCCAAAGTGTAAATCAAGATGATACTTGTTTTACGTTTGGTAATCTTGATTAATTTCTAAAACGAGAAACAGAATAGTTGAACAATATGGAATGACTTTGATCCATATCCATAGTTCAACAAGTATCTGAAACAAAAGGAAAATTTAAAATTGTAAACCATTTACCTAGTTGTTTTATGAAACCACACTCAGGTATTTCTGGGAGCAATGCGGTGTTGCTAGACACTTAGCATTGTTAGTATGAGTTATTACGATTATGACATTCGCAAGTGGGAGCTATTGGTTATGCTCAAGTCAAATCGGTAACTATACGGCTAGAAATTACGTGAGCCTATCGGGGCACACACGTACACATTTAGAGAGCGTTTGTTAAATATAATTAATATGTTTAATGTATACTATTAATTATAATTAATATATTTCACGAAATAATTTTACGGTTATTAGTTTAAATCGTTAGACGCTTTAACTAATTTAAATATATGTTAAATATAAAAGAGAGGGACTTGGATGTCGGAAAAGGAAACTCCCGGACCTCCTTCCAATGTGGCCAGTTATGGGAAGGTTCTAGGAGGGGATGAGAGTGTCGATTTATGAAACTAATGGAGTGAATAACAATGACTTGTTGGACAAGTTGGGGTGCTATATAAACACCCCTTGACCTCATTGATTATATACGACACAATCTTAAAAGATGATAACCCATAATAAGTCGTACGATAAGAATTATAATGATACTAAAACACTAAAAGTCATATCGACTTTATGGTTTTAGTATGCAGCATCGTACTGTACATCATTATCTTTAATGTTGACTTATGAACTCAAGTAATGGATAGTACATGCATTAATTATAATATATTACATATACACATGTATCGACAATATGTATATTGATGAACTCAAATAAGTACATTTTATTACTATCATTTATCCTATTAATTTGACTTGTTTTACTATATTATGTATGAGGATTGATACTTAGTCGGTTACTTTTGTAATTCTCAGGTAAAAACAAGCATTTGGTGAAACTTGGCGATTTTGGACTAATTATGGAGCAAAACCTGCATAAAGTGAAGAGTCTACTGAAATGGACAAGATCAAGTCAATTCTGCTCAAGATGCGCCGCATCTCAGTCACGACATGCGCCGCATCTCTATTAAGATATCACCAGATACGATCCAAGATACAAGAGGACATGCGCCGCATCTAATCATGGAGTTACGCCGCATCTTCTGGCGGTGTACGAATATTCCTGAATATTATAATCTTGGACCCCACGCGAAGTTAAGTCAATGCGCCGCATCTACTTACTAGATGCGCCGCATCTTCCCTCAGACAGAAACTATAAATACCCCAAGGCCAGACGAATTTCATACGCATTATATTAGATTCGAAGACCGAACAGGAGAAACCAAGGACGAATTCAGTCAAGGAGGCAGCACAAGACACACCCAAATCAAAGATACAATAGCTGTAAGAAGGTGCTGCATGTGTTTAATTCATTAAGTAGTTTTGTTTTATTGTGTTAGCAAACTTTAATTCATCAGGATTGGTGGCTTGTGTAATGTGACAACGAAAGATTGCACTCCCTTTAATACTTGCTTTCCCATCAATTAAAGTTTATATGTTGATGTCTTTGGTTACTACTTATTAGTGCATTGATAACCTCTGTGTTTATTAGTGGCTTGCGGGCATTTGACTGCGGGACATAATGTGGCTCCCACGGTTATTACTAAATTGATCACTTAGGAATAACTTTTAGACATAAGTAATCATTAAGGGTTTACTCGCCGATAAGAATAGGACCAACGAGAAAGGGTTAACTACATACACTTCATATAAAGCTATCAATAAAACAAGTGACAAACTACTTAATCATAAGGACAGCCCTCTTATTGTCTCGAGTATTTATCTGTGTACGTGTGTGCTACTTGCTGATTCGTGCCTATTGGTTTATTTTATTATTTAATTGCAAACAAATCGTGCCAGTCTCTCAGGCTGAAACCCCCTTGCATTAGGATATTAAAATACTGATTAGAATAACGAGATAATACGTTCCACTCTTAGTGATCGACACTCTACTTACCATTATATTCATACTGACCGGGTACACTGCTCGTTAAGTGTGTGTGTTATTGATAAGTCGGCTAAATATAAATTTAAAACTTGAGTAGGCATTAAAACTGCTAAACCGCAACGACACATCGCACGCATCAAGTTTTTGGCGCCGCTGCCGGGGAGTGAATTGTTATTATCTGTTAATTTGATTAGTATTTTAATTAGGTTTTTCTTTTTATTAGATTAATTGCATCATTATATTATTTTGCATGTTTGTTGTACTGTGTGTTATTTGTTTTGTGTTATTTGTTTGCTTTATTTGTTTTTATTTTCGTGTGTTTTTTTTGTTTTTGTTTTTCGTATTTTTTCTGTTCTGCTATCGTTGTACTGTGCTAAATCAAACGATACGGCGCATCTGATTTCTCAGATACGGCGTATTGCGTTTAATTTTTAAAAAATACAACGCGTTTAATTAATTCGATACGACGCATCTTTTCCCCAAGATACGGCGTATCTGTTTTTAATACGAAATTTTTTTTTTAAAAAAAGCGATAAAGTAATACGACGCATCTGCTTTTGCAGATACGGCGTATCTGTTTTTGATAAAAAAAATTTTCTAAACGTTAACGCCATACGACGCATCTGCCTTCGTAGATACGGCGTATCTATTATTTTAATTAAAAACAGTTTGCGAATTATTAAACAGATACGACGCATCGATCTATATCGATACGGCGCATCTTTCTGAATCAAAAATCGATATTTATTTTTAAACATAACGAAAGTACGGCGCATTAACTTTTGTTAATACGACGAATATAATTTGATAAATATAGTTGATTTTTGATATTTACCTTGATCGGTCAGCTACTCTCGTTTGCAAGTTGCTTATTTTCAGGATAAATGATGACTCGAGCATCACCAAGAAAGATTACATTCTGAACCAAACCAAGAGACGCTAGCTGAAGTGACCGAACATAAGACGACAAGAGTGGAGGAAAACTCAGTACTGGTAACATTGAACTTCTTAAATTCTTGAAATAGAATCCCAGGTAAACTCTACGATAATTCAACTGCCCAAAGGAAAGTCCTCTCCACTATAACCTCAGTTTTATTATCCACACTATACATCTAATTCAAATCGTAATCTTAATTTTGCACGCTTAAAAACGATATTTGTTCCTAACCTCGGAATAAATCCTTATCCCCTAAACAATAAGATTACAGTTATTAATAAAACGTTTATGCATATTGCTCTTATCTTGAATTTATTTATATGGTATGCCGTTTAACCCCAATTGGATGTATAGAGAATCGTGTTGCGGAGGCCAAGGTACGTTCCTTATTTGAATTTCGTTCACTAACATAGCGATACGGCGGATCTAAAAATCCAAAGCGCCGTATCTCTGGCCAACTAGAACATATTGACTAGTCAACAAAATTAAATAGATACGGCGCATCCCAATTTTCCAATACGGAGCATCTCTTCGCCCTATAAATACGACGGGAATGCGCCGGATCTAAACTTCTTACCGCATAAACACACACAGTTAAGAAACTTCACACACTAAAAGTTACACTCTAATTCCGATCATTCTTCTTAAACCCACCTCTAATCCGGTCTATAATTCATCACCTAATCATCAAATTAAGGTAATTATTCCATTTTTGATTTAATCTTGATCAATGCGAAAATTAGGGTTTATATGATTGAATCGATTTGTGCTTAAATGATGTTGAGATATGATTAGAACTTGCTCTAGATGATTTCCCCCGTATTTAATTTGCATAAATAATTGAACTTATAACCTAATTTGATTTAACCGAAAATTAAGGTTTTGGGTTCGATTTTGAATATTTAGCGGGAAGGCGAATTAGTAGTGGTGGAATAAGATATTAGAAATGATATAAAGTGTATATGATACTGTGATATTTAGTGGTAGTTTACGTCACGGATACGGATTCTTGAAAAGTCTGCCTGACCCCCTTTATTTATACTGATATGCTTTTAGATGCGGCGCATCTAGGATAATTAATGCGGCGTAACGACCTATTTCAAAATGATAAAATTATAGATACGCCGTATTGATTAATCTGGATACGACGCATCTCAATACGCCGTATCTCTTTTATTTCCCCGCATCTCTTATACTTTATACAGATACGCCGCACTGATTAAATCAGATGCGCCGTATCTACCTATTTTGCAGACTGTTTACTGACTGTGAATATCTATTTCAGATGTCATTACCAGAGGTCACACTAAGGCATCAGTGGCTACAATTTGAGAACATGGGACTTACTCCTGCCACTCTAGAGGATTACTTGCATAGGCTTGACTCGATTTACTTCAAGAAAATATTCAGAGTCCAGGTTTTGAATTTTGACGATGTGGGGTTGATCGGTGGTGGACATGCAGCTGAGAGTTTACAGCATCGGATGGAGATGGTAGTTGTTGGAGATGATGAGGAGGCGGTGTTTAGGTCTAGTGCTTGGGAGAGACTATTTAGGATTGACGAGCCTCTGATTAGGGAGCTCATGCTGGAGTTCTTTAGCACGATTCATTACAGGGAGACGGATTTGGAGATTGATACAACTAACACTCTGGTATTCAGGTTAGGAGGTGTGCATAGGCAGATGTCGATGAGGCAGTTTATTTTGGCCATGGGGCTACACACTGAGGAGGAGCTTGGATCTGCTGGGTTTGCCAGGTACTGGGCTGAGAGTTTACGGGTTGTCCCTGACAGAGGATTATTCAGTGATTACTGGGACCGGATTTCTTCATTGGGTGATATTACTACTTCCACCCCCTCATATACTTTGATCAGGGAGCCGATGAGGAGGCTGTGCCACAGGCTGATTGCACTTACTATTGCTGGGAGGGGTCAGTCACCTGAAAAGGTGACTACTCTGGACCTCTTCCTCCTTAGGAGTATGGATGAGGGGTTGTCGGTGAACATCCCCCACTTTTTAGCGCACTACCTCCACCGATCTGCTGCAGGGAGAGATCGGAGGAGCCAGATGACTGGCGGGCATTTTGTTTCGAGGCTGGCCCGCCATTTTGGAGTTATTGGAGCAGAGATCCCAGCGGGGCTGGAGGTTATTGTGGCCCGTCTCCCGGTTATCGATAGGGACTATTTGGTTAGACTCGGGATCTGCCAGGTGGCTGCGGGAGGCCACTTTTGGGCAGCATTAGGGCCCGCCAGAGCTGCAGGGCCAGAGGCAGAGCAGGGAGGACCTCAGGGACCTTCGGCAGCTGCTCCTGCCGACGGGGAGGAGCCTCAGGCACCAGTACCCCCACGCACCATCGGTCAGAGACTTGACGCAGTCGAGGGAGAGTTGAGAGCCCTGAGGAGGGACTCTGAGTGGGTGGTTAGGAGTGTGAGCAGACTTTTGGAGCATCAGGGTATTACCCACACCCGTCCAGATGGTACTGAGGTTGCGGGAGTGACACGTGCATACGAGCGCAGAGTCTGCCAGAGGACTGATGGAGCCAGCACTTCCGGGACCCATCCAGACGACCACACTCACCCATGATCTTACTCTCTTGATTTTACAGACATTGTTCCACACATTATTATTTTTTTTTTTGGATTGTACTGATCACTATTCTCATGTATATATTTAATGTTTCAGTTTATATTTCTTGTTATATCTGATGAAGACTGGCATTAAGTTCAGCATGAGAGTACGAGAGGACGTGAGAGATTAAACCGTGGAACGAGTCATTTTACAACAGACTGTTAACAGTCTGTTTGGTATCTACATGCGCCGCATCTGGTTAACAGATGCGACGCATCCTATCCTTTATTTTGTTTTATTTTTGTTTCAGGCCCGCATGAGGATACGGCGCATCTCCATCCTGAGATGCGACGCATCTCCTGCAATGGTCATATCTTATTTTATTTTTCTGCATTTTTATTTTCGACTTTAAAACTATTTATCAGTTTATTTTAATGCGGCGCATCCCTGGTTAAGGATGCGGCGCATCTTTATTCTGATCCGTATTAATTCCAAGCTCGATACGGCGTATCTTCTTCCATAAGATACGGCGCATCGACTGACCTGATGATTTTCAGTTTTAATTTTTAAGTTTTATTTTTATCTAACTACTAATGTATTATGCAAGTTTGAACCTTTCTTATCTTAGGTGTGTTTTACAGTGTTGGTGGTATTATAGTTTCCTGGATTTCCTGTGGATACATCAAGTATGAAGCTTTAACGTTCTCATCCACAAGAAAGATGATTTTTGCTCTTATACTAATGAAGGATCATACCGAGCAAATCTCAGGGGAGTTTTTCTGTTCTAATTCTTTTATTTTCCAGTTTTTAACCTTTTATACAAACAACGAGGACGTTGTTTAACTTAAGTGGGGGGATTGGAGAATTAGAACACTTAACAATTACTTGTCCTAAACTTTTTCAAAAATTATGCTTAAAATGTGCTTAATATATCAAACTTAAAATTTTTTTAGCATGTTTTTGTTTAAGATCTAAGTTGCATAGCTGCACACATGACGTTATTTTCAAAAATTGTGATTTTTCAAAATTCACAAATCTATGAGTGTGCCGGTGACTTGTAAACTTTAGAACTTGGCTTGTATACTATTCGAGACCACCATAATGAGTATTATTTATATAATTGGAATGACTTGTCTAAATTGGTAAAATTCTAGGATTACACCCAAAAAGCCTATAAATGTTATGTGTTATTAACTAACTACACTGGTTAGTTAACCCCCGTATAAACCCTTTTGTTACTCTCATTTTTAGAGTAAGATACCCCTAGAAAAACCCTCAGAGCCATTCCTTTCGTTTCTTACACCTATGTTTAAAATGTTTCGTTACACCCTTACACCTTAGCCTACCCTGTAGATTAGAATCCGTGGTTGGTTAATTGCTATAGGCAAAGTGTGTTTCCTTACATTACCTGTGTTCGCGTGCGTAATTCATTATCTTTGGTTAGGTCGGGAAATTGCACAATGCAATTGGAGTGAAAGTAAATATTGTATATCTTTGAGTTTATTTTTCGTGTGTTTACTACTTTCACTATTAGCATTATTTCTGAAAGTATGAAAAGTATGGAAAAATTATCCAGAATTATCATTATAGTGATGTGGTGAAATTTTACACATCTATGTTTATGTTTGAAAAAAAAAAAAAAAAAAAAAAAAAAAAAAAAAAAAAAAAAATCGAAAAAATAAGAAAAGAAAAAGAAAGAAAGAAAAGTTGGATGTTTGTTTTTTAACCAACTTATGTAAAGTTATGTAAGTGGTCGATATCACCACTATTTGTTGTACTATATCTATGGATTGAATGGGAATTGGCAGTTATGGGAACGCCAATTAAGGTTTATTCTTTGATTAAGATCTTGTTGAGTATAATTCGTGTCTACCTAAAGCGTGTGTTTCAAGTGTTAAAGCGTGAGTTATTCAATGATATGAGTCTTATTCATGGGATGGTTGGGATAGTGATTAACCACACTTAGGATTTTAATTTATTTGTTTTGTTTATTTTTCATTTTACACCAATTTATATCCCAAATGTTATCCATACCCTTTATTATTCTTTATCCAACCAAACCTTTGATTTATTGAGATTAGGGATTTGAGCAATCTTAAGTATCGTAGTCGTGGATTCGGCTATGTATTTATGATTTTGTCGCCCTTTTTGATATATTATTATTGGTGAAGTTTGGACCTATCTTTAGCCTATTCGAGTTAAGGATTTGAGCAATTGCAAGTATCGTGTTCGTGGATTCGATCATGTATTTGTGATTTTGTCGCCTTTTCTGGAATTTGAGATCGATAGTGAAAAAAGAATAATTAACCCTTAAGCCTAAAAACCCTTTTTACCGCTTTAGACTTGTTATTCCTTAGCTTTAGTGGAGGAGATGTGTATACTTGCCAAGCTTATGATAGAATATTCGTCACGACTGGACAGTTAAACGATTAGATTTGCTTTTATCAATTTATTTTATTTTACTTCTAATTCGTTAAAGTGTTTAGTTGTGTGATTATGAATTAAACGAATACATGCTTGATATAAAAATAAATCCTAACATCTTTAAGGATACATTTTCATAAAAGAAATTCTAAGGTTTACTTGGGGACAAGTAAAGTTCAAGTGGGGGGATATTTGATGAACTCAAATAAGTACATTTTATTACTATCATTTATCCTATTAATTTGACTTGTTTTACTATATTATGTATGAGGATTGATACTTAATCGGTTACTTTTGTAATTCTCAGGTAAAAACAAGCATTTGGTGAAACTTGGCGATTTTGGACTAATTATGGAGCAAAACCTGCATAAAGTGAAGAGTCTACTGAAATGGACAAGATCAAGTCAATTCTGCTCAAGATGCGCCGCATCTCAGTCACGACATGCGCCGCATCTCTATTAAGATATCACCAGATACGATCCAAGATACAAGAGGACATGCGCCGCATCTAATCATGGAGTTACGCCGCATCTTCTGGCGGTGTACGAATATTCCTGAATATTATAATCTTTGACCCCACGCGAAGTTAAGTCAATGCGCCGCATCTACTTACTAGATGCGCCGCATCTTCCCTCAGACAGAAACTATAAATACCCCAAGGCCAGACGAATTTCGTACGCATTATATTAGATTCGAAGACCGAACAGGAGAAACCAAGGACGAATTTAGTCAAGGAGGCAGCACAAGACACACCCAAATCAAAGATACAAGAGCTGTAAGAAGGTGCTGCATGTGTTTAATTCATTAAGTAGTTTTGTTTTATTGTGTTAGCAAACTTTAATTCATCAGGATTGGTGGCTTGTGTAATGTGACAACGAAAGATTGCACTCCCTTTAATACTTGCTTTCCCATCAATTAAAGTTTATATGTTGATGTCTTTGGTTACTACTTATTAGTGCATTGATAACCTCTGTGTTTATTAGTGGCTTGCGGGCATTTGACTGCGGGACATAATGTGGCTCCCACGGTTATTACTAAATTGATCACTTAGGAATAACTTTTAGACATAAGTAATCATTAAGGGTTTACTCGCCGATAAGAATAGGACCAACGAGAAAGGGTTAACTACATACACTTCATATAAAGCTATCAATAAAACAAGTGACAAACTACTTAATCATAAGGACAACCCTCTTATTGTCTCGAGTATTTATCTGTGTACGTGTGTGCTACTTGCTGATTCGTGCCTATTGGTTTATTTTATTATTTAATTGCAAACAAATCGTGCCAGTCTCTCAGGCTGAAACCCCCTTGCGTTAGGATATTAAAATACTGATTAGAATAACGAGATAATACGTTCCACTCTTAGTGATCGACACTTTACTTACCATTATATTCATACTGACCGGGTACACTGCTCGTTAAGTGTGTGTGTTATTGATAAGTCGGCTAAATATAAATTTAAAACTTGAGTAGGCATTAAAACTGCTAAACCGCAACGACACATCGCACGCATCATATATGCACATATACGAGCAATTTATTCCCTTGTGGGATTCGATCGTGTGACGGTTAGATCCAAAAACAAGAACATCGTGTTCCGTTGTTTAATCGTAAAGTAAGCACTAGCATCCTAACGCTCTTGTTAGACGTGTAGTGTGAGTTTTCGATAGAGATCAACTCACTATAGTTGATTAGGGTTTCGTGGTGATACGAGATCCATTGGAGTGTTCGTGATCAAGATCAAGACTTGGTGGTTATCTATTTTTCAATAGATTCGAGGTTAGTATTTATTATGTGTTTTAATTATGTGTTTTAATTCATAACATTAAACATAGATCCATCCGCTGCGTACTCGTGGTATTGATGGTTTAATCAATATGAAATCCCAACAACAACATCTTTTAGTTTTTGATCCCCTAGTTCCAGTGAAGACAAAAGGTCGCCCAAAAGGTACTGTAAGAGTAAAGCCTCGTTTGGAGATCTCTTTGGACATGAAAAAAAAAAGTCTTGTGGTTATTGAGGAAAAAAAGGTCATAACTGGAGTAGATGTCCAAAGAAAAATGCTTGTTTATGCTTCATACTCAACATTGCATCTTTTGTGTTTTGATTCTCATTTTTAGTGTTTTACTATTTCAGAAGGATGATGCAGAAAAAAGAGAGATCGCACGAGGTGAGGCTGATAATTAAATGAAGCGTATTTCGAGCTATTTCATAAGGACGATGATATGTTGATTCTTTTTGTTTATTTTGATGTTCGTTCTAGGCAGATTAATGTTTGGACATTATCTATGTTATCTTTCTTTCTAATAAGGTTTTTATGAGTTATTGATATGTGTGATGTCTATTACTTAAACTAGCAGGTACCCGCACGTTGCAACGGTGGGTACTCTGAAATAAAAAATTTCGGTGAATCATATATTTTAGTTTATTATGTTCTTTTTGACAATAAATTTACGGATATCAAGAATTTCGTTTAGCCCGTGCCCGTTAGGGCTCGAGCCTGTTGGCCCGTGCTTGTTCAGGCTCGAGCCTATTTGGCCCGTGCCCGTTCGGGCTCGAGCCCATTTGGCCCGTTGCCCATTCGGGCTTGAATTGTGTTTAAGTTGGTTGTATAATATGATTGATAATTTGTATATCTTATGTAAGGGGTGTTTTAATAACTGCATTAATTGTATTTATTGACCAGTTAATTAATTGACTATATTAAATATCTTGACCACATTAATAGTGCTTTGTATTTTGTACATTAAGCTTTAAGACTTGTACATTATGTAGTAGAAGTTTTAAGTATTACTATTTATAGAAGGCTAAATTATTAAGTATTACTATTTATAGAAGTCCTTCCTCCGTTATAAGATAGTAAGATATGTGAGAAAGTTGAGATAAAATAAAGATGTGTGATGTTAACGCAATTTCAGCTTGTTTCAGTTAGAAAGTGTGGCAGCAAAGAGTCTGCAACAGGGTCTACATATGCATACGTGTAATTCCATTTAGATGTTTTTAAGGTTGAGGTTGTATGTGAGTGTGGAGGGTGTGGTCATGGGCTTTCCTTCGCCACATCAGCTCCACATCAGCTTTTTCTCTTTCCAAAATATTTTCCTTCAACTTTCCCCCAACCATTGCAACACCTTCTCTCTCTTCCATAAATTTTTTTCTATTTTTTATCATTTAAAAATACCCCCAACACATATCCTCACAAAATATACACTCATAAAAGTTAAAATGTTAATTTCTCTCTTCTATTGCTTGCGGAACTATAGTGCCGAATTGAAATTTTTTTTGGAGCCTGCCAATATTCCCGAGACAAGAGGTGTGGGTTTCCCCAAAGGGAAAAGACTATCCTTTTGCTTTTGCCGCTCCACACCTAGTACCCTGAGGTCCCCCTTGGTATAACGTTTCCATTTTGGATGGACATGTCTTACTTCTTTATTTGCTTGGCATTTAATGGGTAGGCATGGTTTCATTCGGATGGACTTTTAAGGGTCCAATCACATGGTTATGTTCCTATAATTTGGTCCTTGTGTGTTCTTTGTTTGATAGAAAATAGAAAAATATATGTTTGAGATAAAATAGGGAAAGTGGGAGTGTTTAAAAGGGGTGTAATTGTAAATTTATAAAAGTGGTGTTCTTCTTTTATATAAAAAATGAGGCAATTTCTTACATGGTAAAGCAGGTAATATTTTCCAATATTTGAATTATATAAAGGGATAATTACAAAAATAGACCATGGATCGAAGTGATTTTCTTTTTCTACCCCGTACCCCGGGCAACTGGGCAACTCACCCCATATGATGACACGTGTCCCCAGTTGCCCAAAAAATGTGGATTGTTGCCCAAAAAAATACACAAGTTGCCCAAAAATACACAAGTTGCCCAAAAAATACACTTCCAGATTTCAGTTGCCCAAAAAAGTATAGGTTGCCCTTGACAAAAAAAATATTTTCCGATCTCGGGTTAGATAAGGAAAATCACTTGGTTGCTTGGGCTATTTTTGTAATTATCCCTTATATAAATATCGTGGTATAGATAAATGATGAGTGTGAATTACGTAGTATATGTTAGTCGTAATATTATATATCCCGATTATAGTTTATTTGGGCTAAGGCCCGTATGTGTATTGTTAGCCTGTGTTGGGAATTATACCAACAGTTAGTACTGTCAGGCCAATGTTACTACTGCTGAAGATTGTTCAAGATTAACATTAGCAGTACTAATCTAGTTAGTACTATTAGCACAAGACAGTTAGTACTGGTTATGTGATAAAGACAGAAACGCGTTTAGATAAATATAGAATAGATATTGTGTATATCTTATTGTTATAGTTTGATACGAATATTGTGCTTATAGTTATCTTGTATAGGACTCCTTGTTCTATTAAAGGAGGTCCTGGTTAGGTTTTTAGTAATCGTATCTTTTGTGAAAGCTTCAAGGTTGTAGAACCCTAGTGATATTGTAGATCACTCGTAATATATTGAAGCTAATCGTTTGGTTAAACATTGTGTTCTTACTTTCACTGTTACATTCATACAATCACATACATCACCAAACACAGAATCTTCTAAGTGCTTTGTAATAAATTTCGCGTGCTACTTAGCATATACTCAAAGTATCTCTAACACAAGGTGTGTGTTTAGATCCGGTCAAGTGGTATCAGAGCCAGGTTCTGATACTTTGAATTAGAAGATCCAGAAGTACTTAATCTCTTGCAACCAAGAAGATGGACATGGAAACACCACAAACCTCAATCCTTGCCAAACTCCCCATGCTAAAACAAAACGAATATGATTTATGGAGGCTCAGAATTGAGCAATATTTTATGGTGCAAGACTATGCACTATGGGATATCATTATCAATGGTGATTCCTTCAAACCAACAACTTCTGAAGAAACACTTGCTGATGGCTCCAAGACCACAAAGCTCAACACTGAACCAGTCACTAATGATGAGAGGATCAAGAAGAAAAATGATCAAAAGGCCAGGAATTTGTTACTCATGGCAATTCCTAATGATCAGGTGTTGAACTTTAGTCACTATGAGACTGCAAAGACTCTTTTTGCAGCTATTGTAGAGAGATTTGGTGGTAATGAAGCCACTAAGAAGGCACAGAGAACTCTACTGAAGCAGAGCTATGAGAATTTTAGTGCCACAAGCACTGAAACTCTTGATCAAGTCTTTAATAGGCTACAGAGAATTGTGAGTCAGCTTGCTGGTTTGAAGATTGTGATTCCACAGGAAGACCTAAACTTAAAGTTTCTAAATAGTTTGTCTGCTGATTGGAACACTCATTTTATTGTCTGGAGCAACAAGCCTGAATTGGAAAAGATGACACTCAATGAATTGTACAACAATCTTAAGATTTGTAAAGACTAGAAATCTAACTTTAACACACTACTAATAACTATATTAAGCTACTAAGAACTCGTGACACTCAACAGAAAGTAATATAGATGAAGAGAGTAGATGAAGTGGATCGTATGAATATAATTTAGGCCGAATGTTTATTACTTGAAAAGAAAGAAACAAAAGCAACCATAAGAGTACACACACACCTACACACTCTCACCTATACTAGTCTAAGAGGCACACATAAAATGAGGGTAAGAGTGTGTATTTATAGTGTGAGGGTGACGCCCTAAGAGGCTTATGTTGGGCTTGATGGGCTTTGTGTTGGACTTGGGCTTATACATATTTCTTGAACTTATTTATTACAAAGTCCAACACAAAGCCTTCTAATATATTTTACTACCTACACGACACACATATTCTAATAATACAAATGACCATCACTTTACAAATAAATTAAATGCTAACAATATCCCCCTAAGGGATGGTCATTTCAATGATGCTCCCGGTGATAGGTCTTTTGTCTTCGTCGTCTTGAACTTTGTGTGTCGATGTAGAATAGTCTTCGTTCTTCATTCCTTCATGCAATGTGATCTTCAAAGTAATTGCCTTTTGGTCGTTCTTGCCTTGATTGACATCTTCATGTGTTTATGCGTCGTGTCCTCCAACATACTCATATATCTTGGACTGTATACTTATGCTAACAATCTCCCCTTATACTTTCATTATTTATCATATGAACTTGTTCTTGACATCTTGATTAGCTTTTTGACTTTGTCGTTACACTCTGTCCTTAACTTTATCCTTCTGTCTTGAACTTTTTACACTTGAGCTTTGTTGGGGATGTTCTTCATAAGTATGAGTATGTTGAGGTGAAGATGTTTGATGCATCAGATGATGGTTGATGAATGTTTATAGGTAGCTGCATAAAACTGTTAGTAATAATCATCCAGCGCTTACAGGTTTAGACTTCGAGATTGTCAACAGCATATTGTGAAGACTTTCTCGAATCTTAACCCAGGCCGTTCTGAACCGGATACCCCCGAGAGGGCTTACACGGACACACCGAAGTGCACCCACGATTCAGTGAGTCGCTGGAGATCACCCCACGACTGTAGACCGTTTGAAGCACATAACCATCATGATATAAATGGCAAGATCCTTGGATCTCATTAAGACTCATGTACACCTTGTGTCCGTTTTGGTGAACACAAGGGTATTCTTATGGAAGTGTTCCTAAGAGATTTTTGATGAATCTCAATGGCTCTAGACTCAATTGTGCGTTTTGGTTTTAGTAGACGGAGACGGAGGCATAGATTATGTAGTGTTCTCTGTGAGAAATGAAACAAATATCTTTTAAGATATATCTGAGTGGCTAGGAGGGGTGGTGCAGCGCGTCACTGGGTCCATGACGTCTTGTCTTCAATATCAGTATCACCTTAGTGAATACCGATAGCAGATGTATTGACCCGGTTTCTGCCCTAAGTTTTCATGGAGGGCTATTTCTTTTCACCCTTTCATTAAACTTTTCTTTTTAATTCTTCAACCCCTTCTTTCTCCTTTCTCATTTTACTCTTTTTTTCAATCTTACCTAAGGACTTCTAATTCTAATCTATTGGAATTGTCCTTGGGTAGATCCCTCTGGCTCTGGTGGATCATAGGACATAAACCTAACCATAATCACCTTATTACTCCATGATTATCCTAGATTTATTGATCACTTGCCATAAAACCTTTTTGTGAAAATCTCTCAAAGTGTTTATGAATAAAACACATTTTGGTTAACACTTCGAGAGTTTTTGCATTTTCTGAAATACTCCCCCTTCACATGTGTTCATGCATTTTTGATATAAATTTGCACATGTTGGGTAGAGTTCGCACATTTGAATTGATTGATTTTCAGTTAACATGGCCTTCGCGAGACACGTTTACATCACTAGTTAGACTAGCTTGAAATTATTACCCGTCCCGGTCATATTCAATGATCATCTCTCGAATTGGTACATTCTACTCAGACAAGTCCTTTGCGAGACACGTTTACATCACTGGATAACCAGCTTGAAATTATTACCCGTCCCGGACAAGTCTTTTCGATTACTGACTTTTGATTTTCGTCAATTCGAGGGTTCATACTGAGTCGAGCTCTTTTGAGATTCAACTACGATCACATTTTAATCACATTTCTCCCCCTCAAAAATAGCATTTCGATGGTATTTTTGATACCGATTGATAAAAATCATTGTTTTTGGAAAGCTAATAGGGAGAAACGGATTTGCATGAACTTTTGGAACAAATATGTTTTTGGGATACTCCCTTTCAAAACTTGCATAGGTTTTGACATTGTTTAAACTTTGGAGCGAATGGGGAGTAAAGATTTGAAAATCTTAAGCAAAATTTTTGAAAAGTTTTGAAAAACCTTTTGATGAATTTTGAATAAAATTTTGCTTAAGATTAAGAAGTTTGATTTGATAAACTTTGCGTGAGAACTTCTTTTCTTTTAGGATTGTTGCAATAAAGTGTACAACAGGGTCCTTTCTTTGAAAAACGGGTTATGCACTGTTATGTGTGCATAAGCCATAATGTTTAAGCCCGGGTTGTAAGCTGAAATACTTACAAGCCATTGAGATTTTTAGGATAAGTGCTCGAAAGTTTAGATTAAGCACTTTCCTTTCTTTAAAGCACGGGTCCTAAACTGATGTGTCCAGAAGCCATCGTGTTTTTAGGATTAGACAACAACCTTGGGAACCCATTTAAGTACGGCGCCAATGGGTTTACCATAATTTGAAATCCATTTGTAAGCCGTGTCAATTCGATTCAAAGATGTTGAATTCCAACGAGGACTGAAAACCGGTGTTTTATTTGGAAATAACACTCGTGGAATCAACGGTGATTTAAAACTCTTTTTCTTGTGAAAATTGTTTAAGAAACCCGGTGTCTCTCTTGGAGTTTTAAAACTTGAAGAAGAAGTTTTCCATCCATTGTTGAAACCCGGTGTTTCATTTCAAAAATTCGTTTTTGAGATGAATGAAAGCCTTCCGGAATTTGAAATTTTCAAAGCAGAGTCATTCTTATGTTGCAGCGAAAGCAGTTCTGATGTTGAATATTTGAAAGGTTTTGAATGACTTTGCTTTGGTCTCCACACTTGCTTTACCGGTGTAAAACTAGAGTGTGGAGTTTGAAAAGCTTGATTCTTTCCATTTGAATCATGTGACCTTGAAAGCTTTTGAGGAGTAATTGTTTCAGAAAAACTTGGTTTCTTCGAAAACTTCCTTCCTTTTTGCAAAGAATAGGTTGTAAACTGGGAAACCTTTTTCGAAAATGGTTTTGAAGATTCACCCGTGTAAACCTTCTTCGAAACACTCACTTTTGTTGATGAAAAATCTGAAATAGGAGCTTTTCCTTTTGATCAATTAAGAGCATCAAACTTTGTTTTTAAAGCATTGTATGATGTTCTCAAATTACTGTATTCTTTTTGAAGAGAAAGATGATCTTGAGATGCCAATTTAGATTCCAAAGAGGCAATTTGTTTCAAAAATTGATCTTTTTCAGCTTTTGAATCATCCGTTTTACGAGCCAATTTCCGTTCGAACTCAATATTTTCTTTTTCAAGTCTTTCAAAATAATTTTCGAATTTGGTCGTTTTGTTAAAAAGATCAGTTTTGGCATCCTCAAAATTGTTTGTTTGTTGAGCTAAAAGCGTTTCAAGCTCAATCACTTTTGTTTGAAGCACATGATTTTCATTTTCCATTTCCTTTTCACAATCTGGAGTATTAGAATCAAACAGGGGATTTGGAAAGGAAACTTTTGTGATTTGAGACTCAACCTTTTTCATCTTCATTGATTCAATCTTTTGCAAAACCTTTTCAAACTTTTTATCAGCGAATTCAGACAATTGAGACTTCAAAACTTCAGTCTCTTTTTGTTTCGTGATTAAGTTTTGAGTCTGAACTCGTGAACGTTTTATTGAATCAAACAGGTTTTTGTAAGTCTGTTTCAAATGCTCATTTTCTTTTTGTAATGATGCCAGTTCTAGTTCTGGAAACATAGCATTTTTGTCATCTTCTAGCAAAAGCAGTCCTGAGGATGATGAAGCAGTTTGTACTGCTAGCCCTAAAGTTAGTACTGCTAGTGTAAAAACTAGTACTCCTAGCTTGAGTGATGAAACTATATATGCCTTTGTATCTGAGCAATCCAATGGGTCTCATATCTACAATGAAGACATGCTTCAAATTGATGAAGATGACTTGGATGCAATGGACATGAAGTGGCAAATGGCCTTGTTAAGTATTAGGGCAAAGAGGTATTTTCAAAGGACTGGAAAGAAGCTTACTCTCAATGGAGGAGATGTTGCTGGATATGACAAGTCCAAGGTAGAGTGTTATAATTGTCACAAGATGGGACACATTGCCAGAGAGTGTAGAAGCCCCAGACAACAAGACAATAAGGGCAAAAGCTACAAGAGTCAGCAGGGGAACAGGAGAACAGTGAATGTGGAAGACACTTCTTCCAAGGCAATGGTAGCTGTTGATGGAGCTGGCTTTGACTGGAGCTTCATGGATGAAGAGGAGGAACCAGCCAACTTGGGATTGATGGCCTTCTCAGACTCAGAGGTACATGAGGTTCAAAAGTGTTCTAATTCTTGTCATGCTTTGATAGATTATGAGTCTCTTAAAATTCAATATGATAATCTTAGGACAGATTTTAATGAAGTAAACTTAAGTCTTTCTAATCATAAAAGAGGAATAGCTGTTTTAGAAGAGCAACTTGTTTTTTATAGAAAGAATGAAGCAAACTTTACTGATGATATTGTTGTTTTAAAAAGAGACTTGCAACTGAGAGATGATAAGATGAGTGGGCTTATATATGAAATAGAGAAGCTTAAGAAAGAAAAAGAAAATATCCAGTTAAGTGTTGACACTCTTGAGTATACATCTAAAGGAGTTCAAAAATTAATAGAGAGTCAAGTAGTTCATAAAGCAAAATCTGGTCTAGGATATAAATCAGTTGCACCCCCAAATAGAGGAATGTTTGTACCTCCAGGAATTGACTTAGCTCATACAGGATTAGAAGAATTTAAGGACATTGAGTTTCCTGGATATGGTTCTAAAACCAATGAGAATCCTACTCAATTTGTTAAGGCTGAGGATTCTTTTGTAAGTGCAAGTGAGACATCACTTTCTGAGGATAAGGTGTCCTCTGGTAGGGGCTCAGATGCACCAACCATAGAGGATTGGACATCTGAAGATGAGGATGATCAGGTTAAGGTTAAACCTGATGTTGTTAAGTTAGAAGTGAAACATGTTCCTAAATTGGTCAAAAATGAAAACATAAAACCAGTTAGGAAAAATGTTAAGTATGCTGAGATGTATAGGTCTACACATAGATCTTCAGTTCCTAGGGGAAATAAAAGGAACTGGAATAATTTAAAATCTCAACAACTTGGAGATGAGTTTATTATGCAAAATAAAGTGTGTTTTGTATGTGGTAATTTTGATCATTTGGCTGCTTATTGTGATTCAAACCCATGGAAAAAGAGGGTTTTTGGGAATTCAAGGGTGAATAGGAATAACAATGCTAGGGTAAATCAAAACAGTCCAACTAGATTGACTAACCCTAATGTAAATCATAAGATGACACCAAGAGCAGTCATGTTAAAGTCTGGCATCAAATCAGTTTCAACTGCTAGACCAAACAAGTGGTTTAATAACAAACAAACTGTTTCAAGTGCAAAACCATTTTCAAATCATGCAAAAACAGTTAGCATGCCCTTTTACAAGAAAACATCTCTGTGTAATCAAAAATGGATGCCTAAAATCAAGCCAGCAGTTTCTACTGCTAAGCCAGCAGTTCCTACTGCTAGGCCAACAATTCCTACTGCTAGGCATATGAATGTTAAGGGTCAATGGGGCAATGCTGTGAAGGCCTCAGCACGTTGGGTATGGAAACCTACCAAACCCAATGGTGCATCAATGACTTTCAATAAATACTCTTATATTGATTTACGAGGCAGATCCAAGTCAGTGATGGCTTGGGTCCCCAAAAGGAACTAAATCCTTTATTTTATGTGCAGGAACATCCCACAGAAGATGGAGAAGATAGAGGATACTCAGATAGTGGATGTTCAAGGCACATGACTGGTAACATGTCATATCTTTCAGACTTCATAGCTCTAGATGGAGGACCTGTTATCTTTGGAGGTGGTATTGGTGGTAGGATTACCGGTAAAGGTATTATTAAAACTGGTAATCTTGACTTTGAAAATGTGTATTTTGTATCAGAGCTTAAGTACAACCTCTTTAGTGTGTCACAGATTTGTGATAAGAAGAACAAGGTTCTTTTCACTGATACTGATTGTCTTATTTTTTCTCCTGATTTCAAGCTACCTGATGAAAATCAAGTATTGCTTAAAATCCCTAGAAAGGGTAACACATACAATGTTGAGATGAATAAGCTTGTTCCTAAAGATGGTCTTACTTGCCTTGTTGCAAAAGCCACATTGGATGAGTCAACGTTGTGGCACAGAAGGCTTGGTTATGTAAATTTCAAAACCATTAACAAGATTGCTAAAAATGGTTTGGTAAGAGGTTTACCTAACAAAATTTTTCAAAATGATCAAACCTGTGTTTCTTGCCTTAAAGGTAAGCAACACAGAGCTTCTTGTAAGCCAAAGATTCATAACTCAAACAATCAAGCTTTATACATGCTTCATATGGACTTATTTGGTCCTACTTCTGTTAATAGCTTGAATCATAAAAGATATTGTTTGGTTATCACTGATGATTATTCCAGGTTTACATGGGTTTTCTTTTTGAGAACTAAGGATGAAACTAGTGAGATCCTTAAGTCATTTATAGTTGAGGTAGAAAACCTAGCTGATAAGAGAGTTAAGATAATCAGATGTGATAATGGAACAGAATTTAAAAACAGAGTTATGGATGAATTTTGCAAAGAAAAGGGTATTAAAAGGGAATTTAGTGTAGCTAGAACCCCGCAGCAAAATGGAGTAGCTGAAAGGAAGAATAGGACCTTAATAGAGGCTGCTAGGACAATGTTAGCTGACTCTAAGTTACCTATTTCATTTTGGGCTGAAGCAGTTAGTACTGCTTGTTATGTTCAGAATAGGGTTCTAGTGGTGCAACCTCATAATAAGACTGCTTATGAGCTTTTTAGAGGTAGAACACCTGCCTTAAGCTTCATGAGACCTTTTGGTTGCCATGTCACTATTCTTAATACCAAAGACCAATTAGGAAAGTTTGATGGGAAATCTGATGAGGGTTTCTTTATTGGTTATTCTTTGCATAGTAAGGCTTTTAGGGTGTATAATAAGAGCACCAGGCATGTAGAGGAAAATCTGCACATTGAGTTTCAGGAGAATATACCAAATGTTGCAGCTAGTGGTCCAGATTGGATTTTTGATATTGATGGTCTTTCAGAATCTATGAATTATGTGCCTGTTACAGGTACAAATACTAACAATGCAGGTTTAGAAGAGGATGATGAAGATCATATCTTGATGCCAATCTTGGAGGATAGTCCATTGTATGATTCTTCTTCAAAGAATGATGCTGATAAAGAGAAGAATGATGGTGATATCAGTGGACTAGATTGTAAAGAAACAGAAGTTCCTGAGAGCAGTACAAATGGAGTTAGTACTGCTGAGCCAAATGGAGTTAGTACTGTTGAGCCAATTGGTCCTACTGTTGGTTCAAGTCATACTACTACTCCACAAGTTGTTTCTTTTGATTTATTTGGAGCTGGTCTGCACAACATGCCAATGAATTATGAAGTTCCCTCTACTCCCCATACTACAGTTCACAAGAATCATCCACTTTCTAATGTGATTGGTGATGTACAATATGGTGTAAAGACTAGAAGACATACACAAGACCCAGATCATCATGGCTTTCTTAGTGTTGTGTATGAAGAAAAACACCATGAAGATAAGAATGAATGTTTATTTGTATGCTTCCTATCACAGAATAGAACCAAAGAATGTGCTAAAGGCATTGGAGGACTCAAGTTGGGTTGAAGCAATGCAAGAAGAACTGCTTCAATTCAAGATTCAAAAAGTTTGGGTTCTGGTTGATTTGCCAAAGGGCATGAGAGTGATTGGTACTAAGTGGGTATTCAGGAACAAAAAGGATGAAAGGGGTATAGTGATAAAGAACAAAGCAAGACTTGTAGCTCAAGGCTATACTCAGGAAGAAGGGATTGATTATGAGGAGGTTTTTGCTCCTGTTGCCAGGATTGAAGCAATAAGGCTTTTTCTAGCTTATGCTTCATTAATGGGTTTCATGGTTTACTAGATGGATGTGAAGAGTGCATTTCTATATGGTACAATTGATGAGGAGGTATATGTTTCTCAACCTCCAGGTTTCATAGACCCAGATCATCCTGAAAAAGTATATAAGGTGGTGAAAGCCCTCTATGGCTTGCATCAAGCTCCAAGAGCTTGCAATAGGACTCTGGCTACTTATCTTTTGAAGAATGGGTTCCATAGGGGAAAGATTGATCAGACACTTTTTATCAAGAAGAACAAGGGTGATATACTACTGGTTCAAGTATATGTAGATGATATCATCTTTGGTTCTACCAAGAAGAAAATGTGCAATGAGTTTGAAAAGCTAATGAAAGATCAGTTTCAGATGAGTTCTATGGGTGAACTCACTTTCTTTCTAGGACTTCAAGTACAACAGAAACCAGATAGAATATTTATCTCTCAAGATAAATATGTTGGTGAAATATTGAGGAAATTTCAATTCACAGATGCCAAAGTTCCTAGCACACCTGCTGATAAAGAGACACATTTACTTTTGAAAGATCAAAGTAGTGAAGCTGTGGATGTACACCAATACAGGTCTATGATTGGCTCTTTGATGTATCTTACATCATCCAGACCTGATATTATGTTTGCAGTCTGTGCTTGTTTAAGATTTCAAGTGAATCCAAAGGTTTCTCATTTGATTGCAGTGAAAAGGATCTTTAGGTATCTTAAAGGCCAACCTAATTTAGGTCTGTGGTATCCTAAAGAGTCTCCATTTGAGTTGATGGCATTTTCAGACAGTGATTATGCTGGTGCTAGTATGGATAGAAAGTCTACAACTGGTGGTTGTCAGTTTTTGAGATGTAGACTTATCTCATGGCAGTGCAAAAGGCAAACTATGGTGGCCACTTCTACAACAGAAGCTGAATATGTGGCTGTTGCTAGTTGTTGTGCTCAAGTTCTTTGGATTCAGAATCAGTTACTTGATTATGGGTACAATTTCTTAAACACAATTATCTACATAGACAATAGCAGTACAATGTGTATCATTAAAAATCCAGTTCAACATTCAAAAACTAAACACATTGAAATTAGACATCACTTTATAAGAGATTGTAATGAAAAGAAGTTAGTTCAAGTTGTCAAAATTCATACTGATGACAATTTTGCTGACTTATTAACAAAAGGTTTTGATGTAGGAAGGTTTCAGTACTTGGTAACAGGTATTGGAATGCTTAACCCTTAAACAGTTCAATGTCTAAGTGTTTTGTTATAAAGGGATTTTGTACTGCTAGGTATCTAAGTTAATACTACTATGTGTAGTTTGTACTGATTGTTTAATTTTTGGTACTGCTTATATAAATTTGTTGGTCAATTATGATAATTGTCAAAAAGGAAATGCTTTGTATTGTGTTTTCTTTGGTTTTGGCCTAACATTTGCAGGTTGAATAAGCAAATTGCTTGGAGTATGTGAATTAAGAAGGTTGTGATTTGGAAAGTATGGTGCTTTGGAATTCAAAGTGTGTGTCCTTTGCACACAACAAATGGTAATTGGTTCACCATGTCTAACCCACATCAAGAACCAACTAGTCCAGATCAAACGGTTTCTGGTAAAGACTAAGCAAATCCGATTATGGTTGATAGTTTACCAAAAACTATATGGTAATCAACTCACCATACTTCACAGCAAAGAGTTGGCTAGTCCAAAGCAAACGGCTATTGGTAAAGACACATCAAATCCGTTGATAGCTGATAGTTTGCTAAAAACTATATGTGGGCAAAAATGTTTTCAAATCCACATTGATTCAAACTTGGTTTAATCCTGAACCTCGAAAATTTTTGATAAACAGTTTGTACTGATGGTTTAAACTTGGTTTAATACTGAGTTTATGCTCTATGATTCACCTCTCTCAAAAGGTTACATCTGGAAGTGATGAGAGCAGTTTGAAATTACAATGAATTGATGGAAACTTGTACAAATTGTCATATTGGAGGCTGTTCAAATTCAAGTGATGGTGAAAATTCTTCCAAACAGGGGAGGAAATTGCTCATATTAGCGGAATTCAAGTTTGTTCAGTTGCTGTTAAGATGATTCAAGGGAGGATATCAGTTCAAAATAACTGAATAATGAAGTTAATATTGGAGTGCTTGCTGTTATGGTTTCTTGAAAGATTTAAAGTGAAGATAATTCTGAAGTGATTCAAGATTGAAGATAAGTGTTTGAAAGAATTCCCCCTGTTAGTGCAAGCAGTCTCATTTGTTTTGATTGATGACAAACATGTAACTTGATACATAACGAAAATGTACAAGTTACTTGTAATCATATCTTGTCTCAACATACATTCAACACCTCTCGAGTCCTCGTATGATACAACACAGGTTCGTACATGTTTGTTATATAGCATTATGATCAAACCCTTAACAAACCATTTAGAATGTTTAAAATACGGCTAGGTCATTAAGTATTTTAAAAAGGTTTACCATTCTACTTAGAACCTCATTTCACATTTTGCATATACAAGTATTCTTACTTGTACATCATGTTTTCTAAGTTTAATAGGATAAATACACTTTAGGTGTCAAACTAACATGATACATATTGGTTAACATATATTAGTTAAGCTAAGCTTGTATATACATGCTACATGATCACTAGGATACATGTTACAAACATATACACATTTATATTATTTACATTTTAAATCTTAAAATGGAAATATATATACATGACATCATGGCATACATCATTGACAAATCTTGTAGATTTAGAAAGATATTTTGTAATGGTCTTGAAGCAACATAGTTGACTTTGGAAGATATGGCAAGATATGGTAAGATATGGAAAGATTTGCTAGCTGTCTGGTCCGGCGAATCCCTTTGGTATAAAGGGCGGATCCCGGCGGATCCCTTTTGTCAAATCCATGGTTTGTTTTACATTTTGCCTATAAATAGTAGCCCATTGTTTAACCATTGTTTCAAGCAACTAGAACACACATTCCCTTTATCATTTCACACACTTAGATCAGTAGCAAACCATGTAGATTCATACATTAATCATCCTTTACATAATGATCATAATGTTACTAACTTTCATTATGTTGTAAGCATACACTGTTAATGATCCTGAGAAGCAAGCTCAAGATCATGAGTCATTATCCATAGCATACTTCCTGATCCACCAAGAAGGTTAGAAGATCTTGAAGTCATTATCCATCATAGCATTCCAACATATGAAGATTCAAGAGCACTTGACATCCTCAATGATTGAAGACTTCTTATTCAAGAAGTTCATGTAGATTCCATATGCATATATGAAGATCCATCACAACAAGTTTAGGGAGCTTGTGATCTTCATCCATTGAAGGCTTCCTATCAACGGAAGTTCATTTAGATTAGCCATTCATATCCATGACCCATTTATGTCATGGATCATCATTGTAATCTATTTATACTAGATTAGATGGTTTATGTGTTTGTGCCATAAAACACAAGGTTTCTATGTCGGGCCATAAAACATAACGGGAGTGGTTGTACCCTTGTGAAAGAACCAACGGGAGTGGTTGTACCCTTGTAAAGAACTCGACATCTAGCTTAGTGTCGGAAATTGTATAGGCGACGTTAGGTTGGTTCTACCTCGAACTAGAACTCGGTATTTAGCTTTGTACCGGAAAAAGTGTAAGCGACGTGTGTAAGGTTTTCTCCGCCGAGAAGGGAGCTTGTTGATCTAGTGAAGTAACTCTCGAGTTGGGTACTCGGGGAGTGGAGTAGGGCGGAGAGGAGCTCCGTGACCGAACCACTATAAATCATCGTGTTCGGTTTGCGCTTTCTTTTACTTATCTCTTTACTTTTATGTTTGCTTTATATGTTTGTTTGTGTTGTGATATTTGTTTGACAACTTGCTTAAGTATATGCTAGTCATAAACTACACGTAACATCTTTCATATTACAACAAGCTTAAACGGATATTTGATACAACAAGTTTTAAGATTTTAAAACGGTAACGTATTCACCCCCTTTTACGTTTTCACAATTGGTATCAGAGCCTCGTGGCTCTTATTTTCAAAACAAATGGTTTTTAAAATGGAGTACGATCCATGTATCAAATTACCATTGAAGCAGAACATAATATGAAAAATGTTTCGCTAAGTATACTTAGAAATTTTGTTGTTAAATATTACTTTGTATACAAGCTTGAAGATGTCTTTGGAAAATCAAAAGAAAATATTTCTTAAAAAGATTAAGTGTCAAATTGTGTGCGTAAATCTAATTTACGAAAAATATGGGTTTTAAAAGGGCGTTTGGGATAAATATTAATTTAGTTGAAAAATCACCTCCGTAATGTTTAGATAAGTCACATAAGTAGAAATGTTGTTAAATATGTGTAATATATGTTTAATATTAAGTCTAGCAAGTCCTACATGTTTTCTCTGTGTCAAAATACGAGTTTAGGAGAATTTGACACAGACATCCACGGATCCCTTTGTTACAAAGGGCGGAACCCTCAAAAAGGATCCGCCAAATCCGTCACTACAGTATGCAGTTTTTGTCCAACTTTAAAAATTCATAACTAATTAACCGTAAGTCCGTAGAAGTCGCGCCACCTATCATTTTGAAGGGAATTAAGTCTACTTTCATTTAAAAATAATCTCATGTCCTAAATCTAAATTGAAGTAGGTAAAACAAATCAAATACTACAACCTGTTCAAAATATTAAGTTTTATTTTGACACGGTAACTTAAACTTTTACGTCGGGCAATGTAAGTTGGTATTCTTTGAACATTGATATGATTTCTTTTGAAACTAAAGAATTTGGTAATATAAAGGAAACAAATCAAGCTTGGCATACATCTTCATATTTAAACGCAAAGTGACGAAAAGTATCTTTTCATTTATGCTATGCTATGTGACTATTTGTTCTAAGTTATTTGCATACATGTGATTTGCCTGTTGGTAATTGTGATTGAATTTGTTGATAGGAAATACATAAGTGTTTTGCCATGACAATTATTTGCTTGTTTATCAATTACTTGTTTGATGCACAATAGGACTTTTGCTAGATCTTGTGCACTAAGTTGATAAACTGTGTTTGTTTCACTTATAGACTTAGATATTTTTGTTTGCATATGTTATGTGAAAACTTTGCATAACTTACTAAGAAATGTAAACTGAGTGAAACTAGTTTAGTATCTTAAAATGTATTGTCTTGCACAAACCTTCACTTAATTTCAAGTGTTGAAATGTGTAAACATGTTGTATCTTTGTAAGTGTGTTTTGTATAATAAAATTTCAAACAATGATGTGATGACTTGTTGTGTTATTAGGATATTGTGTTGGTATTATATTTTTATGTGAACTAACAAAACAATGCAGGATGATAACATTTTGATGTAGTCAAGTTTCCGGGTTTAAGCCACCGTATGGCTTAACCACTTTTATGGTAAGTTATTATCATCGGATTAATCTATGTATAAACGTGTGTTAAAACATGTGTTTTTAGTTTTATTCTATCACATATTAATAGTTACATATGTTTTAGGAGAATTTTCGGGATTTGAACGACTAACGAAAAATATGACATATCCTCTGTTAGAATTAGCACTTATGATCGGCGGATATGGCGGATCCCAAATTTTGGATCCGCCTGTTGTGCACTTTGGCTCCGCCATTCCTCACCCTGCGGATTCTTCGAAACCCAAATATGGGATCCACACTTGTTGTTAATTGGATCCGCCAAGATAACAACTAGTTTTTCAAACTTTCATTTAATTCCTCACTCAAGATCACTCACATTCTTCACTAGGATTCTTTTCACTGATGATTTACTCATATTAGGATTAGAACATTTCACTTGCACCTATAGGAAAATCATCTCTAACCATAACTTCAAACTTCACAAAAAGGGATCCAAGATACCTTTCTCCATAAAGAAAGGAATCCGGAAATTTGTTCCTTGCAGTCCATGGACCACTGATCATTTATGATCATTACACACATTCACTGCATCCACTTGTCCTTTACTTATCCATTAGCTTTATTTGTAAAATGACAACCTCCTAACAAGTCCGAACTCACTATTGGCAAAAATATCATAGATCACAAGTCCAACTGATAACTATAGATATTATCCAGTATTCACATATGTTGCCTTACTTGGTTAACATGTCATCTTTCAAGACAATTAAGATTTACATCAAGTCATAACTCACACTTAGGTTATAGATGTAATTATCAAGTCTTGTCATCCTTTTCTCCAAGTAGGATTGACAACTTAAGTATTTCGTCCGAAATATTCAAGTATATCTGACTTACGATTGTAGTCATTAAAAGTCATATCCGAAACAATCAACTCACAAGTATTTTAACAACGTATGTTAAAACACTTATCCTATCATGACTAGAACATTTGTTCTTCATCCCATTTAGCCCCTAGGTTTCACAAACATAAATAAGCACTTCATTCACTAGTAAACCACAAGAATCAGTATCCATTCTTGTCATTCATGTACACTTGTACTTTCACATTCAACTCTGTGATATATCTCTGGCCCTAAGCTTCAGATCACATCACACACTAGTTGTACCTTCCTATGGATCACAAGAATTAGTCTCCATCATTGTTGTTTTCAACATCCATAAAACCTAAGTACCTTCATAGCACAACAAACCCCTACATCACCACAATCCTTATTATCATTTGAATCTATTGAGTGCATTGCTCAAAAAGCCCTTTGTCCAAACACTCGTTAAACAAACTCAACCATACTTTACCACCTATAGGATTAGAACCTTCAACATCAAATGAGCATGAAGCTCACATTCATTTACACTAGGTTTAAGTAGTACAACTTTCACAAGTAATCAAAGTATTAGTAATACTTTGTCACCAAACTTCTGCTTATGTCTTAAATCAATATTTTAACAACATATGTTAAAATGCAAAATTTCAACGACAACCTCATGCATCCCAAGTAACAATGACTCTTGAGGAGTATACATAAGAAACTATTAGGATATTAAGCTTAAGCAGTTAAGACTGTTGGAGGTAACAGTTAGGACTGTTGAAGGTTGAAGTTAAGACTGCTGAAGAGTGTTGAAGACATGAGTAGTTAAGACTGTTGAGTGAAGAAGTTAAGACGGTTTATGATTTATTGTAAAGTAGATAAATATGGAAAATATATTGTGTATATCGTATAGAATTAGATTGATAGTTATCTTGTAAAGGAATCCTTAGTCTATAAAAGGATTGCCTAGGTTAACATACAGAGGTGTGAGTTCATACGTATTATAGAGATTCAAGGTTGTAAACCCTAGTGATAGGAGATCACTCGTATTATTTTCTAATAATATTGAATCGTTGAAGGTTATAATTTTGTGTTCTTTGTTTCATTCTAGTCATACAAAACACATAAGATCTTCTAAGTGCTAGCTAGTAAATTCCGCGTGCTAGACTAAGTATAATTCTTCGTATCACATCTAACACAAAGAGTGTGTGTAGATCCGGTCAAGTGGTATCAGAGACAGGTTGCTGATACATAGATTTAGAAGATCCGAGAAGAACAAAGATGGACATGGAAACAACACCATCCACAACCAACATTGCTGCTAAGCTTCCTATGCTTAAACCTAATGAATTCGATATGTGGAGACTTCGTATTGAGTAGTTTTTCCAAGTGCAAGACTATGCACTGTGGGAGATCATTGAAGATGGAAACTCTTTTACCCCTGTAACAACAACAACTGTTGTTGATGGTAAATCTGAGAGTACAGTGCAGACAAAGCCAACCACTAATGAAGAGAAGGCAAGGTACAAGAATGATGTTAAGGCTAGAAGTTTGCTTCTGATGACCATTCCCAATGATCAGTTGCTGAATTTTAGTAAGTTCAAGTGTGCTAAATCTCTTTTTGAAGCTATTGTTGCAAGATATGGTGGGAATGAAGCCACAAAGAAAACCCAGAAGACCCTTCTCAAGCATCAGTTTGAGAACTTTACTGCAACAAGCAATGAATCGTTGGATCATATGTTCAATAGGCTTCAAAAACTGGTGAGTCAATTGGCTGTTTTAGGAATTGAGATGCCTCAGGAAGATCTCAACTCTAAGTTTCTGAGGAGTCTACCTTCTGAATGGGCTATGCATGTGGTAGTATGGAAAAACAAGCCTGATATAGATTCCATGAGCTTAATGGATCTATATAGCAACTTCAAAATAGTTGAACATGAGATTAAGAAGTCTGCTGGATCAAGCTCAAGCTCAAGCTCAGGGAATTTGGCCTTTGTATCAACTCCCAGTTCCTCAAGTCCAGATGAAGAAGTGCAAGTTGGTGGAGCAGTTGGTACTGCTAGTACAAATCTTGGTACTGCTAGCACCTCAAGCAGTACTAGTGGACTTTTGAATGATGATACTTATTGTGCTTTTCTGACTACTCAGCACAATGGAAGTATGTTAACTCATTCAGATCTTCAAGAGATTGATGAAGATGATATTGAAGAGATGGATATTAAGTGGCAGCTCTCTCTTCTCAGTTTGAGAGCTAGGAGATTCTTGAAGAAGACTGGCAAGAAGATTGTCATAAACAGTAATGATGTTGCAGGGTATGACAAGTCCAAGATTGAGTGCTATAATTGCCACAAGAAAGGTCATTACTCAAGGGAGTGCAGATTGCCAAGTCAACAAGATGGAAAGAGTAGAGCATATGGAAACAAGTCAAGAGTTGTGGAGGTTACTGATTCAAGCTCGAAAGCCATGGTTGCTATTGATGGCTTAGGATTTGACTGGAACTATATTGCAGAGGAGGAAGCAGAAGCATCTATAGAGGTTACTCTCATGGCATTTTCTGATTCTGAGGTACAAGTTTCAAAATGTTCTAAATCTTGTGAAGCTTTAAAAGAACTAGAAACACTTAAAACAAGATATGAGAGTCAGTGGAAAGAATTAAAAGAAACTGCTTTTAGCTTAGCAAATCATAAGAGAGCTTTAGCTGTGTTAGAAGAGAAAATTGTTCATTATCAAAACAATGAGTCTAAGTTTTCTGATGATATGATTATTGTTAAAAGAGACTTAATGTTTAGAGAGAATGAAATTACTGTTTTAAAACATGAGCTAGAACAGGTTAAGAAAGCTAAGGAGAACATTCAGATGAGTGTAGACACATTAGAATACACATCAAAAGGTGTTCAAAAGATAATTGAGAGTTAGATCCAAAATAAAGCTAAGTCAGGCCTAGGATATAAGTCAGTTCCACCTCCTTATAGAGGAATTCCATCACCCAAAGGTATAGACTTAGAACATACAGGACTCCCTGAATTTCAATTACCTGAACTTAACTATGGTCCTCAACCCAAGAAGGATGTAGTTGATAAACCTGTGTTTGTAAGTGCAAGTGATAAGTCACTATCTGAGGACAAGGTGTCTTCTGATAGGTCCTCACCTAAGGACTCAGATGCTCCAACAATTGAGGAATGGACTTCTGATGATGAGGATGATCAGGCTGTGGTTAAGCCTGTTAGTGATAAAGTGGAGGAACCAAAAGTTCCAAAGATGGTTAAACCTGAGACTGTTAGGCCTAGATCAAATTCCAAACCTTTTAGACCAACAGTTAGGTATGCTGAGATGTATAGAACCACAAACAAGCCAAGAGGTAACCAAAGGAATTGGAATGACCTCAAATCCCACCAATTAGGAAAGGATTTTGTTTGCTATAGGAAAGCTTGTTACTCTTGTGGTAGCTTTGACCATCTTGCAGCTTTTTGTGATAAGTATGTTAGAGGGTATTCAAACAAGAGCATGTGTCTAGAGAGACCTAAAACTCCTCCTAGGAATGACAAGATGATACCTAGATCAGTTCTTTTGAGGTCTGGACCTAGAGCAGTTCAAACTGCTAGACCAGCAGTTCTGACTGTTAGACCTATGAGACCAATTCACCCAAGGCCACCAGTTCAAAATCCAATAACTGTTTTTAAACCTTCATACAAAACTGGTAAAAGAACTTTTTATGAGAAAGCAGTGGTGAAAAACCAAGTTTGGAAACCTAAGGTAACAACTGCCAAGCCAGCAGTTCCAACTGCTAGCAGGGTAATTGGTACTGGTGTGAATAAAAATACTGCTAAGGGAAACATGGGTAATGGAGTGAATGCTTTAGCATGTTAGGTATGGAGACCAATTAAACCCAATGGTGCTAAGACTGTTTTGAAAAGAATGAATTATGTTGATACTAGAGGAAAGCCTAAGTCTGTTTTGGCTTGGGTTCCACAAGGAAATTAATTTTTCTTGTTATATGCATTATTAGTCATATGCTTGTATTTTGTTTCTTTGTTTTTGGACTAACAATTGCAGGATTGGAGAGAAAACACCAAGGGATTAAGAATGCTTGATGTTTTGGAGTAAATGGTGTTCTGGAGATTAGTATGTGATTCTTGCATACAACAAATGGTAATTGGTTCACCATGTCTTATCCACATAAGAACCAACTAGTCCAGAGCAAACGGTTTCTGGTAAAGACTAATCAAATCCATTGATGGTTGACAATTTACCAAAAATTGTATGGTTATTAGCTCACCATATCTAAATGTGAAGAGTTGGCTAGTCCAAAGCAAACGGCTATTGGTAAAGACATATCAAATCCGTTGATAGCTGATAGTTTGCTAAAAACTATGTTTGAGCCATGTTATTTTAAAATTCTATTTCAAAAGGTTGGTACGGCTCAATAAAAAATTTCAACAGTTGGGACGGTTAGCACAAAATATTGGTACGGTTCAACTAGCCGTTATGACTGACGTGTCAGTAATTAATTTTGGGGTAAAAACTAGCCGTTGGCGGTTTGTTGCAATTTTTACTGGATGAATTACGGATTTCGAGGGATCCTCTTATAGATATTTTAACTTTTATTTTATTATATTCTTATACTAAAATAAATAGTTACCATATTCTTTAAGTCGGTCAACTTGAAACCCTACAACTCTCTCCATAAACTCTCAATATTGCTTTCATCTTCTATCTTTTCACTCAAAATTATTACTTTTCACGGCTGTTAACTAATATTTACTGCTAAGAATGGATGTTTTGAAATTTGTTAAACGTCACAACCAGGTTGTGTTTTTAGAGAAAACAGAGCAAGGAGATGGGCCAAAATTTTATGAGGTTGTGGACTTTCTCAACCACTCTCACATAAGGTATGCTCTAACTGTTTCTCCTACTCTTTATGTTTCGCACATCACACAGTTCTGGCAGAATTCATCTATCTTGACAAGTGATGATGGAAACTTAGAAATTCATACTAAAGTAGATGGCATTAAATTTGTTGTTACCGAGTCTATACTTAGGAGGCATCTTAAATTAAATGACTCAGATGGTATCCACACTATGCTGAATACTGAAATTTGGGAAGAACTTACAAAAATGGGGTATGATACATCTGAACATAAATTGACTTTTCAAAAAGCATGTTTTTCACCCCAATGGAGATTTTTGATACACTCTTCTATGCTGTTTAAGTAATAAAAAGACTGCTTTGGAACAATTCAGTAGCAATATTGCTATTGCTCTCATTTGTTTGTCTACAAACAGAGTTTTTAACTTTTCAAAATATATTTTTGAGGGTATGGCATCAAATGTTGATAGTAAAACAAAGTTTTTAATGTATCCCAGGTTTGTTCAAACAATTTTGAATAAAAAGAAAAACCTGCTTACAGAACCAACTGAAATCTTTGCTACACCTAGTCTACAATCAAAGGTTTTTCAAAATATGACTATGGCTAGTAGACTTTTTGAAGGGGAACCTGTTCCATTGTTTCCTCAAATGATTCAAACTGAGTTGGGTGAAGGTTCAGCAGTTCCAACTGATCCCCATCACACATCCACTCAAGTATTTGAAACAACCCAACAACCACCTATCACTTATAGGAGAAGGTCTAAACCTAGTCTAACTAGGGTTGTGACTGAATCCTTGCCCAAAGATTCACCTCTCATAGCAGGTAATACAGCTAGAAGTGATGAGGGTAGTTCTTCACAAACTGAATTGACGGCTTTATGTACCAAGTTAGTAGCCAAGGTTGACACTTTGGAGAAGGAGCTAAAGCAAACCAAGGAGGAATTCAAAGCTCACAAGGAGACTTTTGCCAAAGTCTATACAAAGCTAACAAAAAGGGTGAAGCAGCTTGAAGAACAGTTGAAGAAGAAAAGGGCAAGAGTGGTATTGGATGAAGATTCTGATGATGATGATTCAGACGGGGATGATGAAAATTCTTCCAAACAAGGGAGGAAATTTGGTAAAGAGAGGAAATTTGGAGATAAGGATAGATCAGGATCTCAGGGGAGGTATGAAGAAGGTTCTGAACAAGATCAAGGTTTTGATATTGGTTCAGGTTCTGGTCATGTTCATGAAGAAACAGCTGAGACACATCAAGCAGTTCCAAATGAAGAAGCAGTTCAAACTGCTGAGACAGAGCAAGAGACAGAGCAAGAAACAGTTCAAACTGCTGAGAAAGAACAACAAGCAGTTCCAACTGAAGAAACTTCTGCTGAACAAGATTATGAAAGGAGAAGAGCAGATAAAGGAAAGAAACCTATGACATCTGAAGAAGTGATTGCTGTTCAAGAACTTGAAAGGCTTAAAAGGTTGAAACCAAAAACTCAAGAACAAATTGATCATGATGCAGAGGTTGCAAGGCAATTAGTAGAAGAAGATTTAGCTGGAGAGGAAGTTAAACAAGCTCAAATTGCTCATGATGAAGAATTTGCAAGGAAAATGGCTGCTGATGATATAAGAAATATAGCTGAATTCATGGAAAGAAAAAGATCAAATGAAGTAAATCAAGAAGAATTCAATGAACAGTTACAATATTTTCTGGATTCTGATGTGATTGTCAGAGCACAAGCTTCAATGGTTCTTAAAGATAAAGAGTTGAATGAAGAAGAGAAGACAGAGGAGCTTAAGGAATTTATACTCAAGAAGAATGGAGTTGCAACGTGGGAAGATCTGATTCATAGAATAAGAGAAAGACAGAAGTCAGGGTACAAGACAAAGTTACCAACAAAGAAGGAACTTGTTGAGGATATGAAGCATTATTTGAAGAACTCAGCAAATTACTCAATGAAAGATTTCAAGGGAAAGTCTTATGCTATAATTGAAAAAGAATTCTGTGAAACTTATGCTATTTTGAATTCTCCAAGAAAAAGTGTCAAAACAGGTAAGAAGAGGGAAGCAGAATCTATGGAATCAGAAGTTGCTAAGAAACAAAAGTCTGATGAAGAAGGATTAACTGATGAGAAGATCAGAAGCATGATGGTGATTATTCCAGAGTCTTTTTACATTAAACCTTTGCAGGTCAAACATCCAATTATTGACTGGGAAGTGTTTACTGATGGTAGAATGAAGGGATGGAAGATTATTAGACTTGGAGATATTTCTGAAAGATATAAGTTGTTTGAAGATTTACTTAAAGGCTTTGACAGAGAAGATCTAAATCAACTTTGGAGTTTAGTGAAAGAGAAATTCAGAGATATTGATCCAGTTGAAGATAAAGATAAAGAACTATGAGTTCAATTAAAGAGAATATATGAACCAGATGGTGGAGAATCGATTTGGAGATTTCAAGCTCAAATCCAGGACATCTCTTGGAAGTTATTTGGAACATGTGGAGTACACATGGTATCTACAAAGGATGGAACAGAGATATATATGCTGGTTGAAAAGAATTATCCACTCAGACCAGGTGTTTTGACAATGATGGCATGTGTTAGACTGGAAGCTAATGAAGAGTCTGAGATGGCTGATATGCTAGTGGCAAAGATATTCAACCTTGCACAAGAAGTAAAAGCTAGATCTAAGAGATTGGCTTGATGGGTATTTGAAAGAATTTTCAGCATTAAGAAGAAGAAGCTTAATTTGAAGAAACTTAGTGATTTGGGAAGAAATCATAAGTTTAGGGGAGGATTGTTAGGAAATTAAGCTTAAGCAGTTAAGACTATTGGAGGTAACAGTTAGGACTGTTGAAGGTTGAAGTTAAGACTGCTGAAGAGTGTTGAAGACATGAGTAGTTAAGACTGTTGAGTGAAGAAGTTAAGACGGTTTATGATTTATTGTAAAGTAGATAAATATGGAAAATATATTGTGTATATCGTATAGAATTAGATTGATAGTTATCTTGTAAAGGAATCCTTAGTCTATAAAAGGATTGCCTAGGTTAACATACAGAGGTGTGAGTTCATACGTATTATAGAGATTCAAGGTTGTAAACCCTAGTGATAGGAGATCACTCGTATTATTTTCTAATAATATTGAATCGTTGAAGGTTATAATTATGTGTTCTTTGTTTCATTCTAATCATACAAAACACATAAGATCTTCTAAGTGCTAGCTAGTAAATTCCGCGTGCTAGACTAAGTACAATTCTTCGTATCACATCTAACACAAGGAGTGTGTGTAGATCCGGTCAGAAACTCAAGTGAATTCTTCGTGTCATCCCCAAGTTTATTTAGGACTATCAAACACTTTGGCTTCATTTAGGAAAACATGATGTTTGGGAAAACATCATGCCTTAGAAATCATGCGTTTAGGATAATGTATATCCTATGCATCATTCTCTCCTTGCAACATGAATGGTTATGTTACAAGAGATTTCATTACACCCACAAGTTCTATGAACTATTCCCCTCATCTTGTCATACTTATTCTCTTAAGCATGATAACCTTACTTGTTGAAAGATACTTTGTGTATCTATCTTCTTTCAAGCGTACATCATAACCAAACCTTGCTCATAACCTAGTTCAAACCTTGTGTGTATCCTACACATCTCTAGAGCATACACAAGATCTATTAAAGTTGGTAACTTTACTCAGATTCTTGTTCCAAAGAGCTTTCTTGAGAACGTTCTTAACATATTCCATTATCATACACAAACATATCTCTTGGTCTTAGATGATCAAATCACTTGCATAACACATACTTAAACTCAACTTAAAAGATGTCACCCTTTAGATCATTCAACCTTAGATTCCAAACAAAAAGATTAAAATCTGTTGACACATATTTGTCAAATTCCCATGTATAACATGACACCTTCATCACTTTAGTTTTAATAGAAATAGTTGAGTCTCATTAAGTAATTGGTAAACTATCATATTTAGATTGGCAAAAATAGGAATTCATATCTTTCAGACATGAGAATGACTACTGGAGAATTTATTGCACTAGAAACTCAATTTAACCTAACGGCTAAATTGCTTCTAGCAGAGAAGTTGGGTATGTGGAATCACCCGTAAAAATGGTCGTGTTTAGCCTGAATTGAGCACCGCTAGTAATAGTCTCATATTCATTCTCCAACTTGAAAAATCTGTATTCCTATACTTGCCTAAAGTAAGTATTAAAATAAGATAATTTATCTTGTCTTAGGAATATTAATCAAACAAGTAGTAGATATGATTATTCTTAGTATAATCACTTGCATTTCATATACACGTGTTGATTACATGTTAGTTGTTTGATATGATTAAGTAACTTGACATAGTCATGATAACTATTTTAGTGATAGTCAAATGTGTAAACCTTGGAAAGGTTTTGTCTGCATGCTTATATGCTTCATGTTAACATGATTTGAATAATATGTTCATTCTTTCGTTATATGCTATTTCGCAAGATTAACGTATTACTTGTTAACTTACGATATGTCATTTTTAATACATGGTATTAGATAGCTCTTTTCTTTAGTTGACATTCATTGAGCTTTTTCATAGGATAGTCTAAATGATGCATGCTTCCAAAATGTTAAAAATTGTTTGCAATGAATCTGTCGTCTCATTTCTTTTGTAACTTTGTCACACTATTTGTTTGTCATGTGTGCACTTTGTCTAAGTGGTTTTGGTATGATGAACATTTAGAAGTCATTTTATTTTACACATAGATCATTGTGTTAATTAATGGGTAAGTATGCCTAAGTGACTAAGCCTAACTTCAAAACAATTTCACAATGTAGTATCTAAAACAATGTCATGCTATCTTGCAATATGATTATTTGTCTTGATGCCATGTGGTAGCTTTTTGTCTAGTAGATGAATATTTGTTTTTGTTTACATAAGATGCTATGATTTCTATGATATTCACATCTTTTGTCATTAAGACTTTTGTCTTGTAGATTGATAACAAATTATTTGTTATTTTGCATAATTATTGTCCCATTATTGCTACTTTGATTAGTAATATGTTTATAAGATCCATTTTCTTGCATATAGCTTTAAAAGCTAATAGGATTAAGTTTTAGAGGTTTGAAATTTGTGTTTGGGTATCTTTCAACATACCTCTCTCCAAATCGTATTGTTGCTTCCGCTTTCCTAACAACATCTCCATCATCCTTTAGTTATAACAATACACCTTCCATGAGGAAACCACATACCTCGTCGTGCAATCATCTTGCATTGATAGAGAAGAGCTACATAACTTCGAGGATGAAGTACTTTGTATGCTAACCAACTTCCGCAAAAACATTACTAAGCTCATCGCTTTCATTAACTTGCTTCGTCATCCTTAACATCACACATTATGATGGATGTCCACCGATTAAGGGGGAGAGAAATTCATTCACATAATTGTCTGTTTGTATTAAAGAACACTTTGTTTCTTACATCCTTAAATACTAACATGTAGGTTCACACCATTTAGCTAAAATCAAAGCTCACAAAGTCACAAGTATGTCAAACCTTCTTAGATCAACATCGCAGTTTAACACCATTACCTCGTCAAGTGAAAAACACATCATGTGTTTGACAAACCTCTTAAATGAGAAGCATTAAGTCTCCTTAGACTTTGACTAGGATTAGTGAAATCAAATCAGTAGTTATAAGTAAATAGACCTTAGCTTGAACCTTCGTTTGATCAAAATCGACAAAACATAACCAAATCTATTATGGTCTTACGGAACCCTTGGATAAGACGGACGGAACCAAAAATTTGGTTTCGCCAAATCCGTGGGTACTTGGTTCAGTTTTAACTACTCATAACAGACAACCCTCTCACAACCAACGAGTCTAGGATTTACTTTCAAATCTTCACGGTCTAGAACAACTTCATTAGAACACCTTCGTTGTCTAAGAACACTATTATAGGATCTCATCCTTTTCATTCTTGATACATATCAAGCACGTCATTGTCAGTGCAATCAGAACCATCACTCTCAACACGTTGGTCCAACCAACACTCTCATCATATGATGTCATTTTCATCCGCATATAGGTGTCTAGTATTTTTAATTGTTTTTCTATTCCTAAGTGATCATTGTCGTCACTTCCTCTTATTTCCATTCGAGCATTTAATATGGCACGATTCATCATCTTTGGTAGATGATAATATCATAACCTTAACCGTATTCAATGCTATACATTAGAGTTTCTGAATTCATTGCATTCATTATAACCATCACCTTCCATCACCTCTTTCACTAATCATCAACCCCATGGATTAGCGAAAAACCTACTTGCATCAACCTTTAGTTATCAATTGAGTTATCACTAGTAAACTGACACCAACACTAGCATCACTAACTTTAACTCCACTTCATATCCTCATCATAGGCATTGTTTTGTAGGAGTATATTCTTGTAAATGTAATTCTTATTAGAAGATTACACTCTTTATAACATGGTTTACTAGATAATCACGATTGATGTCACAATTGGTATGCTGCATCATATTTTTCTTTGATTAGACAATCACAATTGGTTAGTTGCTTGTGATTAGTTGCATAATATTTTTCTTTGAGATAAAATATATTGCACTAACCATTTCATTGTAGGTTCATCATCATATACGCTCGATCGTATATAGCTTACTCATCATAAGATGAGGTTTGCATCGATTATTTTTCTCCTTTTATAGGTGCTTCTTGACGCTCTCAAACCAGGAGGATTATCAGTCTAGCACTCATATTGCATCGTCTATACACATTGGTCGTATATAACATATATGTCTTAAGACATAGCTTCTAGTGCACTAATCTTTTGTTTTGTAGGTTCATCATGACGCCCTAGAGCAAGGGGAGTTTTATAACACCCCCATTTTCGGAACGCAGCGGAATACAACATGGGGTGCTATTTATTAGTCACATCGTACAAGCATAGTAAACGAACTCAAAATAGAGACGTTTATAATAAAACATTCACATTCGATAAAATCAGAGTTTAACGAAGTTAGGTCCCAAAAGTTTTAACCAGGACAAAGAGTCCAAAAGATATGTAATTTAAACACAAAAAAAGTTTTGAGTTATTAAAAGTTCCATCAAGTATGAAATAACACGTGTCCATCCATCCATGTCCTTGCACGCCCATCCAAGCATTAAACACTTACGAACCTGAGATAAAACATGCTAAAAAGTCAACACAAAGGTTGAGTGAATTCATAGAGTTTAATAAACAATAAGTTGAATACAAGCATTATTCATAAGTTGACATGTAACGAATACAAGTCAGGAAAATAAGATTATAGCATCGAGCTCATGACACCGAACCTTGACCTAGATATATTAATGCCCCTCAAAGGTAAGATTTGCTTATGAAGCGAAAAGTGTACCGCTTTTAGGGGGTCATTTAAGCCCTAAATAGTATTTATTTGATCAAATATTGCCCTAAATCGTTCCTTTTGTCCTTTTAGGTACTTTGGAGAAGAAATCTGGAAAAGGAAGCATTTTGGACGTTTTTGGAGAATAAAAGTGAAGAAAACGACAAAGTCTCCAAAGCTGCTGGAAAAGTACACATGACGGCGTCAAGGATTGCTCCTAACGGCGTCACGGCTTGGCAAAAGAGGTGGATATGACAAAATACACGTGACGCGCCAGAGAGTTTTACAATGAAAATCTGACGGCGTCACCCTTTAAGGTGATCAAGGTCGTCACGGTTTAAGTTAAAGAGAGACGGCGTCAAGCACAATTCTGACGGCGTCAACCCTTGACGCGCCAGAGCGGATTTTGGAGGATTAAAGAGGGACGGCGTCAGGAAGACCATCCGGGAACCCTAGCCGCGGCGAGGTGACGGCGTCACCTCCTACAACGTGACGCCGTCAGCCCCTAAACTCTATATATAGTTTTGCAATTTTTAGTCATTAGTGTGCAACTTTGTGAGGAGAAACCCTAAGACGAATTTTCTGCCATTTTTAAGGGTTTTATACCCTTGGATCTCCCATGTTTAATTGAAGATAAGTAATCATTTAATCATTCAATATGTCTATGTGTTGTTTGATTATATCTTGTTCTTGTCTTTTAATTAACATGCTAGGCTAGATTTATCTTGTGTTTGCTTAGATCTAATGAAACCTAACTATTGATTATTGGTTGTTGGTGTGTTATTAATTGTATTGGATGATTGTTTATCGATGTTAGGCTTAAGAAAACTGGCTAACCTCCTATACGGTAACTTGCTTGAACGTCTTAAGAAACATGAACCAATGCGTACTAAGGTTTTTATGGTTGTATTTAATGCATGAGCGAATTCTAGTGATCCCATGTTAGGAGCTTCTTAGCCGGCTCGACATAGGAGTGAAGTAGGAGCTTGTAGAGTTGGGGAAGTACGTACGCCACCCCACGATTGGTATTAAGGAATACACCCGTCATCCACGCAATTAATACACACTAATCAACCGGTAAAAGATAGTTAGGGAGTAAGGAAATCTAAGTAAACACATTTCTCTCCATATAAGTTTCACAACCTTTTCATTTTCAGTTATTTTATTTTATTTGCATTTGTAGTATTTGGGTTAGTTGACTAGCAACTAATTCCGCCCACTCCTTCAAACCCGAGATTTTACTTGTTTCCATAAAATATAAAAATACAAAAAGAATCTTCCCTCACCCTTAGACCTATTAGAGTAGTTTTTCAATCCTAACGACACTATTCCCCTAGAGAACGATCAATCCCCCGGTACTTGCCACTTCACTATACTACATCGGTCAGGTACACTACCTGGTGGGGATTGCAAGCCTCTTGAGATCCCTCGAGAGGTAAAACCTGTTGTAAGGTCGCAAAACCACGCATCAAGTTTTTGGCGCCGCTGCCGGGGAATAGTTATTGTTTAGGTTGAATTTTTATTTTATTAGGTCTACTCACTAGATTCCTTTCTAGTGAGATTTTTATTTTATTTTTCTAGGTTTTCTTTAGTCTATCTTTTTTCTTCGTTTCTTTGTTCGTAACCATTACCATCCGACATCATGGAAGGTGGTAATATCCTCGATCCCAACAACCCACCACCACAACAACACCCACCTCCTAGAGCCCGTACCTTAGGAGACTACTCCCGTCCTAGCCACCATGGCTATCGAAACACCATTGAGCTCACTCAAGGAGCCAATGTCACTCCCTTGCGATCCGACACCATCCGGTTGGTGCAAAGCGGATGCGCATTCCATGGACTTCGTTCCGAAGATCCTAATCAACATCTCAAGGACTTTCTCAAAATCGTTGATTCTATAGACCTTGATGTTGCCACTCGAGAGACGACCTCTTGGGATGATCTCACCACTCGTTTCCTTGCTCAGTTTTTCCCACCAGGAAGAACTACCAAGCTAAGGAATGATATCTTGATGTTCCAACAACGTCAAGGCGAAACCCTCTACGAGGCATGGACTCGATTCAAGGACTTACTCCAAAAAGTCCCTCACCATGGCATAGAACTTTGGCTCCAAGTCCAAATCTTCTATGACCACATCAATCTCTCCACGAGGCAAACCATTGACCAATCGGCCGGTGGTAAGCTACGTGATCTAAGTGCGGAACAATCATGGGCTCTCCTAGAAGATCTTGCTCTTTATGACAACGAAAGTTGGAGTGATCCCTGTGATTTGAATAATACGGTCAAGGTAATATCTTTGCCCTCGAACAATTCAAGCACTTCCGACCGTAGGATCATAGAACTTGAAGACCAAGTCAAGTTTCTTATGAAATCCTACGAGGCTCCTAAACCTTCAAGCCAAGTGAACAAAATCACTTCTTCATGTGAATTATGTAGTGGTCCCCACGACACTCATGATTGCGTGGAACTCCCCGAACAAGCTTTTGCGGACTACGCATCCTCGCGTACCGACGGAGCGGGAGACAAGTGGTACACTTTCAAACCCGAGCCAAACCCCTACGGTGATTCATACAACCCCTCATGGAAAAATCACCAAAACCTTAGGTGGTGATGCGCGTGATGTGTCGTTTCGGTTTAGCAGTTTTAATGCCTACTCAAGTTTTAAATTTATATTTAGCCGACTTATCAATAACACACACACTTAACGAGCAGTGTACCCGGTCAGTATGAATATAATGGTAAGTAGAGTGTCGATCACTAAGAGTGGAACGTATTATCTCGTTATTCTAATCAGTATTTTAATATCCTAACGCAAGGGGGTTTCAGCCTGAGAGACTGGCACGATTTGTTTGCAATTAAATAATAAAATAAACCAATAGGCACGAATCAGCAAGTAGCACACACGTACACAGATAAATACTCGACACAATAAGAGGGTTGTCCTTATAATTAAGTAGATTGTCACTTGTTTTATTGATAGCTTTATATGAAGTGTATGTAGTTAACCCTTTCTCGTTGGTCCTAATCTTATCGGCGAGTAAACCCTTAATGATTACTTATGTCTAAAAGTTATTCCTAAGTGATCAATTTAGTAATAACCGTGGGAGCCACATTATTTTCCGCAGTCAAATGCCCGCAAGCCACTAATAAACACAGAGGTTATCAATGCACTAATAAGTAGTAACCAAAGACATCAACATATAAATTTTAATTGATGGGAAAGCAAGTATTAAAGGGAGTGCAATCTTTCGTTGTCACATTACACAAGCCACCAATCCTGATGAATTAAAGTTTGCTAACACAATAAAACAAAACTACTTAATGAATTAAACACATGCAGCACCTTCTTACAGCTCTTGTATCTTCGTTTGGTGTGTCTTGTGCTGCCTCCTTGACTGAATTCGTCCTAGGGTTCTGCTCTTCGGTTCTGATATATGTCTGACAAAAGCTCCGGAATTCGTCTGGTCTTGGGGTATTTATAGTTTCTGTCTGAGGGAAGATGCGGCGCATCTAGTAAGTAGATGCGGCGCATTGACTTAACTTCGCGTGGGGTCCGAGATTATAATATTCAGGAATATTCGTACACCGCCAGAAGATGCGGCGTAACTCCATGATTAGATGCGGCGCATGTCCTCTTGTATCTTGGATCGTATCTGGTGATATCTTGATAGAGATGCGGCGCATGTCATGAGTGAGATGCGGCGCATCTAGAGCAGATTAGTCTTGATCTTCTTCATTTCAGTAGACTCTTCACTTTATGCATGTTTTGCTCCATAATTAGTTCAAAATTGCTAAGTTTCACCAAATGCTTGTTTTTACCTGAGAATTACAAAAGTAAACGATTAAGTATCAATCCTCATACATAATATAGTAAAACAAGTCAAATTAATAGGATAAATGATAGTAATAAAATGTACTTATTTGAGTTCATCAGGTGGAAACAAAACCAAAACGCACAACAAACCAACTCTTCCAACCCACCTAATCGTTTCCAATCAAGCGGTTCACCCTCGAACCATACTTTCAATAACAATCCTTCCAACAATTATGGTAGTACCAATAACTTTGAAGGATTGATGTCCCAATTTATGGCATCTCAAGAAGCTCGTTTGGCCAAATTTGAATCCGAATTCAATCAACAACAAACGGAGATGACCAATAAAATTGACAAATTATTGAAAGCCCTTAATAACCAAGTGCTATCACCTCCACATAAGGACGCTAGGAACACAAATAGCGGACCCCAAGTAAAAGACCCCTCTTCATCCAAACACGTCCACTTCGTCAACATTGTCACTATTAAACCAATTGATAGGAATGAGGATAATAGTGAACCTGAGGATGAGGTTAAGAAAGTCGAGGTTGATAAAGAAGTTAGGAAAAGTGAGATTGAAGAAGTAGATGATGATGAGGACTACTTCAATAGGCTACCCACTAAGGAAGAGCGCGCATATCATACAGACTTATTCGATGACCCCGAGACACCATACTTCCTAGGTAGACCAATTATAAAAATAGGCGACCCTTCTAATCTCAACATACCATGCAACATCGGACATTTGCATGTGTGGAAAGCTTACATCGACCTTAGATCGCCCATAAACATCATGACTAGAGCCCACTACAACTTGATAATGAAAAATCAACTTGGGTATAGGATGTTCCCTGATAAGGGTTGGATGAGTAACTTCACGGGAAGAGTTAAGGGATTACCGGTTTATGTAGGAAACTTCACCTATGTCACCGACTTTGTAATTGTAGAAGATATCCGCCCAATAGTCGATGCAGGCTTAACTCAAGTAGTTTTTGGAAAACCATTTGTTGAGATCTCTAGAATGACTTATGAACCTTCCTTAGGGATAGTTAGATTTAAGGATGAGACCGATGAGGTAAACTACCAAATGCCATATAAGATAGGGCAATTCCAACACTTGTCAAATGTTGAGAAGGAGCTTAAGCAAGCGGTCTACTATAGGAATGATGAAGATAGAAGTAATGGAGTAGACTATGTTATGGAAAGGATATCCGGTTTCTACAAGGATTGTCTGAAATTAGGACCAGAATATAAAACCGGACATGAGAATGGCCTAGAAACCATGACCAATGATGGAATCACGTAATGTACGTGACTTTGAGTCTAGCTACAAGACTCGTTAATAAAGAAAAGCGCTTCTTGGGAGGCAACCCAAGCTTTATTTGCTTTGTGTGTTTATTTATGTGTTTGTTTGATTTTATTTGCTTCCGTATGTATGTTTAATTTTTATTATTATTGATTCATGTTCAAAACTAAATTGTGAAAATGCTTTATCTTGTTTTTAACTTCGTCTTAACTACATATAAAGGTATTTTGCAAAAGATAAGTGTAAGGGAAATCCAAATCGGTTTATTAGAACAAATGAACATGAATCATAACAAAATTAAATTAACATACATATTAGTATTTGTTTGAGTCAAATGCTTGTATCGAGTCATAATGATATTTTGCAGGATTTCCAGGAAGTAAGGTATAGGTTTTTCCAGAAATTTTCCGGAAACTTAACATGAGAATTCTGTCAGATCATTTCTGACGGCGTCAGGCCTTACAACCTGACGGCGTCAGGTTTTAATTTTCTGAAATTTTTGAAAGTTTTGTTTTCATGAAAAGTTTTTATTAAATCTCTAACTTATAAACTCCAGGAATCTGCAAAATAATCATTCCACAAGCATTATATCCTTATATAGATTTATCCCGCCGATGTTATGCAGGTTTTCGTGTTTGTTTTCTCAGGTTTAACAGGTTATTTTGGACAAGGAGATGTATGTGGAATAGCTTTTGACGATGCTTTAGTCTTGAAGCTTCCACATTACCTTGGAAGAAGATCAAACCATGTTACCCCTTTATCCACCAAACGAATCAGGGGAGTATTTGATTTCATTCTTTTACCTTATTTACTTTTACATCTTGTTATTTGAACATTGGGGACAATGTTCATCTTAAGTGTAAGGGGGGTAAAAGTACGATACTTTAGAGAATACAATTGCACTTGATTTTTCGTTTGTTTAATGGTAGATGTGTAATAAAACTGAGAGAAATACTTGTTAGGGCAATTTTAGTGCCAAATTTAAAATTTTTTACAACATATAGGAGTGAAACTTTGGTCTTAATGAGCGTCTCATGGATAGGAGTTATATGACTAGCACAAAAACCGTACCACTAAAAAAAAATTTCACCCCCAAATATGTGAGGTTCGCCCCTAGAATTGGTAGGAAAAGCATTTATGCTATGATGTGTGTACCGGTAGCACTTAGATTCTAGAACTTGCGTTAGGACCATTCCGAGGCCACAAGTGAGACTACATTCGTGTAGTTAGATTTACTACATGATAAGAGGCATTAGGATTAACCCATTGTTTTACACCTGTGTTTTTATAATTACATTGGCTACATTGGTCAAGTAATTCTCCCTCACCCTTTGCGTTGTACTCATTTTTAGTACACGATACCCCTAGTACACCCCTCAGAGCCTATCTTTTCGTTTCTAACTTTAAGCATTTTACTTAAAGTAAGAATTTGTTTACACCCCACTTAAATGTACACCCAAATCGCCTTAGCCTACCTTGTATGCACTCATTTTTAGTGCATTATTGTGACAACATTTGTTTAAACCCCAAGTTAATTATCTAATTGATTACATGGTTGCTAAGTCGAGTCATATCCTTGTACATATTGTTTTGGGACGATTGGGACTCATAGGTAAAGTACTAGTGTAATGGAGTAATGGGGAAGAGCAACATTATTACCCCCATATGTGCTAAATATTTTAAAAGTACTCCAAGTGTTTCGATTATCTTAATTCGAGTCATTAGAATAGTTAATTGTAAAGTTATGTAAAAGTTCAAGTGTAAGGGGAATGCAACGCCCCTACGATGTATTATTTTGGATGGTAGGGCAAAAGTGTATGAAAAAAAAATAATAATAAAAATAAAAAAAAATCAAGAAAAATACAAAAAAATGAGAAAAAAAAAAGTAGAAAAAACATACGGACTACCATCCCGTTTCATTTTATGTTTATTTTATGTTTTTGTTATTTTGTTTTTAGCTTAAGTCGAGTCTAGTCTTGGCTTAGCAACGCCATATTGTACATGTAATTAATCAAGATCTTTAACTCGCCACCAGTAAAATATCCCTTATCCAACAAATCCGTGTTTATCATATCCCTACACCTAACGTTATAACCCGTTTAAAAGCCCTCTTTGATAGTTTATCTTAGGTGCTTACGCCTAGTGGAGAAGGTTTTCGATCCTTTCCCAAGCCTATGGTAATCTATTTGCTATGACAGGTAGTGAGAGATATTATCCGTTTTCATTTATGAGATATACTTTTATGACACCTGAGAGATGTGAGTATCTAAACACTACTTGTGAGGTGCTAGTTTGTAATCTCCGTGCTTATTATGATTAAATTGGAATGACTATTTGTTGTAATTACTTTTATATTAGCGTTAAATGACCCCTAACTTGTATTTTGATTAGAATAAAAGCGCATTTGCTTGAGGACAAGCAAATCTCAAGTGTAAGGGTATTTGATGAAGCGAAAAGTGTACCGCTTTTAGGGGGTCATTTAAGCCCTAAATCGTATTTATTTGATCAAATATTGCCCTAAATCGTTCCTTTTGTCATTTTAGGTACTTTGGAGAAGAAATCTGGAAAAGGAAGCATTTTGGACGTTTTTGGAGCATAAAAGTGAAGAAAACGACAAAGTCTCCAAAGCTGCTGGAAAAGTACACATGACGGCGTCACGGCTTGGCAAAAGAGGTGGATATGACAAAATACACGTGACGCGCCAGAGAGTTTTACAATGGAAATCTGACGGCGTCACCCTTTAAGGTGATCAAGGCCGTCACGGTTTAAGTTAAAGAGAGACGGCGTCAAGCACAATTCTGACGGCGTCAACCCTTGACGCGCCAGAGTGGATTTTGGAGGATTAAAGAGGGACGGCGTCAGGAAGACCATCCGGGAACCCTAGCCGCGGCGAGGTGACGGCGTCACCTCCTACAACGTGACGCCGTCAGCCCCTAAATTCTATATATAGTTTTACAATTTTTAGTCATTAGTGTGCAACTTTGTGAGGAGAAACCCTAAGACGAATTTTCTGCCATTTTTAAGGGTTTTATACCCTTGGATCTCCCATGTTTAATTGAAGATAAGTAATCATTTAATCATTCAATATGTCTATGTGTTGTTTGATTATATCTTGTTCTTGTCTTTTAATTAACATGCTAGGCTAGATTTATCTTGTGTTTGCTTAGATCTAATGAAACCTAATTATTGATTATTGGTTGTTGGTGTGTTATTAATTGTATTGGATGATTGTTTATCGATGTTAGGCTTAAGAAAACTGGCTAACTTCCTATACGGTAACTTGCTTGAACGTCTTAAGAAACATGAACCAATGCGTACTAAGGTTTTTATGGTTGTATTTAATGCATGAGCGAATTCTAGTGATCCCATGTTAGGAGCTTCTTAGCCGGCTCGACATAGGAGTGAAGTAGGAGCTTGTAGAGTTGGGGAAGTACGTACGCCACCCCACGATTGGTATTAAGGAATACACCCGTCATCCACGCAATTAATACACACTAATCAACCGGTAAAAGATAGTTAGGGAGTAAGGAAATCTAAGTAAACACATTTCTCTCCATATAAGTTTCACAACCTTTTCATTTTCAGTTATTTTATTTTATTTGCATTTGTAGTATTTGGGTTAGTTGACTAGCAACTAATTCCGCCCACTCCTTCAAACCCGAGATTTTACTTGTTTCCATAAAATATAAAAATACAAAAAGAATCTTCCCTCACCCTTAGACCTATTAGAGTAGTTTTTCAATCATAACGACACTATTCCCATAGAGAATGATCAATCCCCCGGTACTTGCCACTTCACTATACTACATCGGTCAGGTACACTGCCTGGTGGGGATTGCAAGCCTCTTGAGATCCCTCGAGAGGTAAAACCTGTTGTATGGTCGCAAAACCACGCATCATTTGCCATTTACCTTGATCTCTCAATATTATGCTACCGGTTTCAATATGAGCGATACTCATTCAGGGAGACTTGTCAAGTCCAATATACATATTCATAATATTAGCGTTTCCCACGGAATTAACGGTTCATGAAATTAGGGACTTGAATGGCAAAGTTACTCAATGTCTATAATCATGTAATCAGGTCAAGCATACCAAAAACTACTTGTATTCAGTTTGTAAAACTAGCATGCATCTCCCCCAATGGGTTTATAAATAGTTTAAGAGTTAAAGTGGGGCTATGAACTCACCGAATTCGAAAGTGAACAATCAAGTGAAGAAGTCAAGTAATAACCGCAAGAACCTTACGAGCAACCTAGAATATACGCGCGTGTCTTAGCCTTTATGAATAATGATACAATCATTATTTTATGCTATATAAATTAAGACTCAATTATGCTTGGTACATAAAGTTTAAATAAATATCAATATTAACTTTAGCCCTTTTAAAATGATCTTCAAGTATGACATTTACATTTCTTACAAAAATTCAAGTGTTAAGTCTATAATTGTTTCTATGTCCAAAATAAGTTATGAATGTTCAAGATTAGCCTAAGGTTCAAATTTAGCCCAATGGTCAACTTTTAGTCAAAAAGGTTCAAATTAAGTCTAAAGGTTCAAATTATATTAGATGGTTCAACAATATACCTAGAGGTCCAATTTTTATAAAGTGTAAACATTTTTATACTTTTTAACCTAATGCTGATGGAAATTTTAATAACTTGTTCACTTTCAAAAATCCGTTATTTGCAAACCGTAAGTCAAAAAATTAACTTATTTATATCCTCGGAAAGGTATTCATCTGTACTAACAAGTTTTGTGGGGCCCACTAATTTAGAAGTTACGTAACAGTAGTGAATTTATTATTTTTCCCCTTACTACCTAGTTCTGAAATCACCAATATCACAACAGTCCCACTAAAAATACAATATCTTGAGTTCTACAAGCCCGATTAATTCCCCATTTGCGGCCACGTTTAAGTTAAGATGTTATCTAAAACTTTTATGTTTTGAGTAACAGTGGGTTATTCACAAAAAAAAATGACTTTTATACGTTTCAAATCTGTTACTCAGAATGTAACATGTTTCACTAAAATATTTCTAGTTTAATCATCGTAATGAGTTATTCAATGAAATACCCGTCAAAACGACCGCAAGACATTGATCTACAACTAAATATTTTTAGTTTATGTCCAAAGTTCACTGATAAAATCAGTTTATTACGTCTTTACCCCTGATCAGAAACAACTGTTGCATGTCTAGTCCTTTAGTGTTTTTATTGTAATTTTTAACATGTACCAAGCATATTCAAGCATCAAGAACTTATATAACATAAAAAATACATAAAATAACATGAATCTCAGTAGTGAAATGAATAGAAGAAATGAGTGTTGGTTTCCTTACAAATGATGGAGAACAAGAATAATATGGAAGCCAAGAAAACTAAGAACACCAAATCTTCCAAAGTCACCAAGAGAAACCCTTTAAAGACTCTTTGAAAACCTTGAAATCACAGCCATGGACACATCTTGAAAACCTTTTAAAAACACCTTTGAAGAACTCTTGAAAATCAAGACTTTTGGAGATGAAAATGATGAACAATAACTAGCATTCTTGGACCTTCATCTTTGTAGCATAGTTTGTAACTTGAATTTAAGTGATGGGTATTGTTAGTAATGATTTAGGGGTGGCACAAGTAGGAATGGAGCAGATTTTTATGGCTAGATTGCATGTAAAAATGAGGGTTGGTGATATTATGGAAGATATGTAAGTCTTGGAAGAGTAAGACTAACACTTGTCCACACTTATGGACATGTGTGTGTGTGTTGGCGATATAAACAAGGAGGAGGGAAGTTAGATGCAGATTTTTATTAGTAATAAGAGTATGAAGTGTATTGTGTAGTGTATCTTGCTCCCGATAATCAAACGTAGGGTTTTTAAGACACGTAACGCAATACCGGGTAGTGTAAAAATATAAAAACTTCTAAAAATATTAAAACTTGTTTTCATGACATATTTTAGTAATTTAGATGGGTGGTGAGTTCATCAGAATATTTAAATGTGGTTAGAACATAAAAATGTAGGTTTAGAAAACGTAAAACGTAAAAGGTACAAGGTTTACGTAAAAATGGAAAAAGTGAAAAGTGACTTTTAAAATAAAATTTGTAAGGAACCAAAAGTGTATAAAAAGTATAGACTGGACATAGTCTAGTGTCGGTTGAATAATTGAACGTGTTATGTCGTATGCGGATAACTTCCGACGAAGTTAATTATAAAAAAAAAATAATAAAAATAAAATAGTTAGGTAATTAAAATAGAAAAATTAGTGACATGAAATTACGAAATGTCACAAGTTTTCGTCAAGCATTTTTTTAGGATGCATCATATATACGCATTGGTGTATATCACATACTTGTCCTTGGACAAATATTGTTTTATACTAACCTTTATTTTGTAGGATTCTTCATCCTTGGATCATATACGTCGGTACCCTAGCAACGGGGAGTATTGATCAAGGGGGAGCATATCATGTACTAATCCTTGTTTCGTAGCATTCATAATCCTTACATCATATGCGTTGGTACCCTAGCAACGGGGAGTATTGATTAAGGGGGGGCTACAGCGAAGGGGGAGCATGTACACATTCTTAAGAATTCTCATTTTTCAACACACTTTTTGTGTTTCGACAAAAAGGATGGGATAGGTCAACATAGTCCAACATTGCTTACCCACGTGTATCGTTGGCTATATTAATTTCTTTCATCATGCATTTTTCATATATATTTTTTTTATGTTGCACACCACTAACCTTTATGTAGGTTAAGAGTCTTAATTTGATCAATGGATCCCCTAACAACCTAGGGAACGCAAAAACAATAGGAGATTGGAGTAGTCTATTTAACTTCACTAGGGATGATGCAAGCTCGCCATTTTGAGAAGAAATGAAGTTAACTCCAAGGACATACCCTTTTTGTTTCGACAAAAGTGGGAGAAAGGTGTAAACAGAGAAAGTAAGTAAGTAATTACGGACACAAGGAGAAAGTAATTACGGACACAAGGACAAAGTAAGTAATTACGGACACAAGTAACTTTTTACATTTTACTTTCTATCACGTTTACATATTTTGTCATCATCAAAAAGGGGGAGATTGTTAGTGCAAGCAGTCTCGTTTGTTTTGATTGATGACAAACATGTAATTTGATACATAACGTAAAATGTACAAGTTACTTGTAATCATATCTTGTCTCAACATACATTCAACACCTCTTGAGTCCTCGTATGATACAACACAGGTTCGTACATGTTTGTTATGTGGCATTATGATCAAACCCTTAACAAACCATTTAGAATGTTTAAAATACGGCTAGGTCATTAAGTATTTTAAAAAGGTTTACCATTCTACTTAGAACCTCATTTCACATTTTGCATATACAAGTATTCTTACTTGTACATCATGTTTTCTAAGTTTAATAGGATAAATACACTTTAGGTGTCAAACTAACATGATACATATTGGTTAACATATATTAGTTAAGCTAAGCTTGTATATACATGCTACATGATCACTAGGATACATGTTACAAACATATACACATTTATATTATTTACATTTTAAATCTTAAAATGGAAATATATATACATGACATCATGGCATACATAATTGACAAATCTTGTAGATTTAGAAAGATATTTTGTAATGATCTTGAAGCAACATAGTTGACTTTGGAAGATATGGCAAGATATGGTAAGATATGGAAAGATTTGCTAGCTGTCTGGTCCGGCGGATCCCTTTGGTATAAAGGGCGGATCCCTTTTGTCAAATCCATGGTTTGTTTTACATTTTGCCTATAAATAGTAGCCCATTGTTTACCCATTGTTTCAAGCAACTAGAACACACATTCCCTTTATCATTTCACACACTTAGATCAGTAGCAAACCATGTAGATTCATACATTAATCATCCTTTACATAATGATCATAATGTTACTAACTTTCATTATGTTGTAAGCATACACTGTTAATGATCCTGAGAAGCAAGCTCAAGATCATGAGTCATTATCCATAGCATACTTCCTGATCCACCAAGAAGGTTAGAAGATCTTGAAGTCATTATCCATCATAGCATTCCAACATATGAAGATTCAAGAGCACTTGACATCCTCAATGATTGAAGACTTCTTACTCAAGAAGTTCATGTAGATTCCATATGCATATATGAAGATCCATCACAACAAGTTTAGGGAGCTTGTGATATTCATCCATTGAAGGCTTCCTATCAACGGAAGTTCATTTAGATTAGCCATTCATATCCATGACCCATTTATGTCATGGATCATCATTGTAATCTATTCATACTAGATTAGATGGTTTATGTGTTTGTGCCATAAAACACAAGGTTTCTATGTTGGGCCATAAAACATAACGGGAGTGGTTGTACCCTTGTGAAAGAACCAACGGGAGTGGTTGTACCCTTGTAAAGAACTCGACATCTAGCTTAGTGTCAAAAATTGTATAGGCGACGTTAGGTTGGTTCTACCTCGAACTAGAACTCGGTATTTAGCTTTGTATCAGAAAAAGTGTAAGCGACGTGTGTAAGGTTTTCTCCACCGAGAAGGGAGCTTGTTGATCTAGTGAAGTAACTCTCGAGTTGGGTACTCGGGGAGTGGAGTAGGGCGGAGAGGAGCTCCGTGACCGAACCACTATAAATCATTGTGTTCGGTTTGCGCTTTCTTTTACTTATCTCTTTACTTTTATGTTTGCTTTATATGTTTGTTTGTGTTGTGATATTTGTTTGACAACTTGCTTAAGTATATGCTAGTCATAAACTACACGTAACATCTTTCATATTACAACAAGCTTAAACGGATATTTGATACAACAAGTTTTAAGATTTTAAAACAGTAATGTATTCACCACCCCCCCCCCCTCTCTACGTTTTCACACCCCCATTATCAACATTGGAGTTTAATTCGAAAAACTTAATGATTTACACAGAAATCATAAGTTTAGGGGAGGATTGTTGGGAATTAAACCAACAGTTAGTACTGTCAGGCCAATGTTACTACTGCTGAAGATTGTTCAAGATTAACACTAGCAGTACTAATCTAGTTAGTACTGTTAGCACAAGACAGTTAGTACTGGTTATGTGATAAAGACAGAAACGCGTTTAGATAAATATAGAATAGATATTGTGTATATCTTATTGTTATAGTTCGATACGAACATTGTGCTTATAGTTATCTTGTATAGGACTCCTTGTTCTATAAAAGGAGGTCCTGGTTAGGTTTTTAGTAATCGTATCTTTTGTGAAAGCTTCAAGGTTGTAGAACCCTAGTGATATTGTAGATCACTCATAATATATTGAAGCTAATCGTTTGGTTAAACATTGTGTTCTTACTTTCACTGTTACATTTATACAATCACATACATCACCAAACACAGAATCTTCTAAGTGCTTTGTAGTAAATTCCGCGTGCTACTTAGCATATACTCAAAGTATCTCTAACACAAGGTGTGTGTTTAGATCCGGTCAGCCTGGTTATAGTTTATTTCGGCTAAGGACCGTATGTCTATTGTTAGGGTTAAACTATAACCGGGCTATACCATATTACGACAAACAGTATAGTGTTTGAGTGGTGAATGCTTATAAAAATAAAGATGATGCGAATTTAAGCTATGAAAATGATGAACGAGAACAGTGACAACACGATTTTCTGCTATACTCGATAAAAATGTGCTACTTCTAGCTCTGTCTTTCTTTCCCAACACTAAAAATCGTTAGCCATCGATAACTGATATGTGTTAAATTACACATATCTTTTACCTAATTAAACGGACCAAAAAGACCTAAAACTAACCAAATATGCCAAATATATGTTGTTTTTGTGTTTTTAATGTACAGGTACGGATATTGAAGAAACGGACAAAAATGATGATAAAATGTACAAAACCGAGTACGAGATTGGAAAGTTGCCAAAAGCCGAAGCCGGGAAAGGAATTTACAAGTTTGGATAAAAAATGTGCTCAAAAGGTCAAAGTCAACCCTCGGATCATGTCAACATTGCAAAAATAATCCTTGGAATAACTTTCCTCAATTGGCAGTTTTGGTCCCTTAAACTTAAAATTTATTCCAAATCTAATCCCAATTACCAAACCCTTTTAATTAAAACCTAATCCATAAATCCGGTCCAATAAAACCTTAAACCCAAATAACCCATCACCAGCCCAATCCCCTTATCAATAAAATACGGGTCAAACAAGTCAACCCTCCATCCCTATCCTCCCTTCCCGCCATTGCAGTAACCTTTTCCCTTTCCCCAAAAAAGCAACCCCAGACAAAAATGTCCCCTCTGCTCCAGCCACCTACTCCCCCCCCCCTGCCCAACATCCTCAAAAGTCAACCCATCCACGCTGGATATCCACCAATACTATTTTTCCGCCAAAACTGAAATGGAGGGCTGAGATTGACTTTAAGCTATCCAAAGGCTGGGAATGGCTCAGGATGATGAGAGAAACTCCTCAGAGGGTATAAATACCCTCTTATTCACACAGAAGAAGATAGCTAGTATATAGCTAGTTTTTTAGACAATTCAGTAGAATAATTATGTCGAATTCAAATATTTTTAGTTAAAGCTTAATGGGTTTTTAAGTATTTCAATTGTATTTTTCAATTCAAGGTTGTAATTCACTTGTTCTAAATTTAAATTTAAGTTTGCTGTTCAAATTTGAATATCATAAATTTCCTTAGATTTTCCAATTGTTAGCATTATGATATTTTAAGCTCAGTTACTGTTCTAATAAGCTAGAAATAGCTTAAAACAGCTTTTAATAGCTCATTCAAGTTAATTCATGTTCTTAGTTCAAAAATGCCAAAAAGGTCAACGAAAGTCAACTGGATCACTGTTACTGTGTAAGTGCTTATTTTTCAGCTTATTTACTTTTTTTTTATGCTCATTAGTGCTTATTAGGTCTTTTTAATGTTAGTTTTTATTTAATGCATGTCTAGTTTTAACTCTGTCCTTAATTAGCTTTAAAATCTAGAAAACAGTCAATATAAGTTCAGCTTATTCAAGAGCTTATTTCCATTTGAAAGTTGTTTAATAGGGTTTAATTTAGTTAGTAAAACAGTGATAAGTAAGAATCCTAGCTTATTTTGTTTATTTCTAGTTTACAATTTCAAAATCAGTCCATTAAGGGGTGTTTGGGTCAGTAGGTCAAACGGGTCAAATAGGATTAGCACTGTTCATTTTCCATTGTGTAAAGTTTGATCTTGATTATATTCACTTGTAAAAGTTATTTTCAGAAGGTTTTTATCTAAATGGAAGTGTTTTGAGGATTTTAATGGTTTAGTGTAATTTTAGAATATCAACAGTTCTAAGTAACTTATTTAGGATCAGCCCTTTTTAATCCCTTATTTTTGATGTTTCTAGTATCAAATTTAGTCCATTTAGTCAATATTTAGTAGTAGTTAAGTCCCTTAAGGCCTTGGTTCAAATTAGCTAAAAACAGTCCAAATTAAATTAGTTATAGCAGACTGCAATTTTTTTGGTTTTCCCCATTTGAAGCCCTTTTCTTTGAATTTTAATTTGTTCAATTTAAGTTTTAATAAGCCTAAACTTTGCACAGTTAATATTCAGTTGCTTATCTAGTTAGTTCTTATTTTTGTGAATTTTTTCTATTACCTTATGATAGCTTTTCATTAGCTTGAAAAAGCCATTTTTGCCCTGTGCAACTGCAGTCCTCAGACTGCTTATTTGATGCTTGATCAGTGCTTATTGGCTTGTCATTGTGGCTTATTCAGTTGTATTATTCCATATTTAGCTTATTCTTAGTCATACAGCTTATTGTAGTTCCCATTTTAGCTTATTTATAGCTTATACAGTCCTTAGAGTAATGCCTTAACTTATTTCCCTTTAGCTTACTGGTCAGTTCATTTAAGCTTATTTCTGAGCTTATTTATGCTTTTCATAAATAGTTGTACTTACAATAATTGCTTATCTTCATTAGCTTATTAAGTTGCAAAAAGAAAAAAAAAATAATAGTTAGCAAAAAGGTTGAGGCCAGGTTCGAACCTGGGACCTCTAGCCACACACAGCCTCACACATGCACCACACACCCAACTCTGCCCTTGGGACTTTTATGTCCATCTTTGTTTCTTTATTTCTTTTATACAGTTTATTATCTCTATAGCTTATTTGCCCTTAACAACTAATTCTAGCTTATCTGGATAAGCTGAGACCCCAAGTTTATTTTTCCTAGATTCAGTAGAACTTTTAACACTTTCCTGTATTTTTTGGTAATTTTCCATTTATATTTAGTATTTTTAACCTATTTTTCTTTTTGATTTAGTTTTTAAATCATAATTAATTAAATATTAATCAGAAAAATATAATTCTTTTTTCTAAAATTTTCTTTTATCAATATAATTCTTTTTTCTAAAATTTTCTTTTATCATTTAAGACTTAGAAAAAATAGATTTGCAATCTTAGGGTTAATATTTCATCATTTTGACGTTTTAAACTCGGGATTAGCCCGAGTTTTGCGCGTTTTTAAGTTTTCTTTACGTTTTTAGTTACGTGAACTTTAGATTATCATTTTCCTTGTTTATTAAATCATTTTTAGTTCATGTTCACATACCTTAGCATAAAAACCCATAATCTTATTGTTTTCACTATTCACAAACACGATTCACGAACCGAATCACAAATTCCATTCAATCCTTCGTTGGGGAAAACGACTCGGGTTTACATATTTCCTTTGTAATCCTTTGAGAAAATACGTATTGATTTTCACGAATCAATTTCTGGCGCAGCTGCCGGGGAGGGTTTGGAGTGAATTTTTGATTCTCGTTCGTCGATTCGTGTTTTGAAGATCCTTCCCTGTGAAGTTATCATTTTCTCTTGTAAATATTTTCTTATTATTTTTATAAAAACCCAAAAATATTTTCCTTTTTAACTTTCATTTTTCTTTTAAAATTTGTTTTTCTTCTATCTTCATTTGTTTTCCATTTTTCCTTTCTTTTATAAAAATCACAAAAAAATCTTCGCTATCCTCTTAAATGTTTAATTCTTATCTCTTTACCCTCTCATTGTTTAATTCTCCACAATGATCGATTTTCCACCGTATCCTCCCCATGATCCTCGGACCATGGAGGATTTCTATCGTCCAACTCTTATCAATAGAGGAGGACCGATCACTCCTACATCATTTCCGGGAACCGATTTCAAATTGAAAATTCATATGGTTCTACTGATCCGGCAAAATTGCTAATTTTACGGATTTCGAGATGAGGATGCAAACGAACACCTAAACAAATACCTATCCATCACTCAATCCATAAAGCAAAATGGAGTTTCCCAAGATAACATCCGTTTGAATCTCTTTCCATTCTCTTTATCCCACAACGCTGAATCTTGGTTTTATACTCTTAAAACCCACTCAATTCATACTTGGGAAGAGATGTTCCTCAAGTTTCTTTCAAAATACTTTCCATATTCTAAAACGGTGCAGCTAAGGAAAGACATTCGAAATTTCCAGCAATGGCCCAAGGAATCAGTATTTGAAGCTTGGGAGAGATTCAAATTGTTATTGCGAAAATGTCCAGACCATAAAATTTTGCTTCTTGATCAAATCCTAACCTTTTATAATGGCATAACTTCGATTAATCAAGAAAAAATTATGTTGGCAGCCGGTGGGAATCTCATGCGGAAAACTCCACAACAAGCTTATGATTTGATCGAGAATATGACACTTCATCATTATCAGTGGGATGCTGAAGTTCAGCATGACCTTACCACTATGATGAGTGATCATTATTCCGAGAAAATTTCCGTATTGAGTACACAAATTGAGGTCCTTGGCAAGAAAGAAAATTATATAAGTGAAAATTGTCAATCTCAGCCAGGACCAGGTCATCCACACACCTTTTACTATTCAGACTCTGAAGATAGTGATGAGGATGAACCTTCAGAAGTATTGAAAGTTCAGACGTCGATTCTTCCTCCGAGTGGCAATCCCACTCCGACTTCTGAACCAATCATTTCCGACTCTTCCCATCCTTCTCCTCCGCTTGAAGGAAGTGATATCTCTAAGGAAGAGCTCGAGGTTTTTCTTGTTGATGCTCCAATTTCGCCGGAAATTGTTGATGCCGATAGTGATCCGGGGGGAGAAGCTCCGTTATTAGAAAAGATGATATTTAATGAACCGTTATTTTCCCTCCCCCCGAAGGAAGTAATTAAGGAAGTTATTTTTGAAGATAAGCCGTCAGATCCTCCAGAGCTCGAGCTCAAGGACTCTTTACCCGATCTTGAGAATTTTATCTTTAATACGGCAGAGGAGAGTAGTGGCAGTCCCACTTCTCATCCTGATCTTTCTCTTTCGACTTATGAGTCATTTTGCTTTGATATCGATCATACTGAAGAGAGGAGTAGTGGCAGTACCATTTCTCATGCTTATAACTCTCTTCCTGAGTATGATTCGTTTATCTTTGAGGAGTTCTCCGGTGAACTCACTCACATCATATCTCCTCCGGAGTATGATCATTTTTATTTCAATCTTGAGAAAGATTCTAGTCTGGGGGGAGGTGTACTTTCTCATAAGAATTTGCTTATTGATAACGTCATCCCAACCCTCCCTCCCGAAGCTTATCTTGCAAGTGAACCTAAGCGTTTTAATGACAAAATTTCTTTTAGTGATGAAGAGTTTTTCACAATAATCATCAAAATCTTTCTTCCCTTCATCACATATGATGTGATTTCTCCTCTCCTTCACTCATTCAGGAGTGAAGATACCATTTTTGACCCCGGCATCTCCATTTATCATTCTTTTGAGCCGTGGGTATCTCATCGGAGTGGAACTTTCAAGAACTTTAATGTTTATCCAAACATTTTGAATGAAAGTCCGATGGAGATTTTCTTTTCCACATGCTCCCCCAAGAACAATTAAATTTGGGGCGAGTCAAGCTATACGACTCGATAAAAAACAAGCGCTTCATGGGAGGCACCCCATGCTTATCCTTCTATTTTCTTTCTAATAAGTGTGACGTGAGGAGGTCTACCTCTTCCATTTCTCGTGTTTTGTGGTTGTTGTTGTTTATGTCCAGGATTTGCCCGAAGTTTGAAGACTCTCGTGCTCGTGGTTTTATCTTTACTCTACTCGAGTCTCATTATACAGGAAATCTGGTATCCTTAATCTTATCGACTAACGTTATTTATTTGGCATAATTCATAAACGGCCTTAGATTTGCGTAGGATGACCCTTACCTTTAAAACATTGATGACAATGTTTCATTTCAGTCTGGGGGGGGGGGGGGTGATCTTTCGATTTGATTTTACCTTGCATTATGTCGTATACCCTCACAACCCTGTTTTTCCACCAAAAATCCAAAAAAAATGAGAAAATTTAAAAAATTTTGCAAAAATATCATAAGTGTTTTGACACATTGTTGATTTTTCGCTGGTGAGAGTAGGAATAAAATTTTGACTTGACCGGGCGTGTTGAGCCCTAGCTTGTCCCCTTAACCTTTTTGACTAAGCATTCGCGGATCTTTTTATTAAAGATTTTAAATTTGCGAAGAACGAGAAATGATAAAGTTGATTATAAGTTGTGATGCTAAGCAAGGATTAGTTAGTTATCTTAAAGGCTCATTAGTGTAATTTGTGGTTTTTCCTCCCAGAATCTAAAAAGTGTTGTTTTCAAACTTTTGAACATTAGAAATCGTTTTATTACAAACTTTTATACAATTTTAATATAGAGTCCGAGTTCAACTTTTTATTTAAATTTTGGAGAAAGCATACTTTCATAAATAAATTAAAAAAAAATAAAAATAAAAAAAAAAAAAAAAAAAAAAAAAGTGAAAAAAAATGAAAAAGAAAAAAAATGGAATGATATTGCAAAATAAGAAAATGGAATGATGTTGCAAAATGCAATAAGTTTTGATGTTGCAAAAGTAAAGATGTATATATTGTTTATATGAATAAATGTACGAAATTTGCTTTTTCTTAAATTTAAATCAAGAGTTGAACTAGTATTCGTCATTTTTGTCATAAAGGTTAAACGGTAATTTGGTAGATTGTTGATTTCAAAGACCCCGAAAGCTCCGGTATTATTCTCTGTAAGGTGTCAAAAGCCTGGTCACCTAAAACCAACTGGTTTGGGATGTGCCGAGAAGAAAGCCGTTACATGGAGTGATCTCACCTTTGAGTCTCTAATCTCTAAATGATCGTTTGTTGTTATTTATTTAAGTTTTTAATACTAGCTTTAGTGGGAATATCCAAAATCTTTGAAATCGAAATTTCGCTGATTCCGGTACTATTCTCTGTGGGGTGTCAAAAGCCTGGTCACCTAAAACCAACTGGTTTGGGATGTGCCGAGAAGAAAGCCGCTACATGGAAAAGGCCCTTTTTGATCCTTAGATTTTCGAGGTTGCCGGTAAATTAGTATTTGACTTAAACAAATAACAACCATAATAATTTCGATTTCTGTGATCAAACTTTTGAAAATAAGCACACTTACCGAACGTATAGAATAATTGGGGAGTGAAAAGTTTACAAGTTACATTTATGAGTAGCGTTAGCATCTTAACTTGTATTTAACAATGATTTCGTTTTTAAGCTTGGTTTGGGGACTTGTGAAAAATCAGGGACGATGAATTTTATCCGTATGGTCACTTCTTTATGAGTTGTGTTTCCTACTCCGTGATCCTAAAAGTTATTGTGAAATAATAAAAGTCAACATCCCGTCACAAGAAAAAGAGAAAAATACAAAAATAGTGTAAATTTGAATAAAATGGAAAAACGGGGCGTTTTTAGAACTATTGATTTCTTAAATCTCTTTTGAATATTTTGCTACTTTTCAAAGTTAGTAAAAAGAGGTTTGAAATTTTTGGTTTCGAAAGCGTGAGTTGATAACATTGCGTGAGGACACGGCAATACCTTAGTCTGGGGGATTTTGATATGTGTTAAATTACACATATCTTTTACCTAATTAAACGGACCAAAAAGACCAAAAACTAACCAAATATGCCAAATATATGTTGTTTTTATGTTTTTAATGTACAGGTACGGATATTGAAGAAACGGACAAAAATGATGATAAAATGTACAAAACCGAGTACGAGATTGGAAAGTCATCAAAAGCCGAAGCCGGGAAAGAAATTTACAAGTTTGGATAAAAAATGTGATCAAAAGGTCAAAGTCAACCCTCGGATCATGTCAACATTGCAAAAATAATCCTTGGAATAACTTTCCTCAAATGGCAGTTTTGGTCCCTTAAACTTAAAATTTATTCCAAATCTAATCCCAATTACCAAACCCTTTTAATTAAAACCTAATCCATAAATCCGGTCCAATAAAACCTTAAACCCAAATAACCCATCACCAGCCCAATCCCCTTATCAATAAAATACGGGTCAAACAAGTCAACCCTCCATCCCTATCCTCCCTTCCCGCAATTGCAGTAACCTTTTCCCTTTCCCCAGAAAAGCAACCCCAGACAAAAATGTCCCCTCTGCTCCAGCGACCTCCTCCCCCCCCCCACCCCATGCCCAACATCCTCAAAAGTCAACCCATCCACGCTGGATATCCACCAATACTATTTTTCCGCCAAAACTGAAATGGAGGGCTGAGATTGACTTTAAGCTATCCAAAGGCTGGGAATGGCTCAGGATGATGAGAGAAACTCCTCAGAGGGTATAAATACCCTCTTATTCACACAGAAGAAGATAGCTAGTATATAGCTAGTTTTTTAGACAATTCAGTAGAATAATTATGTTGAATTCAAATATTTTTAGTTAAAGCTTAATGGGTTTTTAAGTATTTCAATTGTATTTTTCAATTCAAGGTTGTAATTCACTTGTTCTAAATTTAAATTTAAGTTTGCTGTTCAAATTTGAATATCATAAATTTCCTTAGATTTTCCAATTGTTAGCATTATCATATTTTAAGCTCAGTTACTGTTCTAATAAGCTAGAAATAGCTTAAAATAGCTTTTAATAGCTCATTCAAGTTAATTCATGTTCTTAGTTCAAAAATGCCAAAAAGGTCAACGAAAGTCAACTGGATCACTGTTACTGTGTAAGTGCTTATTTTTCAGCGTATTTACTTTTTTTTATGCTCATTAGTGCTTATTAGGTCTTTTTAATGTTAGTTTTTATTTAATGCATGTCTAGTTTTAACTCTGTCCTTAATTAGCTTTAAAATCTAGAAAACAGTCAATATAAGTTCAGCTTATTCAAGAGCTTATTTCCATTTGAAAGTTGTTTAATAGGGTTTAATTTAGTTAGTAAAACAGTGATAAGTAAGAATCCTAGCTTATTTTGTTTATTTCTAGTTTACAATTTCAAAATCAGTCCATTAAGGGGTGTTTGGGTCAGTAGGTCAAACGGGTCAAATAGGATTAGCACTGTTCATTTTCCATTGTGTAAAGTTTGATCTTGATTATATTCACTTGTAAAAGTTGTTTTCAGAAGGTTTTTAGCTAAATGGAAGTGTTTTGAGGATTTTAATGGTTTAGTGTAATTTTAGAATATCAACAGTTCTAAGTAACTTATTTAGGATCAGCCCTTTTTAATCCCTTATTTTTGGTGTTTCTAGTATCCAATTCAGTCCATTTAGTCAATATTTAGTAGTAGTTAAGTCCCTTAAGGCCTTGGTTCAAATTAGCTAAAAACAGTCCAAATTAGTTATAGGAGACTGCAATTTTTTTGGTTTTCCCCATTTGCAGCCCTTTTCTTTGAATTTTAATTTGTTCAATTTAAGTTTTAATAAGCCCAAACTTTGCACAGTTAATATTCAGTTGCTTATCTAGTTAGTTCTTATTTTTGTGAATTTTTTCTATTAGCTTATGATAGCTTTTCATTAGCTTGAAAAAGCCATTTTTGCCCTGTGCAACTGCAGTCCTCAGACTACTTATTTGATGCTTGATCAGTGCTTATTGGCTTGTCATTGTGGCTTATTCAGTTGTATTGTTCCATATTTAGCTTATTCTTAGTCATATAGCTTATTGTAGTTCCCATTTTAGCTTATTTATAGCTTATACAGTCCTTAGAGTAATGCCTTAGCTTATTTCCCTTTAGCTTACTGGTCAGTTCATTTAGGGTGTGTTTGGCAAAATTGTTGGTGCTGGTGTTGGTGCTGGTGTTGGAAAAGATTAATAATGTAGCTTTTTTTTTTGTAGTAGTGTTTGGCAAACTAGCTGTAATTGTAGATTAAAAATGTAAAATGACGTAACTGGACATACAAATAATAAATGTGGGTTTTTTGAAGGTTAAAATGGTAATTATATAAAAAATAATCTCTATCCCCTTTTAAAAAGCTGGTTGGATGAACTTTTAATTTTAGAGATTATTTTTCCTATAATCTTTCTTAATCTTTGCAGCCAAACGATACTACTTTTTGGACAATAGATTATTTTGTGAAAAAAAAAGCTGTAGCCCCCATAATCTCCCAATAATCTGGGTTACCAAACATAGCCTTAAACTTATTTCTGAGCTTATTTATGCTTTTCATAAATAGTTGTAGTTACAATAATTGCTTATCTTCATTAGCTTATTAAGTTGCAAAAAGAAAAAAATAATAATAATAATAGTTAGCAAAAAGGCTGAGGCCAGGTTCGAACCTGGGACCTCTAGCCACACACAGCCTCACACACGCACCACACACCCAACTCTGCCCTTGGTACTTTTATGTCCATCTTTGTTTCTTTATTTCTTTTATACAGTTTATTATCTCTATAGCTTATTTGCCCTTAACAGCTAATTCTAGCTTATCTGGATAAGCTGAGACCCCAAGTTTATTTTTCCTAGATTCAATAGGACTTTTAACACTTTCCTGTATTTTTTGGTAATTTTCCATTTATATTTAGTATTTTTAACCTATTTTTCTTTTTGATTTAGTTTTTAAATCATAATTAATTAAATATTAATCAGAAAAATATAATTCTTTTTTCTAAAATTTTCTTTTATCATTTAAGACTTAGAAAAAATAGATTTGCAATATTATGGTTAATATTTCATCATTTTGACGTTTTAAACGCGGGATTAGCCCGAGTTTTGCGCGTTTTTAAGTTTTCTTTACGTTTTTAGTTACGTGAACTTTAGATTATCATTTTCCTTTTTTATTAAATCATTTTTAGTTCATGTTCACATACCTTAGCATAAAAACCCATAATCTTATTGTTTTCACTATTCACAAACACGATTCACGAACCGAATCACAAATTCCATTCAATCCTTCGTTGGGGAAAACGACTCGGGTTTACATATTTCCTTTGTAATCCTTTGAGAAAATACGTATTGATTTTCGCGAATCAATAACCATCACATAATCACAAGAAATGGAGAAAAAAGAATCGGGAAAACTATCACCAAACTAATTTAGTAATTTTTGTGATTAGAATATCATGATATCTTTAGAGTGGTTCATTGTCAAAAGAACAACAATGGCTTGTAGCATTTCCTATTCATTTGTCAAGAAGTCTTAAATTGAAACTTCATTAAGAAACGTTATTAAAATAGTCGGATCCTCATAAACTTTCATAAATAACATCCACTTCAACTCATCATCATCACCACCCTTTTGTGTGCTCTAGATTCACCACCATTAACCACCGTTCACTCACCGCAAAACCAATCATTTCCTCCACATTCATCACCCCAAAACCACCACTAGATCGACCCATTTTGAGATGGGTGATAGCAGCAACTCATCAGAAAGAAACACTGCAGAAGAAGTATCAAGAATCTTGGAACAAAGTAAAGAGCTGCAAGAATCAGCGGCTACTTTGATTTCAAGAAACTCACAAGAAGAAGCTTCTTTGAGACAAAGAGCTTTAGCTTTGAATTCCAATATTAAAGGGGTTAATTCTTCTATTGCTAATTCTGTTAAAAAGGGAAGCTTGGATCCTAAAGATGCTGAAAAAGTATAAAAAATTTTAATCTTTTGTTTGAGTATTTTTTGGATTTTGATTGATGGGGTGTCTGTTTTTGTATAAAGTTTGAATCTTTATTGAAATTTTGAGTTCTTATTGGGATTTTGACTTATGGGTTGTTTTGGGGGCGTTTGTTTAAGCTTATTTTTGGGCTTACGAGCTTATTTGGTTTCGGCTTATATTTCATTAGCCAACTTTTTCAGGCTTATTTTTAAACTTATGTAAGTTTATTATGACATAATAAACACATATAAGCCCATAAGTTTTAAAGTAAGCCTGAAAAAGCTGGCTTATGAAATAGAAGCCGAAACCAAAAAAAGTTCGGAAGCCCAAAAATAAGCTTAAGCAAATACCCAAGCTTGTTTTTGGGCTTATGAGCTTATTATGTAATTCGGCTTATATTTCATTAGCCCATTTCTTTTCTGGCTTGTTTTGCATCTCTAAATCATAATAAACGCATAAAATATGCCGAAAAAATGAGTTTGTATCATATAAGCATTGTCAAATAAGCAATATATTTTATTGGAATTATAAGTTATTATTGGGTTTTTTATTGATGGGCTGTATTGTTGAAGAGTTGAATAGAGCTAGTTATACTTTGAGTGAAGGAGATGCAGCTGCGTTTCCTCCCAGTAAATCTTATGGTAATTTGATTTCTTTTTAGTAGTTAGTTAAATTACTCATTTTGATCGTTATATCGTATAGTTCGTCACTAGTTTCTTCTTGGTTTGTGTTTGAACTTGTATATCCTTTTCAGATGGTGGCTTTGACCCTTGGGTTGAGTTTTGTAGCAACTGACATAAAACTGATTATTTGATTAGACGGTATAAACAATATCTGTAAATCCAAACTTTATAGAAAATATTAATTGCAGAACCCATCGAACACTATTTCAAACAGTCCATTTATCTGATTTTGATTATTCAGTAAGACATAATCAACTTCAAAACGCACATCCAAACACTCTAGCTTTTTAATTTTCATGTTAAGGATGTTATTTTAATGGATGTTATGAATTGTAACTTTTCAGGTGGATATATCATCACTATTGTGCAATGCTTATGGCACTCATCAGCCTCACATGGGAGATAGAAAAGCAACCTGATTGCTCCCTGAAAAAGGTAATCCTATTATCGTCTTCATGTAAGTACGCGGTTTGAGTATTTATTCTTAATTGTGTTTTTGACCTTCTTGCAGAAAGGTATACAATTGTTTCTGAAATGGGCAACCATGCAAGGAGTTGCAATGCTTTTACAAAACAGATACCAAAGGCAGAGGCTTTATACTCGTATCGCACTGGGAAAGGTGCCTTTTTTTTTCAAGCATATTGATTGTACGCAATATACATTTTTATAAGAGAGTAAAATCGATTAAAAAAATTATAAATTTGGCTCTTGATTTTGATTGTAGGCTAGAAGAATGGACGTTGTGTGGGGAGAAACTGCTGAAGTAGAAGGTCAAATATGGTTGTTATACCCCATACTCTTTGTCTTGCAGGTGATCTTCTGCCCACTTGGTTCTTTCTTAACTTTTTACGAACTTACGGTTCTATTAGAATTATGCAGTTTATAAAAGGTCATATCAAGGTGTAGCCCTAAAAGCTAACCTTTTGAATACCAAGTTTAGAGTTCAATATCAATAAGAATATATTTGTTATTCAAAGATTACAAACTATAATAATCTGTAAAAAGCTAGGTATTTTGATAGAATGGTCATATTTTAAGATTTAAAAAGAATAAGAGTCAAGTTTGGAAAGTAGTTTATTTGTTGATTCTGTGAAGGTTCAGAAGTTATTTATATATATCTTTTTGGCAGCACAGGACTTGACAAGGATCAAATTTCTCACCGATGGAGTGTTACTTAGAGAAATGATGGATGATCCTCTTCTAAGCAAGTACAGGTGCTGATTATAACTGAATATTCCTTGTAATTTCACATTGTTTGAGCTAAGGATGAACGATCGATAGTGAGGGGAACATGAGTCACATTTATTGCAATGCTTACAATACTTTTGTTTTGTATTCTAGCAACCTCTATTTTTTTTACTTTGGTATCTTCATGTATAATAAATGTGTTCTTGACATCAATATGTTGTTTTTCAGTGTGATTATTATGGTAGATGAAACTCATGAGAGATCCCTTGCAACAGACATATTGTTGGGTCTCCTGAAAAAGGTATCAATGCTTTTAAGTTCTGTTTGTAACGACTGTCTAAAGGAACTTGGCAACATTCATTTTTTTATTCTCGGCTGCTAACTACCGACTTTACAGATACAATGCATCAAGTAGAAACTGACTATGCATCAAGTAGAAACTGAACCGGTGTAGATGTTCAAAAAGTTTATCCTAGTCTAACTGTCTAACTCAGTTTGACCGCAAACTTAGTCTAACTCATTGCATTGCCTTTCTCATGTATTTAAGTGGCTTCCTCATGTGTATATAAAATGATCATACTGTAGGTGCGATAAACTCTGCAATTAAGGAGGCTGTTTTCCATGCCACAAACTATACAGGTTTTGAATAAAAACATTAGCAAAAACAATGTGTTACAACGAAACCAATAGAAAACAGCACAATTCCTAATCCTAAACCAACAAGTCAGTTCTACACAATCTATCCCTCTGTTTGAGAACAAATAAATGGTGTAGGGATACAAAAACACATGCTCAGATCATTTTGTAGTCTTAATAAATGTAAAATATGATCTTGAGCTAGTCATAAGCTCTTTTTAGTTGGATATCCCACTATAACTTTAGACAGTTGGAGATTATTTAAGCCATTCTATAGTTTGGACATGGTATTATAACTGTGCCAGAACCTTTGTATATATAATAAGTGTTTTGTGGTTGTTATTGTGATTTATCGTGTATATGATTTTTTTTATATGAGATTAGTTGATTTTGTAGCTATTGGTGCTGATTTGAGATTATGGTGAAGATGTACACTAACTGTCTATATTGTTTTGTCTATTTGAAAGTTTGGTGCTCATATAAGAGATATGATTCGGCTTTATATAAATCTGAAAATTTATGCTGTATTTGGCTAGTTTTTTTTATGTCGTATTTGGCTTGTTTAATGTTGATATGTAAAAAGTACCAAACTGTTTTTTTGGCTTTTTTAAGTGAATTTTGTAATCAAATATGAGATTTTAATTGACTGTATGAATGTGAACTTTATGTTGTACTTGAAGCGTTTGATGTTGATACGAGATTACTATGGGTATTTGAATAAACATACTTGTTCCACCATATTGTTAACATACTATTTCTTCATTAATATGTATCCTAAATGTATGTGTTATTATCTTTGCAGATCTTGTTGTTTTACTCAACCCTCACACATAAGTTGAGAGAGCACATACCTACAATTTTACAGGAATGGAAATGGAATAGGCTATTTGTAAATCAGGAAGAACTTTCAATATAATTCAATATATTGAAAGTTCTTCCTCATTTACATTATATTGAAAGTTCTTCCTGATTTACAAATAGCCTATTCCATTTCCATTCCGGTAAAATTGTTGGTATGTGCTCTCTCAACTTATCTGTGAGGATTGAGTAAAACAACAAGATCTGCAAAGATAATAACACATACATTTAGGATACATATTAATGAAGAAATAGTATGTTAACAATATGGTGGAACAAGTATGTTTATTCAAATACCCATAGTAATCTCGTATCAACATCAAACGCTTCAAGTACAACATAAAGTTCACATTCATAGAGTCAATTAAAATCTCATATTTGATTACAAAATTCACTTAAAAAAGCCAAAAAAACAGTTTGGTACTTTTTACATATCAACATTAAACTAGCCAAATACAACAAAAAAAAACTAGCCAAATACAACATAAATTTTCAGAATTATATAAAGCCGAATCATCTCTCTTATATGAGCACCAAACTTTCAAATAGACAAAACAATATAGACAGTTAGTGTTCATCTTCACCATAATCTCAAAATATATATACACGATAAATCACAATAACAACCACAAAACACTTATTATATATACCAAGGTTCTGGCACAGTTATAATACCATGTCCAAACTATAGAATGGCATAAATAATCTCCAACTGTCTAAAGTTATAGTGGGATATCCAACTAAAAAGAGCTTATGCCTAGCTCAAGATCATATTTTACATTTATTAAGACTACAAAATGATCTGAGCATGTGTTTTTGTATCCCTACACCATTTATTTGTTCTCAAACAGAGGGATAGATTGTGTAGAACTGACTTGTTGGTTTAGGATTAGGAATTGTGCTGTTTTCTATTGGTTTCGTTGTAACACATTGTTTTTGCTAATGTTTTTATTCTAAACCTGTATAGTTTGTGGCATGGAAAAGAGCCTCCTTAATTGCCGAGTTTATCGCACACCTACAGATCATTTTATATACACATGGGGAAGCCACTTAAATACATGAGAAAGGCAATGCAATGAGTTAGACTAGGATAAACTTTTTGAACATCTACACCGGTTCATTTTCGAAGTGTTAGGCTTGATTGATGCAGATATTTTAGTTATAAACTTTGTCGTTGGCTCTTCTTTTGCTCCATAATCACATGTAAGTTACCTAAAAAAAGCAAATAACAAATAGAAGTAATGTTTGCAATTTAATAATAATTTTGTTATTTATTTAAGTTAAAATGAGGGTATTTTTCGTGTTAAAGCATGAATTATGACTTCATCTACATCACATTTAAGCTTTGATCGTCCTCGAGCAAAAACATTAAGCTAAGTAAAAACTTGATTCCTAATTAGTCTCACATCTAATCAAACAAGAACTGATATGAAATTAAGTTAAAATTTATTAATTAAGAAGCTCAGCGTTTGTCGATTTCCCTAAAATTGATCCTTTATTGTTTTATTTTATTTTTATATTTTATCATATCAAAACAATTTAAATTTTGGCAAAATTTGAAATATTTTGCAAAAATTTTAAATAAATTAAAAAAAAATTGGCTCAATTTCGGGGTTGCTAAAAAACAAACAAATATTAGAAGGATATATATCTCACCCCACATTTAGAATCGAACATTCTTCTGAAATGTTCTAAATAACAGGATGCCAACCCCACATTTAGAACCAAAAAAAGAAGAAGAAATGTGACGTTTCTAAATGTGAAAATGAGAATGCAATATAAGAATAAGATCAGAGAACGAAAAAAAAAAAAAAAAAAAAACTCCCCCAGCGTAGGCTTGCAGATCGGTTGTAACGGATAAGTATAGTGCCCAGCTTTAGGATCCAAGAAAAACTACTCGATCTCGGGAATCAATCTGACCGGAGCAAATAATAATATAGAAGATAAAATCCCATAGTAATATCGCGCACATGTTCAAATATCATGTCCAAAATGTGACAATTATAATATAAGTCATAAAACTCATAAGAATTGTTATAGCACAATGTAATATAAGGACGGATATAAAGACAAGAACATTACAACCAAGTTTTATTAATTACTAATATAAAACTAAATTACTAAAAATAAACCTACATGTAAATAAACTACTTATTTATTTTATAACGACGGGTTGGCACTCAAAAAGTGCTTGTTTTTCTTCGAGCCTTTAGCTTGACGCTAGTTGTATGCGTCTAATAACAGTATGATAACATTTGGTTATGTGGTTTGGAAATATTTACATATTTTTTCAAACATTTTATAATCTTTTTGCAAGCAATAAAAGTCACAGAAGCTCAAAAAAGATTGTCTACTTGAGCATAGTTTTATACATAAATGGTTACACTAGTCAAATACTTTCAACTACAACATATTAAAGCCCTACCTAACTCCTCCTACATAGTAATGATGAATAGAAAAGGAAAGTTAGTTTTAAAAACTGGGTTTTTAATCGACCCGGTCGAGCCACCGGGCATCGGTTCGACCAACGGGTCAACCCGGTTTTTCATTTATTATTATTATTTTTTTCGACCGGGTCAACCCGTTTTTTATTTTTAAAAAAAAGAAAAAAACCAAACCCGGCTGGGTTTCAAGACCCGGGTTGACCCGGGTCACTCAAAACCCGGTGGGTCTAACCGGTTAACCCGGGTTTTTTTACCAGCTTTTGTGGCCGGGCACCGGTTGAACCGGCCGGTTCGACCCGGGTTTGAAAACATTGGTATCAACTACCATATAAACTGAAAAATGGAAAGAAAAAAAAATATAGGAAAACTGAATTCAATCAAAGCAAACCAGTTTTTGTTTAATTGACCCAAAAATGTTGGTGCATTTTGTTTAGAAAATAAAGTTTCATTCAGAATAATTTATTGGAGATTTTAGAGATGAACTATTAGAAAGAAATGATTTTTCTTATAAATATATGTAAATTTTGCTATCAAGTTCAATATAACAAGATCGATCAATCAAATCCAATTGTCCATATTCTTGAAAACGCTTATAAGATTTTAATTTCCTCTTAACAATGCCTCTATGACTGGTACAGATTCTGCCTATCGTCACACTGGAAATGCGTGACTATATGCATATAGTCACACACGTTTTTTTGGGTGTGTGTGACAAAAAGTCGCGCCACCGTAGGTATCATATAGTCACATTGTTTAGTTTGTGGCCGTTTTCATCGAAAAAGAGTGACCAAAACCCGAATATGTGTGACTAATTAGGCACAAGTTTTGTTGGATTCATCAGTATGTGTGACTATTTCCCATCCTATGGCCACACGAAAATATAATAAATGTGACGTTTGTGATGATTTAGTCACACATCGTGTGTTGTTTTTTTTCAAGTTAGTCACATACAATTTAAAAAACAGTGGCCAAAAGTGTTAATAAGTGTGACCATATGCTATTTAAAGTGAAGAAATGTGTACTATTGATCATCCAATGGTCACATGAATTCTTAGTTTGTGTGGCCTTTTGTAATATTTAGTCACACAAAGCATGTTTGCTTTGGGTATTTAGTCACATACAATTAAGCATAAAGTGGCCAAAAGTGTTAATAAGTGTGACCATATGCTGTTTTAAGTGAAGAAATGTGTATTTTGTGTGACTATTGATCATCCAATGGTCACATGAATTCTTAGTTTGTGTGGCCTTTTGTAATATTTAGTCACACAAAGCATGTTTGTTTTCGGTATATAGTCACATACAATTAAGCATAAAGTGGCCAAAAGTGTTAATAAGTGTGACCATATGCTGTTTTAAGTGAAGAAATGTGTATTTTGTGTGACTATTGATCATCCAATGGCCACATGAATTTTATGTTTGTGTGGCCTTTTGTAATATTTAGTCACACAAAGCATCTTTGTTTTGGTTATTTAGTCACATACAATTAAGCATAAAGTGGCCAAAAGTGTTGATAAGTGTGACCATATGCTGTTTTAAGTGAAAAAATGTGTATTTTGTGTGACTATTGATCATCCAATGGTCACATGAATTCTTAGTTTGTGTGGCCTTTTGTAATATTTAGTCACACAAAGCATGTTTGTTTTGGGTATTTAGTCACATACAATTAAGCATAAAGTGGCCAAAAGTGTTAATAAGTGTGACCATATGCTGTTTTAAGTGAAGAAATGTGTATTTTGTGTGACTATTGATCATCCAATGGTCACATGAATTCTTAGTTTGTGTGGCCTTTTGTAACATTTTGTCACACAAAGCATGTTTGTTTTGGGTATTTAGTCACATACAATTAAGCATAAAGTGGCCAAAAGTGTTAATAAGTGTGACCATATGCTGTTTTAAGTGAAGAAATGTGTATTTTGTGTGACTATTGATCATCCAATGGTCACATGAATTCTTAGTTTGTGTGGCCTTTTGTAATATTTAGTCACACAAAGCATGTTTGTTTTGGGTATTTAGTCACATACAATTAAGCATAAAGTGGCCAAAAGTGTTAATAAGTGTGACCATATGCTGTTTTAAGTGAAGAAATGTGTATTTTGTGTGACTATTGATCATCCAATGGTCACATGAATATTTAGTTTGTGTGGCCTTTTGTAATATTTAGTCACACAAAGCATGTTTGTTTTGGGTATTTAGTCACATACAATTAAGCATAAAGTGGCCAAAAGTGTTAATAAGTGTGACCATATGCTGTTTTAAGTGAAGAAATGTGTATTTTGTGTGACTATTGATCATCCAATGGTCACATGAATATTTAGTTTGTGTGGCCTTTTGTAATATTTAGTCACATACAAATTAAGCATAAAGTGGCCAAAAGTGTTTATAAGTGTGACCATATGATGTTTTAAGTGAAGAAATGTGTATTTTGTGTGACTATTGATCATCCAATGGTCACATGAATTTTTAGTTTGTGTGGCCTTTTATAATATTCAGTCACACAAAGCATGTTTGTTTTGGGTATTTAGTCACATACACTTAAGCATAAAGTGGCCAAAAGTGTTAATAAGTGTGACCATATGCTGTTTAAAGTGAAGAAATTTGTATTTTGTGTGACTATTGATCATCCAATGGCCACTTGAATTTTATGTTTGTGTGGCCTTTTGTAATATTTAGTCACACATCGAATTAAACAAAGAGTGACCAATAATGTTGATAAGCGTGACCATAATACATGACTGCATCTTTTAGTCACAGGGTTATTACTGGTATTTTTAAGTTAGTACTGTTGGAGCAGAGTTGCTAATGCTAGTACTATGCTAGTGCTGCTGGAATGAGTATATTATATATATATATAACAGAATCATAAACAAAAAGAAATTTGAAATTGAATAAAACTCGAATGTATATAACTGAACAGAATATACAATTGTAATGTCGTACATAATCAAATTCTCAAGTACCATAATTTAAAGACTTTTGACTCTTCGCCGGCATAGCTTGCTTTAGGGCTTCAATAGAGACATTACTTTTGCGCTTCGATGGTGCTGTTGGTCCACAGTTGTTGTCACTTTTCTTTTGCATTGTAGTTGGCAGTGTAACCTGTAGTAACAAAAGACGCTTGTATCAAACATTGAATTATATATCAAGAATTATATATATGTACGTTGAAAAAACACATGTATGTACCCAAAGCAACGATATTTGATTTCTTTAAGTGCCACAGTTTGCAGTTAAATGGCTTAAAAAAAGAATTTTTGCATGCACATATATCAGAAATTATTTAAACAAAAGAATAACAAGAAACATGTTGAAATACATACTGTTGGCAGTGCTTGTGTTGGAGACACATTTTGTTCTGATTGGGAATCTGGAGGCCCGTTTTGTCGTGACTTAGGCTTTTTCTCAGGTCCGACAGTTTTAGCAGGTTCCTATATTTATATATAAAACACGTTACATTATATAAACAAAAGAATAACAAGAAACATGTTGAAATGCATACTGTTGGTACTCCTTTTGTTGGAGACACATTTCCTTGCGATTGGGAATCTGTAGACCCTTGTTGGCTTGCATTTGAGGCTACTGGCAATTGAGATGACAAATTTAACTGCACCCCTTGTTGACTCAACTGTGCCATCAGTTGAGTAAGTATTCTTTTTGTTTCTGTAATCTCATTGGACAATTTCTTGATCTGGTCATCAGATTCTTTCTGCAAAAAAAAATATAGGAAATGTTGGGATTAAAAGTCTTCTGGATGCTGTTAGAGTAACTGATGCTCTTATTTGTGTCAATGCTGCTCAGATGGAGTTAGTGATGCTCATGAACTTCAATTACAAATATGGCTAGTGTTTACCACTGCTAGTACACAATTTACTACTGCTAGTACACATTTAATCCTGCTGGTATATAAGCATAATAATAGAATTTGCAGTCAAACTTACAAGTGTATCTCCCACTGATGTGATCTCATCATCTGGAAATTCGCCATCGTTGTTTACCCTTCCTTTCAACCACATTATACCACGCGGGGGTTCTTCATCTGCTTCAATCTCTTTATTTTTGATCTAATAAACATCAAATGCATACACATGTAAAGTTAATTAAAACAAGATAAACGAAAATATGAAGGTGCATACACATGTGATCTTACCATTTTCTCTTTCAAATAAACATATCCACCTCGTCCCATTTTATGCTGATAAATATTTTTGGAACGCGACATTTTAGCTTTATCAGCTATCTTCTAAAAACACAAAATCATAAGGCGTTTACATGTGGTAATGCTGCAAACTGAAAATTATGAAATGACATATAGACTTAAATAAAGATGACTAATTAAAACCTTGTATTCATCGGTGGTCGTGTTGTTTACAAACTCGACCCAGTCTTCTGATTTCACAAATCGACTATACTTGGTCGGGACTTCATTCAGTTTGGAAGGTGTATTTAGGTGGGGCAAAATGTATTCTTCTCTGAGCTTCGTTCTGAAAGTCCTTAGCAGTTTACCAAGACGAGTCATTACCAATTTTATGAATGTCACGTCAACATCAAAATATCGCTGCAAAGATTAACACAATGTTGTTAATTAGTTGCACATAATGTAACTGCATAGATAAAATTATGTAGTACTGGGTTAAAAAATACAGTAGTATATATGTACAGTGATGTCAGTCCATAGTTTATCTCTTTCTTCTTTATTCACATTCCTCCAGGAAAGATTCTTCAAACCTATATGCTCACGAACCAGATCTCCTAAAAAACTCGTAAACAGTGCTCTGTGTAACCCTGATACCCTATTCAATGCATCGAAGGTTACCTTGAGCTTTATTCCACCAGGGTTGCCATATTTCATGCGAAACTTAAATAGCCTGGTCATGCCTCTCTTAGCTAGTATCCGATCTGATTGGTTGGTTCCAGGCGCATCTAGATCTTCCTCATCAGAATACTTTTCGGATTCATAGTCTATGTTGTTATCATCATGTTCATTATCAGCAAGAAGCAAAAGATGATTATCAACAATGGGTTGAATTCCCATGACTCTTGAGTAACAATGGATACAAGAAAATGATTCTGGCTTTGAGAGTAATGGTGATATAAGAATTGATTATTGTGTTTTCTTGGCAGTATTTTTTTTTTTTTTAGGAGAGAAAAGAGGATATAGGAAGAAGATGAATCGTACCTTATTCTTGGTACCCGCTTCTAATTAATTAGGCGATTTCAAAATTTTGGATCAAAATTTTGGCTCCAAATTCTAATTTCAAAATAACAATTGAATTATTTTAAAATTTTGCCTTAAATTTGAACCTGTTTAGTAAAGCATAAACTTGAAAAAATCAAAATTTTGGCTCCAAATGTTATATATCATTATCTTAATCGCAAATCATGAACCAAGATCTAGAACAAAGATCATGAACACAAACTGCATATCAAATCAAGAACTCAAATTTACACAATTACACCAAAATCATGAACACAACTTGACACCATTTAACACAAACTGCTACCATTAAATCATAAACCAACATGAAAAATGAAGAACACAAACTGCTACCATTATCAAAATTTTGGCTCCAAATGTTATAGTTTCATTATCTTAATTGCAAATCATGAACCAAGATCTAGAACAAAGATCATGAACACAAACTGCATATCAAATCAAGAACTCAAATTTACACAATTACACCAAAATCATGAACACAACTTGACACCATTTAACACAAACTGCTACCATTAAATCATAAACCAACATGAAAAATGAAGAACACAAACTGCTACCATTATCAAAATTTTGGCTCCAAATGTTATAGTTTCATTATCTTAATTGCAAATCATGAACCAAGATCTAGAACAAAGATCATGAACACAAACTGCATATCAAATCAAGAACTCAAATTTACACAATTACACCAAAATCATGAACACAACTTGACACCATTTAACACAAACTGCTACCATTAAATCATAAACCAACATGAAAAATGAAGAACACAAACTGCTACCATTAAATAAATATGTGCAATCATCAAATCAACAACAGAAACTGCTACCATAAAATCTAACTGTGCAATCATCACATCAAGAACACAAA